>CM048854.1:15345229-15902729 GCA_026545225.1 Cornus controversa | reverse complement strand
CCTTCCATAATAGAAATAATTGCAGGAAATCCTTTAATAGCAATGATTCCTATTTCTTAATGATATCCCACGATCAAGAAAATTGGCTGAATCCTGTGAAACCATTTCATAATCCACATCACTTCTGCTTCTATTGTAACAAAATATTCTCTTTTTATGTGGAAAAGGCCGGAATGAATAACCGTTAGTTTGTCCTGGTCTTTGCTACCCTTGTGTCGCCTTCATGGTCTAAGCATAGCGCTAAACCACGTTCCTGGGAGTTGGGAGTATGACATGCGTTCAGCGCTGTAGCACCTTTGCACATTGGCTTGAGGCATTTGCTATACCCCATCTCTCTAACACTACCCTTCAAAAGTGAAAGGAATAAGTAAGACCCAAAATATATAAAAGTGAATACGCTAACAATTATCACAAGAGGGATAACAAACTCTCATTAATGATTTCATCTTTGCCCCTATGTGTGGTGCAGGGATTCAACTAAGTACCGTAAGTAAATTGCTCCTAGTTGTTCAATCATTTGATAACCAGAGTCATTCTTTAATATTGATAAATGATCACTATGAGTCAGACTCAATAGAATTTGATCAATCCTTTTTCTGTCATTAAGGTGGAGAACTGAACCAAGAATGCTCTTTCTTCATCATTAATTGAATCACTGTTCATGACCCAAGATTCTATTTTATCATCAATCCAATCCCTGTTCATGTTTTTTCTTTTTCTTATCAATGAATAGATCTCTTTACTTGTATGACTTTTCCTCTGGCTACTAAGATGTTTCAATTCGCCAGGTTGTCTCTTGCCTACCCATGGATTTAGCAGTAGTTCGAAAGGTTAACCTATTCAGGAATCTTCGGGTCTATGCTTATTTTCAACTCCTCGAAGCATTTCGTCACTTACTATTTCCTTCCTCATCTCTGGGTGCCTAGGTATCTACCGTAAGCCTTTCCTTGTTTGAACCTTGCCTTTATTCCTGACTGGAAGGAAGGAATTGGGAAAGGGACGACCGACAGTAAGCAGTGCAAGCTACCTTGAACCTGGCGAGACATTGAAGCCAGATAAAAAAAAGGTGGGCGCGAGCTTTAGTTGCTGGGTTTAGCCCACCTTCCACTCTTAGCCACTCGCAACCAGGATTGAAAGCTTGAGGGCTGGGCTGGTTCAAAGCTAGAGGGAGGAAGCAGATAGGAGCTCGAGTTCATAAAAGCAAATAGTCAAGAACCGGAGGTAACCATCAGAGCAATCCGGGTGTTCTCGCCCCACCATTCCAGACTTATAGGAGGGAATGGGGTAAGGGGCGCCCTCTCTCTGCTAATGTTGCTTATGTCAGCTGCAGGTTGAATGCAGCTAGGCTAGCGAAGCGAAAAGAGAGAATGAAGGGAGAATCCTACCGTGAATCCATTTGACTTGAAAACACTATATATAAAGTTTATCTTTCCCTCTAATCGAAGGGAGTGATCTCATACCCATCTGAGCAAAGGTATTATAAGCCAAACATCCCATCTTAGCGTGAAGGGGGTAGACCAACATACTTACTAGTTGTAGGTGAGAGCTATAATGTTAGATTATAAGCCCCAGACTTTCAAGGCTTGAGGTAAGGCAATCATATGCAGGGAACGAAGAATCAATCCAGGAAGCGGTAAATGGAATTAACAAAATCTCGTAGACGACCTACAAAGCATGAAGGAGAATATATATACTATATTTTTGTGTTTGTTTACTTAAATTTCAACTTTTACTACAAATTGAATTTTTTGATGAAACTAATTCGGTTAGAAAGAGAATTCTGAGAGCTTCAATTTGAGTACCACTCAAACTATTTTTTGACTTAATTTTTTTAACATAAATTTATTTAAAATCAACACATGTACTTAATAAATAAACAACATATTTTTCTATTTCAGCAACTCCAATTATATTTTCAACGAAGTTAATTCATCTTTCTAAAACTCAATTTAAATTTTCAAATATATTTTAGATATAATATATGTGTATATATATATTTAGAGAGATAAAAAGAGTTTAAATAAATATTTATAAATTTTATATAGATTTAACACACTTAGGATTAGAGTAAAAATTTATAAAAGTAAAAATATAAAAAATATATTATTTACATTATTATTTTATGAATTTTCTTTTCTCTTTCTCTTTGAAAGAACTATAATATTATTATTACTTTTCTTTGTGTTGAGAAGAGTTACGGTACTTTAGTGTTGGAAAGAGTTACACTATTTTTTTACTTGGGTATATATAATTATATATATATATATATATATATATATATATATATATATATTTGTGTTTCCTTCACTTAAAGTTCAACAACTTTTACTACAAATTATTTTTGTTATAAAACCATTTCTATTAGAAAGAGAATTCCGAGAGCTTCAATTATATTTTCAACGAAGTCAATTAATTTGTAAAAAAATTATAATAAATAAACACATTGTTTTAGTGTTGAGAAGAGTTATAATATTTTTGATTAAGTTTATTTAATTGAGTAACTTTAGCAAAACCAATTTAGCATAGAACAAATGCTTTACAAATAAACAAAAACAGAGTTGTTTGAGCCACTGCAGACACAGCAAAAGCACAGTCCACATAAGAGGATCCAGGCTCGTATGAAATTACCAATATATGATGACTGATGTTGCCATACAATTTGTTGGGAATTGCGTTCCTCATTTTTTGGTCCTATATCATAAGACTTGCAAGTTGTATTGAGGTTCCGAATTGTTCTTATATTTTTTTTAATGGTTTATGCGTCATTTTAAGTTGGATTTTTAACGACTTGTAATGTGTCACGTCATTCAATAATTAAAAATGCTTGAAACAAGACAATGTATGAATGCATGTGATGAATTGTAAGTCATTGATTCTTTAAAAGACAAAACATGTCAACTTTTTATCCATTAAACTTATGATAATGTAGAGAAATTCAACTTAGAGGGTCCTTGCCCATGGATGAAATGACGGGGTCACATAACTCTTGAAGGTCTTAGTTTTTTTTGAAATGGATAATTAGTTTTTGCAATTGCTAATTATTCGCATCACAACGGTGCATCACATTGGTATGCATTGCTTGTAAGATTATTTCATGCTATAAGTACAATTTAATAACTTAATATAAAATACGAAATATATATTCTATCCAAAGACAACATATTCGTTTGAAATTGGATTTTAGTTGGTTTAAGGGCTAGGTGAATGTTTGAATTGGGTTTTAGTTATTTTTTCAATTAGATAAAATTTTGAATTATTTTCCTTTAAGAAATTGTTCACTTTTATCATTTCACCTCAATGTTATTTAATGGTAATCTAAAAAATAAGTAAGTTTTCTAAAATATTGAAAATAAAGCTTGTTTAATTAATATTTGTCAGGTTACATCCTAACGCTACTATTAATAGTGAGTAGATTGCTACTTACTGGGATGTAGTTGAACACTACTGTATATATGTACATGTAACATAGTCTTAAATTTACATAAAATTACCTTTAATTCTTCAAATTACATATATGTAAAACAATATAAATAGAAAAAATGAAAAAAAGTAAATAATTCATTAATTAAACATAAATCCACCTCATTGAAATTTTTTTTAAAACTTTTTGGTTTGTTTTAATATTTATTTTTATTACAATAGGTTGAATTTAAATAACTTGTTAAATATTTTTTTAAAAATGCTAATTTTGGTTGAAATTAAAACTATGTGTTTTTCATTATTATTATAAATTGATACTAATTATAAAAATTAGAGGTAACTGTTATATTTAGTATGTTAATTAAGAAAGACATTTATGAGAAATGTTGAAAACTTTTTATTGTTAATAGAATTATGAACTTAGTTGAAAATATTTGTTAAAAGTAGGACTTAGTTGTCATAACAAATTTTTTTTACGACTTATTGGTCCTTATAATTGAGAAGTAGTACTTATAAGAAAAATTTCCAAAAAAAAGTGTCACGCTCCGAAATCCAAACCACCGGAACACTCCCGGTTTGAGTCCAAACTCTAGGTTGTAGGTGTCATGATTGCCCAGTCGTCACTTCACAACCCGGACAACTATAGCAATTACCATTTCTCACCCACGGCTCCAATATGAACCACCGAGACTAACCCACAGAAGCTTAACTAGTTTGTCCTAAGTCCCTAAGTGGGACACTTGAACTCTAAACCCAACATTTAACCACCATGCTCATGAGGAAGCTAACATATGTAATCACCATCATCTTATGGTATGTCCCTTGGCCTTTTTGTACCCAGCCCCAACTCCCAAGGCATAACATCACCTAATTGACCCATCTTTTAGATTTCGGTCGGATGATGGACATCCCACCAGTCGGTTGAAACCTGGGAAATTGATTGGTAGGCTAACCATTTTCTTCGGTCAGCTGAAGGTTACCTTTCGATCGGCTGAAGAACACTTTTGGTCAACCGAAACGTGTTCCTGCATAACCTGTTTTTATAAACTTTTGGGATCACAAGAGTACCAATCGACTGATGGAGGGTTCTGCCGGCCGAAACTCCCCTGAACCTGCTACTTTCTGTTTTTTAAGTTCCAAACATGCACCATATATCGTCCATAACCTAATGGAACCTCCCAAGTCACCACTCCCTCATCTCAACCTTTTCCACAATTGTCATACATGCATAAATGGGATCCAAAGTCATCATTCCTACAATCCAAGCATCCATCTATTCCTTTCCATAACCTCAAAACGTCCATCCAATTACCCAAGCTAAGGCTCACCAATAGTCCAATTATTATACCAGCAACACATGCATAATTATAAAAAGAAACATTCTTTACATGTCATATTCTCACATACATATCTATAAATGAAAGATTTCTCACACATGCCTCAAAAGAGAATTTTTATACATTCATCCATTATCCAAAACCATACTGTTGACCTTAAGGTTTCAACCCAAGGTTATTTGGGTGATTTTGATGATAACAAACCATTGTAGTGTAGGTTTAATAAGTTTACTTGAGTGTGCAGTTTATAAAGTATTATATTATCTCAAGTATCTTAAAGGCATTGGACTTCAAAAGGAATTAGAAGAAGACATATGTAGCCACATGATCATGGAACTCAAAGATCAATAATCAAGATCAATGGCAAAGTTGAAGTGAATCCAAGCCACGTGATGAAGGAACCCAAAAGCTTAAATATTGAAGATCAAAAGACTTGGGTAGGCTAGTCTTGGGTGAGTGCTAGATTTAATGTAAAGTTATTTATGAAGTAACTTCTTTTGAAAACTCATCTATTGACCTAGTGGACTTTAGGACCAATGCATATCATTCATATCATATCATGGTTCCTTAGACACTTAGAATTAGGCCATGAACTTCACTTATAACATCATGAGGCCGTTGCTATGATTGAGTTAGTTCAAGTCATCATAAGCTTTAGAAGAACTCAACTAGTAAGCCATAACTAAGATCATATCTTTTAATCATATCATTTATCGTTCTTAGATACATTGACTTAGGCTTTGAACTCAAATGAATCACTATATAAAGTCGTGTCATGCACAGTTACTGTTTCGGGTTCTTAGTGCATAAATTTGGCTAAGTGTTGGATTCTAGGGGCAAAAATGTAAATATGAGTTTTTTAATGAATCCTGACCTAAAAAGTTCCGGTAATTGTACCCCATGATTTATCACGATCATATGAATTTTTTCAGCCCCAAATGACTTATTTTAGTCATTCGTATTATAGGATGAATTTTTATGTCAAAGCTGTGAATATCCATTTTGTACTAAAACTGAAAAATCAGATTTTGATTCACTTAGAATTTGATTTTAAAACTATTTTTATTGAATCCAAATGGGGGGTACTTTGCTTAATTACATTGAATAACTTAAATTAATTATATTTCTATTTACTTAAATGTTTTCAATGTAATTAAGTGTGCAGTGTATTAGTGCACTGTGCAGGAGAAACTGGCTGAATCTGAGAACAGATTCTGACCTGGGGACTTTCGGTCGACTGATGAACCCATCAGTCGACTGATAGAGGCCTTTCGGTCGACTGAAAGAATCCATCAGTTGATTGATAAAAACTGGAAATTCATTCCAGTAGGGTGTGCAAAACAGGGGAGGTTTCAGCCGACCGAAGCAGTGCTTCAGTCGACCGAAACAACACTTTCAATCGATCGATGAATTCACCAGTCAACCGAAACCTGGAGATTCTAACTCTAACGGCTAGTTTTCTGCACTTAATGTTTCCCAACCACTTTCAAACGGCCATAATTCATTCTTGCACTATAAATACACATTGTATATGCATTATACAGGTGAGAGAGACTACCATAACCTTCATGATCATATGTTATAGGTAGATGCTACCTTAGAGCTTAAATCTTCCTTTCATTCATCCAATGGTAGCCACCACTATTATTCCAAAATACTATAAATTCATTTGAGCTGCATTTTGCAAATAAAGAGAGAGATAGTGCAATGTAGATCCAAGAGTAGAGAAGAGTGGAGGAAAGAGCAAGAGAGCTATAGAGAAACTTACCCATGAGCATACATTTGAGAAACTCTTGAATGCATATTTTTGCATTCTACTTGGTAGAAAATCTCTTAGGAACCACCATTGAGCCTTATCTTTCATATCATTCATTGTGGTTCATCTTGCATATCTAGAGTTGAGCTTTTCATTTGAGTACTTCATTTGTAACTCTAGGATATTGAGCTATAATTTGTGTATCTATCCATTAAGGGATATTCTTCATTGTAATCAAATTCTTATCTATCTTTGAGAGGAAGACCAAGTGATGCACTTGGCAAGGAAGCCCAAGTCATGAGCTTGGCAAAGAAGTTTTGGTGAGGTTTTCATTGAGCAAGGAAGACCAAGTCATGAGCTTAACAAAGAAGCCTTGGTGAGGATGTCATTGAGTAAGGAAGCCCCAGTAATTCACTTGGCAATTGTAAGATTTGCTTTCCACCATTAAGGAAGGCTCTATAGTGGAAACCTCAAAAAGTGCTCTTGAGGCATGGACGTAAGTAAGAGGGGCCGAACCATGTAAAAATCATGGTGTCACTTGGTTTGCATTTCTCTATCCCTAAACTCCTTTATTTTATAGCATTTCATATGTTTAAATTATATATGCTTTATTTATCAATGCTATGAGTTTATATGTTTTAATTTATATGAGGAGGATGGGATGAATGGTTGGAGTGCATTGGTTGAGTTGTGGATTTAATTATATTGTTAATTGATTGAGTAGTTATTTGAGTATCTATTTTCTAATCAATTTGCATACCATGTATTTAACAAATACATAATCAACATTTCTATAAACTACAAGCATGATATGTTGCACTTACATGTACACTTACACTTATTGTATTCACTAGATTATTTAAGTGCATAATAGATAGAGCATTTGCAATCCCACTTGTTGAATACATAAGTTCACCAAGTATTTGACAAAATTCCATTAAAGCTAATTTTTGTCAAAACATTCTAAATCGAAAAAGTTCCATTCTCGGATAACACATACATATATAGTTATAAGGCATATTCATCTATATGTTTCCAAAATATTAAAATGTCATATACATAACTCAAAAGATACATTTAGTCCACATTCCGGACATGCATTCCAAAAATAGTTAATAAAATGTCCCCAAAAGCGTATCTATGCACCACACCAACTTGTTGTTGGGGAGACTCCACAATCTCCTTGTCATGCCCTGAAAAGAGTTTGTATACGTGGGATGAGCTCCTACATGCTTAGTAAAAATGACTAAAACATAATTCCTAAAGTTTTGTGAATACCACATACCATGCAAACATATCACACACATATATCACGTAATCATGTTAATTAGGCACAAAAATCATACTTTAACATTTATATCATGCATCATATGCTTTGTATGCATAATGCCATGTCCCTCTCATGTGCCTCACACATAATTAAGAATTGGGACTCTAACAACAGCCCATCCAATGTCCTATTCCTCTTTCCTTGAACACCCGAACTCCATAGTTGGTCCATTCGATTTTATGCTCAAACTCCTTAGTCAGTCCATTCAGTGTTCCTAATCCTTCTCACACCTTATAGTCATGAATATGCAATGCATGAAAAATTCATGATTTTATGCTCATCTTCGTATTCTTTCATGTTAAAGCATTTATTTCAACAATAATAACATGTTTTACAACTAATCATGCTCTTTAGGATAATTTAACAAACACATAGATGTCATACCCACATATACACATAAAACATGTATAAATTATCCATATTTTTCACACAACATGCTATGTAACCACATATAACATTACGAAACACATAATTACATTTATTCATGGTAAGAATTCATTCTATTTCATAATGTGGCATACTTTAACTTTAAAAATACATAAATATACACATATAACCAATTGGATGCCATAGGCACCCAATATACTCACACAAAATTTAAATTTTATGGTTTAGGCATCCCTACCTTGGTTTAGAAGAGATTCTAAACAAAGTTTTCAATTCTCACCGAACTCAAGATCGCCCAAAATCAAATTTGTTCTGATCAAATGGAAGCCCTCAACGTGTAAAATAACCTTTTCTTCCTTGGTGTCTTCCAATTCAAGCTCTCAGTCCCTCAAATCTAAGAGAGAAGGGAAAAGGAGTGTCGAGAGAAGGTGGAGCACCTTTGGCCAGCTGCTAGGAGAGAAAAATGAGTGGCTGAAATGTTTTCTCTACTATTTATAACCCTAGCTTTGCCAAATGACCAAACTATCTCTAATCACTTAAAGTACCTTCTCGATCTTCTTTTTCAATTCTGGAAACTCTTACGGTCCCAAAATCGATTCCTTTCCTCTTCTAATATTTCAATTAGCCTAAACTCAAAATTAATTATTTTTTAGAAAATATCTGATTTCTTGGGCCCACCCGACTCGCGTCTCAGGCCCCATCGACCTGAAAATCTCAATTTGAACCAAACGTCCCCAAAACTTCCCGGGACCCTCATGCAAGTCCCCAAACATGTATCACATTTAAAACATGTATAAATCACTTAAAGCACATATATGTCAATAAATGAAAAAAAAAGGGCCAAAAATAGTCACAGTCTTTACATAAAGAGATAAATAAAATAGAGAGATAGAAGAAGAAGAAAAAAAATAAAGATAAAAATTATTTTAATACTTTGTAAATATTATATATTATAGCATTAGTATTATATTTATAACATATTATATTATTTCAGATCGGATTATTATTGCACCACATCGACCGTAATTCATATTCAGGCCCTGTTTGGACGAGTTTCCTAATCCAATATTCAAAAGGCCTTTGAAAAATGTGTAAATAAAAGGAATTTAAAAGAAAAAAGTTGTTTGGTGGATGCATTTTTTGAAATTCCTTCCACAATTAACACATTTTTAACTTCACAAATTTATCGTTAATAATTACTCTCAATATGCAAGATTCACAGAATAACAGGAGGCAAAACTGTTTATAAAATTTTTTACTTAAAATAATTCTAGCTTCTTTCCAAAAGCAAGTTTTTCTGGCTTTCTTTGAACGGACGTTTTAAGACTTCAACTTTCATAAGAAGCCTATTTTCCTTATTTCACCAAACACTAACATTTTTTTGAAAAGAACTTCTTAGGTTTGGAAGCCCATTTCAATCGCTAAGAAGCTCCCCCTAACGGCCATTCAATTTGTTTAGCTTGCCATCTTTTTGCACAAGAAGATTTTTATTGAAATCTTAATTGGATTTCCTTTCTGGTGGTTATTTCTTTTTAGGAGTCCACTGCCACCTTGCCGCTAAGTGGGCTTGCTGGACTGATTATCTTGATGTGATTATTTCCCTTGCTAAGACTAAGTGGGATGGCCCATCCAACTTTGAACTCTACTGACCCAATAAGTTTTATCTTAATAGTTGTCATACCTCCACGTGTCATCGCATGATGGATGGGGTTTTATGCCCCCACACTTTGCCTCCAATTCTCTTTTGTATGAGAATGAGATAAGATACACCAGACAAAAAGAGATGGAGGATGAAGCTAGTCTACTAGCACATATAAGAATGGGATGATATTTAGGGCCGAAAGAGTGAGTAGTGGGGGATTAGCGTGTAAATAATTTAGGATTTTTTAATTCTAAATGTATATGGGCATATAAGTTGGTGAAGTAAACATGGACTTTTTTGCACGGGGTTACACATTTTGATGTGGGCTTAACTATATGTTTTAATGGGTTTTTATATGGGTTGATCATAAATATATTTATATATATATATATACTGAACATGAATATTTGGAAAAAAAATGATAAATTCATGAGCATACACGAGCTCATGTTCACGAGCCTAAATGAGTCAAGCCCACTATTGTTTGAGTTCGACTTGTTTATTAAATGAACCTAGAAACCAACAAGCTCGAGTTCGACTCGTTTGCTTAACGAATGAACCCACGCTGTTCCTGAACAAATCAGTTTACTTGCAACTGTACCTGTAACCTCATCCCCACCAGTCCCATCCTGTTTAACCTCCCACTCAAATTATTGTTTTCTAATTTTTTCACTCAAAATTTTAAAAATAATATCTAATAATATAAATCAAATAAAAATTCTTCTAAAGTTTACACAATTGTACCAAATTAAGCAAATAAATATTAACATTCTTCCAAAAAAGAGTAATTTTGTATTTAACATAAGGTATAAGGGTAAAATAGTATTTTTGTATTATAAATTGGGAGGGGAAGGGCAAGGTGACCTTCTCCCATTCCCGCCCCACACCAATATGGGTTTTCACTATACAATCTATCCTGGCTTAATACTATTAGATGGGTCTCTAAACCATGTTAAATGGGGAGAGATGATCTATTTTGCCATCCCCAGTGGATGGGACTTGGAGTCACCAAGTGTCATAACAATAGTGAAAAGATGGTAATAATTTGAACCCTTATGACAACTAATTTAAGGCCTTGATTCATAATCATACCTAGCAAAAATGTTGCAGAAGCTTTAAGGGAACAAGTTTCTCGTCTTGAAGATTTCAGGGGCGCCCCATAATCAGATGACGTGGTTTCCTTGTCAGCGTGAACAAAATGAAACTTTGTCGAATTGCATAACATGATGAGCTAGTTTGTTAAGTTCATGATAGAATAAAGCTCAAAATTATCTATTAATGAATTCCCCTAAGAGTAACTTTTTTTTCTTCTTTAGATTAACCAAAGCATTCGAGACTTCGCCCCGACTAATCCCTAGGATTCAGGAAGAGCGCCTCCCCATTCCAGACCAGGTAAGTCACAGAATTGTCTGTGAAGACTGGCTCCAAAGAATTATTTGCACTCAAGAAACTTGAATAACATAGAGGACATAGTGGCTTTTGTCAAGTGAATACTTCATTGCTAAGCTAGTGTTGGTAATGTTGTATTAACACTCCCAATGTCAAAGGGCTAGATCTTTCTCTAGGACATAAATTAAGCAGTACTTCAAGGTTGTTTTCTATTAGAGGATTTTGATATTGTGCAAGTATTGAGTTATTTGTGAAGGCCAAGGTACCACTAATGTAACACTTGGGCAAATTATTGATCATAGAGGAGGGATCTACATGCTTTGTATCCTCTGTCTCCCTGGGTCAAAATGAGAATGATGAAAAATAAGAACACAATATGTTATATGTGTTACAAGTGAAAACAAGTTTTAAAAAGATAAAATAATCTATCTAGTTAAAATGGTGGAAATTGAGAAAGTTCTAGATTTGGTAGGCTTACATTTTTAGAGCATCTATCAATGTGATATTATCAAATTGTAAGTTAAAATTATAGTGTCACATATTTTATTAATATTGTCCAAATGAAGGAGGATAGTGTAATTTTTGAAAACACCAAAAAGATGGATGTATTTTTGATAAATTTGAGTAAGTTAAGCTTGTACTCCTAAATGAAAATATATCAAGTAAAGGGCAATCGCAAGTGATTGCAATATAATTGCGACATTGCAAGTTTTTGTAAAGGTTGTTGATATTCATGTTTCACAAAAGTTCTAAGGCTCTCCATCATCCTATTATCCTAAAATCAAATTACGAAAAGGTCCCTGAACCACAAAAAACATTTTCTAATGTTATATTTGTCTTTCTATGTTAGCCTGTGATTCATTTTATCTTCTTCCTCACTTTCTCACCCTCTCTCTTAACTGGGCAACATGACATCCCTCGAATCACCAACAAAAAGACCAAACACCTGTCACCCAAAGTTTTTTATTTTTATTTTTAAAAAGTAAATCCATCTATACAACCGTCTAGTTGAGAATTATGGGAGAGACACTCTGTGGTGACCCTTGTAGGTGAGTGTGATGTGGGCGGGTGTGAGAGACACTGGGCGAGCTACCACACTGGCAGTTTACAGGGTGCTCAATCCCATATCACCTGGGTTTTACCCTAAAAGGCCTCATAACATTTGGAGAGCACGGCGTGTTACAAATGGTATCAGAGCTGGACCCAACCGGAAGTGTGCCAACGAGGACGTCGAGCCTCCTAGGGGGTGGATGGTGGTGACCCTTGTGGGTGAGTGTGATGTGGGCGGGTGTGAGAGACACTAGACGAGCTACCACACTGGCAGGCTATAAGGTGCTCAATCCCACATCGCCTGGGTGTGGAGAAGGGGATGTGCTTATATGTAGTATGTTTTCTCTGAATGGTATGAGGCCTTTTGGGGTAAAACCCAAGAGTAAAATCGTGTGGGCTCAGGCCCAAAATGGACAATATCATACCATCAGGTGGAGCGGGCTGTTACACACTCTTCTTTGTAATTGAAACGAAGAGGATAACATTATTAAATATTTTTTAACTGAGTTTTAGATTGACACTTGTTGCTTATATTTTGGAATACGGACAATGGTAACATTATTAAATATATAATTTATCAAAGAGAAATATAAATTTTCTTCTAGATAGCTCATACAAGTGATTTTTAGTCATCGCGTGTATGTTGCACCAGTGATAAAAAGTTAAAATGGATTTTTAGTCACCGCGTCTAAGTCATTTTAAATAAAGCGATGACAGGTTTTACTTTGGGGTGGCCGTGTTTGTTTTTTTTTTCTTAGGAAGATAAACCAAAATATAATGTAGTACTAAGTACATCCACAAATCTATGGATCTATCTCCAAGTCCTCTTTTAAAAAAATTATAAATCTTCAAAGAGAAGCTTTGATAATACACAAAATATGAAAGAGTGTTGATACGAGGAATGCCGTGGTTTACCCCTTGTTTGTCCATTATTCTACTAAGGTTTTCTTGACTCAATGTCTTATGTAACTGAGAATCTTCAGATAAAGTCACTGAAGGAACATAATGTGTTTCTTGATATAAGTCTTTAGAGATGATGCTTGTAACATAAGATGTATCTAATTCATCGTTCGAGTTAAGAAGTATTTTGTATTCCTCTTCAAACTCAATTCCTTCATCTTTAAGACATTTTTCAGACATATTGTGAAAGGAAAAAACCATTGCACCATAACTTATTATGCTAAGCTCTATATTATGGTCATGAGTAACCAGTTTTCAAATGCACGAGGTCTGATTCCTTATAGAATGTAGAGAAGCTCCCAGTGAATGCCTTGCATACACATTTTGACTGCTGTGACTTAGAAAGATGATCTTTGCAATCAAGACTTAGAGCTCGCCAGCGGTTGATATAGTCAACCATAAGCTCGTCCTTCATTTGTTTAGTGTTAGTGAGTTATAACATGCTTACTATTCTGCGAGTAATGTAAAAGCGGTTGAGAAACTCTTTCTCCATTCGCTCCCAACAGTCAATACTCCCAACTTTGAGGTCCGTGTACCAATCAAATGCATTTCCTTTGAGGTAACGAACAAATTGCTTAACTAAGAGGTCTCCTTTGATGCTAACATTATTGCAAGTCTCCACAAAGTGTGTAACATGTTGATTCGGACTGCCTCTTCCATCAAATTGTTGGAACTTTGGCAGTTGATATCCCACTGGCATTTTTAAGCTGTCAATTCTTTTGGTGTAGGGTTTTGAGTACATAAGAGTTCTTAGAGGGGTGCCGCCATACTGTGCTCGAATTGTGTTCGTTATTATATCCTACAATTGTTAGACAGAGGCAAAGCGGTTGCAAAACAATGTTAGTTTCGTCAGCCACATGTCCTGACGCAGATATGTGATGACGATATTTTGATTGGGCACCTTGAAGAAATGAATTTGAAGTATTCACAGGCAAATGTGTTGGCTCATCAGGATTTTGATTTCAAACTTACTCATTAGCGTGACAATCTGTAAGTCTTTCCCTTCAACAATTTTTGTGAGGTTTTCGATTGCGTGCACCATCATTGCCAGTTGGTCTTCCACCGAGGTTGTTTCAATCATCATAGCTGCGACAACATTTGAATAGAAAAGACCTTGAGGGCCAAAATTCTTTGAAGTGACCGATTGTTCTAAAATCTTAAGAACGACTTCGAGAGCGAACCAACGCTAGAGTTGGCGTCAAAGACGGAGTGGGGTGAATGTGGTGGCACTGACTTTTTTGAAACAACATCAGAGTTCTTTGCCCCCTGAGGAGCAATGGTGTTAACATGTTGAGTTTTCATATCCATTGGTTTAGCAGGATTGGTTTTCAACAAATCTTCCTAATTCTTGAGTGAAACAATTGCTTTGGTCTTGCTACGCGTCATAGGACCTGCTAAGGTGTTGCTGGAACTTGACGGATTCCTAGTGTTCTTGTCACTACTTACGACAACTTTGGTGTTAGCCATTGCAACAGTGGTGTCCTTTTAGTTTTTCTTGTTTGTTGTCTGAACTTTGGCAGGAGCCATAGATTCTGATGAACATAGTTTTGGATGTATGATGTAGGAGACAAATATGAGAGGCAGAGATGGTCCCATCGGGTGTGCCAGAAATTTGTACACACAAGTTTCAAGTTTGAGAATAAGATCAAAACACGTGGACAAATATATTAATTTTCAAGAAATATGGGTTACAAATCTCTATAGATCTTTCCAAAAGAAAGATAAATTTCTCTGATTCAATCTCCTTCTTGATCCGGATTTAAGGGCTATTGGACTTTGATATTGAATTGGATTGTAACTTTGGTGAAAAATGACATGTGGATGATGTGCTTGTTGTTCTTCTCCTTCACGGTTTAGATGCTTTGGAGCTTTGGATTTAGAGTGAAGAATCCTACAAAGTTTCAGCTTTCTTTGAGAGTCTTATGGTCCAAGGGCTACTGGAGCTTGATCTTAAATTGGGTTGTTGAGAGTCATCTTCAAGTGTTTGTTGTTGAAGAAAACTAGTGAGAATTTCTGATCGAGGGCTAACGAAGCTTTATCTCGAACTGTCTTGTTGATGATTCTTTGAATTTGTTGAATCGTGGAGGAAGAATGACACGACTTTGAATGTGCTTGTTGTTGTTGTTATTCTTCAAAACTTTGAGGGTTGGATAAATGTATGTCTTCAGAGCTTCAAATGTTGATTGAAGGCAAAGTCTAGCAGAGCATCAATATTCTATCAGAGTCTTCTCAACTACCCCTGAACCTTTATTTATAGGCTCATCGGAGGAGTAGATTTGTAAATTTCTTTTCTTCTGATAATTATCCTATAATTATCTTTTATGATAATTGTAATAATTATCAAATATATACATAATAATTATCTTTGATGATAATTACATATATATATATATATACATATATATATATATATATATATTTAAATATCCATTTGACCCATTTTCAAGTGGGCTTAGACTTTTTAGACAATTTGGATGAGCTCATGACCCATTTATTTGTGGTAGGTCTGTGTTTCGAATTATCTGACTCATTGGGCCCCATTCCAAAGTGAGTCAAATTGAAAGTAAGCTTAAATTATATTTTAGGTCCATTATGTATTTTTTTAATGTCTACATATACTATTATACTCTTTCCTAAACCACCTACGATTTCTTATACCTTCTCCTAAGTCACCTAGGATTTTTTGTTTCCTAAGTTTATTTAGCTTCTAATATTATGTGCCTATAAATATGAATTTATCTATTGTTCATAGAATATACAATTTAATTTAATTCAATCTAAACCATATATCTTCAATATTTCTATCGGATGTAATTAATCATAAACTCCAATTCTTATTTTTCAAGCTCTAGTTGGTACTATGGGAATATTTTAGTTAAGATATTCCACTAGAACACAATGGAGAGAGAGAAAGAGCAATGAGTTGGAAGAGAGAGAGAGCGCAACGAGCAAAGAGAGTACATGGAGAGAGCTAAAATACATCTATGTATATATATAATATTCTTAGATATGGTAAAGGTGATAAGGTTATTTTAGGATTTTTGAGTCTCAAATATCACATGTGCCATACACATGACTGACTAACAGTTATTTTTTAATGGCGAACTAATGGTATGCCCTTTTTGCAACACTTTAAAATACGTTAAAGGTTTTTATACACACAAAATGTAGTACATAAGTGTTATATGTGCAATATGAATACTATGAGGCTATTTTTCTGTAATTTTTCCATCTATTTTTAACCCCGACATTGATATTAGTGTTTGGCAAGCAGGTTACTGCAGGTCGTTTGTTGGGTTCGAATTTTCCTGTACGAAGTTGAGTTACCCCTTTTCAAGATAGCAGAGGAAAGTGGTTATTTCTATGATTCTATCAACATAATCTTAAATAAAATGATAGTTTAGCTGAGTCACCTTATACCAACTAGGCACAGGCATGGTTCGGTTTTAAATGTAAAAAAAAAAATTGTTTGTAAAATGCTTGTAATGAACAGGGACGATGGAACTGTTCACTACAAGTCTTAAATGTACTTAAATTTTGAGTTAATTGTTATGACAAGAGTGAGATTGAAGATCTAATCTGTGAATAAAAAGTTTTAGTCCATCCCTCCCAATACTCTATGTGCTTTTATTGGTAATGTTTATGGTGGGTATGTTTGAAGTAAGATCACTTGTGACACGAAGTCCCGTTATAGTTGAGTTTTGAAAATTTGAAATTTAATACTTAGTTTTCAAATTTCTGAAACGTGTTATTTTATGTTGAAAAAAAGGGGAAAAAAATCTGTTGAATCAGTATCTCTTTAAGAAGGGATGTGTGTTTTAAAAACACCTAGGTTAGTTTAATCAATTGTCACATGTGCTTTTTGAAAGTAAGATGTAAATTTATGTATGCACATTGAGGATAATGTTGAAAAAGCATGCTAACAATATATTGCAGGAAGTGCGTATAGATATTGGGATGAAAAACAATACATTATTTGGTACAAAAGACGGTAAATTATTATTATTATTATTTTTCCTTAGTTGGTACATCCACATCCAAAGAATTTTTTTGCACCCAAGAGAACTTGATCTTAAACCTAATGTTTGGTAGGCACTAGAGCCAAATTCTTTATCCATTGGAGCCAACCCTTTGGGGGTAACGGTAAAATATCTTGAGCAAGCATTTTATTTTATTTAGTAGTATATCCATACTACACTAAGTAACTAGCCTTCCACACTATGTAACTGAGGTCGATGGTTCAACGAAGGTGTTGTTAGGGTTGACAATAGTTGAGAGACAATGTGCATGGTTGGCCTAGATTGTGGATTGACATTTAAACATGCAATAGCCATCTCTATAATTGATATCAACACCTCTTCACCTTCGATTGAGGGAGCTGAAAGGCGTTGGTCCAAGACATCTTTCAGCATTATGTTTTGATTGATAGATGAAGATGATAGAAAAGTGATGAAATTGCCCGGATGCTTTCCTTTGATCACTTCCATTGTCAATACCCCAAAGCTATACACATCGCACTTTTCAGTTACTTTCATTGAGAAAGCAAGCTCTGCAAAGAAAATATGATCATGAATAATTGATTTGACGAACTATATATGTCAAATTAGTTAGGATAAGATAAAGCTATGTTTACCTGGTGCTACATATCCATATGTGCCGGCAAGTGTGCTCCAATTTGAGGAGCCTGGCTTCAGAAGCTTAGCAGTTCCAAAATCTGAAACATGAGCCTCATACTCTAGGTCCAACAAAATATTGTTACTTGATATGTCTCTATGAACAATTGCTGGTGAGCAATCATGGTGCATGTAAGACACAGCATGAGCCACTCCCTTAATGATATTCACCCTCTTAGGCCAATCCAAATTTTTAGCCTCTTCATCTTTACTCAAGATCATGGTCAAGCTACCCCTTTCAAGGTACTCATAAACCAAAAATGAGTGTTGAGCATGTGAACAGAAACCATAAAGCTTTACAATATTCCTATGTCGTACTTCCGTCAATGCCGTTACCTCATTCAAAAACACTTTACGGTCTGTTATCTCAGATAATGGATGAAGTTTCTTCACAGCCACTATATTGTCTGGTGGCAACTTTGCTTTGTACACAGTTCCATATCCCCCTTTTCCAATGCAATATGAGGCATCAAAATCGTTGGTGGCTTTTAAGATTTCATCATACGTTACTTTTCCATCAAAATTGGAAATTGAAAACAGATTTTTTTCAACCTGCAAATCACCTTGTTCAATTGGTGCTTTACTCTTTCTTCTTTCAAACATGATGAGGAGTCCAATGAATGCACCAAGAAGTAAAAGTGCTCCCACAAGAGCTAATACAATTATAAGAACTAGAATGGGTTTGTGACTTTCCTTCACAATGTGTTTGTAAACAGTAGGGCCATTTTTGCAAGGTTTCAATCCTATAACATTGCCACACAAATCGTTGTTCCCTTGTAATGACTCTATGGTAGCATTTCTAAAGGCTTTATTGTTGGGAATGGGACCTCGAAACCCATTGTAGGATATGTCAACATACACCAAGCTATGCATTTCTTTAAAAGCCTCTGGAAGGAAACCAGAAAGGTTATTATAGGAGAGATTTAGCTCCTCCAAACTCTTCAAAATTTTAATTTGCGATGATATTTCTCCAGTGAGCAAATTATGACTTAAATCTAGCTGGGACAAGTGAGCTAACTCATACATCTCAGGTGGAATCTTTTGGCTAAAATGGTTGTAGCTCAAGTTCAAGTAATACATCTGCAAGCTTTTTCCTAGATTTCCCGGTATTGACCCACTTAATATATTTATGGACAAGTCAAGAAACAACAAATCATCTAGTGATCCGAATTCTCTAGGTATACCACCGGAAAGTTGATTATCTTCCAAATTAAGCGTTATCAAATTCAACTTCCCTAGTTCCTTTGGAATATTGCCAGCTAATTGATTCAAAGAAAGATCAATTACCTGAAGTTGAGTTAAATTTCCTAACTCCGGTGGTATTTGTCCAGTGATATTGTTCCTTGCCATCTTTAGGTAAGTCAAATTTGGGCATTGTCCCCATCTGTAAGAGATTTCACCAAAGAAATTATTGTTACTGAAGTCTATGAATTTCAGATTTGGATAGACACCAAAAACTTTAGATACATCTCCAGTGAGCTGATTTCTATCAAGTCGCATTCTAGTTAAGCTGGAACAGTTTCTTAAGCTTTTGGTGATTGGACCGGTAAGCTGGTTATCGTTTACCGTGAAGCGTTCCAGTTTTTTGCCTTGGCAAATCTTTTCAGGCAAATAGCCAGAAAATTGATTCGCATCCATATAAAGTACAACCAAGTTCTCCAGATTCCCAATTTCTTGTGGAATGGGACCAGAGAGTTGGTTGTCGCGAAGGATTAAGAACTCCAAGTTTGTCAAATTACCAAATGAAGCAGGAACATAACCATTGAGTTGATTCTCACTCAATTCTAGATCATTGAGAGACTTTAACTTCCCTAATTCTTTAGGAATGGGACCGGAGAGTTGATTGTCATAGAGAAGTAGTTGAGTTAGGTTGCTCAAATCACCTAAGGATGCAGGGATTGAGCCAGAAAGATTGTTTGTATAAAGGATCAGACTCTCAAGCGATCTCAGGTTTCCTATCTCTGTGGGAATGGGATGAGAGAGCTGATTTTGGAATAGGTACAATATGGTTAGCTTATTCAAGTTCTCAAAAGTGTAAGGGATGGGACCTGTGAGAAGGTTGGTATCCATGTCAAGCTTGACAAGATTGATGAGATTTCCCATTTCTGGAGGAATGGAACCAGAGAGTTTGTTTTCATAGAGATACAAATAAGCCAAGTTCGTCAAATTGCCCAAAGAAGCTGGAATGGGACCATCAAGATTGTTAGTGTACAAAGCAAGCTCATAAAGGGACTTTAGCTGGCCTATTTCTTTAGGAATTGAGCCATTTAACTGATTCTGGAACAGGTGGAGGACCTGAAGATTTGTTAGCAGGCTGATTTGTGGTGGGATTATTCCAGAAAACTGATTGATGGACAAATCAAGATAGATGAGTTTTGAGAGTTCACCAACTTGAGGTGGGATGCTACCGGAAAGACCATTCATGCTGAGATCAATATATGCAAGATTAGGGAGAGTAACGAATGGGAAATCATAGAGGGTACCTTTTACACTTGAATTTGTGAGGTTCAGTCTCATGACACTTCCATCAATATTGCAAGAAACTCCAGACCAATTGCATGGAATGACACTTGTTGTTGGATGGCTTGAAGAACCTGTCGCATTATAATTAGAAGGAAAAATCCATGAAGTTAGCACAGAAAATTTTTCGTGTTGAAGGTTGGCTTCCCATTTGAGGAGAGCATTAGCTTCCTGAACAGAAGCAGAAGCTAAATTGGGCGAAGACAACAACACAACAAACAGGACTAAGGAAACAAATGAGAGGACCTTCTCTAAGGTTGAAGACCCCATGGTTTGTGTTCAATATGTAGCAATGCTGGTTTAAAGCTCATATTTATATACATCTTATTCTATAGATCCCACACTATTTTGGCTATAATTGTAATTCCAGTCATTAATTTTAGAGCTTTGGACTTGGGCATAAGTCATTAATACTATGGCGTCTTGACTTCGGCATTGGTCCTTAATGTCAGCAGCACGTAGCTAGGTTGAAAATGAGCTTTCTTTTCTAAAACCTTTTGTTTGTATTGGAGACAAAATCTAAGCACTTTAAATACAATGGAGATTGGTGCTACGAAAATCGCAAAAGTTGACTTGTGTAGGTTGACAATTGTGTTTTAATTTAGGGCAGCCAAAGACCGGCAAATGTTGTTTTTAGGCCGGCTAAAGACCGGAAAATGTATGTATAAATATGTATGAAATGTGACATCAGAGTAGCATAAAGTGTAATTAAAACAAATTAATGATAAGTACAGCTTCTTAATTGGACCTCTTCTACTATCGTATGCTGGAGATCGACAATTTGGATTATCATGGTTTGAATACTATTTTGGGTATAACTATAATATCACTAATTAATTTTAGGCCTCTAGAATTGGCCATTGGTCTTTAATTAATACTATGGCGTGTAGACTTCGGCATTGATCTTTATGGCAGCAGAAGGTAGGTTGAATGCTATGGAGATTGGTGGTTCAAAAGTCATATATAGAAGCTGACAATTGTGTTTTTAGGCTGACTAGAGGCTGGCAATTGTTTTTCTATGTGGGGTATAGACAAAGAAAATGTATGTATTAATATGTATGAAATGTGAGATCAGAAGGAAGTGAAGTAGCAGAAAACCCAATTAAGTAAAACAAACTAAAATGATAAGCAAAGCTTCTTCCACCTCTTCTATCATATGCTGCTTGTTCATAATTTGGATTATCATGTTTTCATCTGTACTGTCTACGCGAAAGTTATCCATCACTCCCGGCAGCTGTAAGTACCCTCTCTCTCCCCCTCTCTGTCTCTCTTTCTCTCTCTTACTCTTATTCAAATTTTTTTTTTGTTTGAGTTTTTCAGACGAAGAAAGTAAAACTGGAGCAGGTCCAAACGACCCTACACATGGCCACGGCCCTGGACATGGCCACTAAAGGACCTCCCTGTTCAGTGTATGAGCGTTGTAGTGTTGGAATCGCAGGTAAACCATAGAAGTATAGTCAGTAAAGCAAAGAAAGCAGCTGGTTCACATGTTTGTTTGTGATGGGAATATTAGTGATTTGTAAAAAATCTAAGATGATGTGAGAGCTTCTATCATGCATGGCTTTGTTTTATATATTTAGCCAAACTAATAATAAATTGGTAAATGATTCATCGTAAGAACCCTATTTTTACGAACATTGAGTTGCTTGCTTAATTAATTCTAAGTAAATGTCTTTATATTCATCCTTGACTTTTTTTTTTTCTACTTTCTTCTTCAAACTATTTTTATTTTATTTTATATATATATATATATATATATATATATTGATGGTGTTGATCTTGACTTTACCACCTATTTTTTGAACCTTTTAGTTTACTTTTCATGAGTCATGACTTTACTATTTTGGAAATTTTCTACTTTGCTTTTCTTTCATGACTTGATCACGCTTTGAACGAGAGTGGAGTTAGAAAAAAAATTGTATTTGTAAATAACATTCTTTGTAACATATTTTAAAAGAAAAAAAAAATTCATCCAAAAAAACATCCTTGTAATATGTCAAATTTAAATAAAATGACAGACTTATGTTTTGCTTCATCTGTTTCAAATTAAATTTTCTTTTCCCGGATTCTAACTTTTTTATTTTGGAACGAATGAGTGTGTGTGTCATCTCCACTTGTACTACTTTTTTCATGGCAAGTTAAAAATGATTGTATAGATATTTATTGTTATATAATCAAAAATGGCATTTGGTATTCAGAATTTTTTTTTTTTTGAATAAAATGCTCTGACTATCGTATATTTTAACTTAATTATCCTTAGATTAAAGTTTTATAAAAATAACCGTGACAAGCCTAATCAGAGTTAGTCTGTGAACGCTATAAAGCCTTTTACACTTTTACCCTCTCTCAATATCTTTTTTTTCCTCTTAAATGTTCTTTTAATCTCTCTCTAAATTCATTCTCCCTCCACCACTGCAGCTCCTCATTCTCTCAATACCTCTCACACACACACACATCCTTCTAAGTCCTGCCACTTCACTCACCATCGTGTTTTACCGCTGAATTTTGCCGGAAATCAAATCCCACAATAAATCATTCGAAACAGTATTACACCCACCATTTTTTGTGCTCGAATGGGTATGTGTTTGTCATATATATCTAGACCTTCACAAAGCAAAATAACAGTGGAAGATCAAAAAAGTTCTTTATTTAACTTTATGAACTATCAATACTAGAGATATTATGTATATACATTCAGTGCACATTTCCACCTTTCTTTTTGGAACTCCATGTTTCAGTTTTTCCTCTCGTAAAGAATTGAGAGAGTGGTTTTTTCAAATGCGTATTAGCGAACCGGTGACCGACTTTCGTGAAAGTACCTTTTGACGGTGGTTCATCTGCTTTATCCGAATAATCCCAATCTTCAATCATCTTCAGAATGAATTAAGTAAGAAAGTAAAGGATGCACAATTGAGCAACCCCACTGCATATATATATATATTTATATATATACTTGCTCAAGGAAGACACTGATGTGTTACAATGAACGTTTCCAAATCCCACTCTAGTTACAATTTGCCAGATCAACAGGGGAATGCTCATTTGTATTTTCAATTTTTAGGTCACAATATTTATTTGGGAAAAATAATTCCTATTAACCGCTGTATTGAGATTGCATCTAAATTCTATGATGAGATTAAGAATAAAACTCAATTATAAAGATTTTTAAATAGTCTGAATTATATTGTAGACTATTATAAAAATCTAGCACAAGATATCGTAGTACTTCATACCAGGTTACGAAAGAATCCTCCTCCTTGGTATGAAGAACATACCTTGGCAGTAAGAAGAATAAAGACAAGAGCTAAACAGCTCCATGTCTTTCTCTTCCTAATCCCTCTTGGGACAAAATTGTTGAAACAGATGCCTTTAATATTGGCTTTGGTAGTATTCTCAAACAGAATAATCCTACAACCTCTAAAGAAGAGCTTGTAAGATTTACCTCAGGAACTTGAAAAAATGCCCAAGTAAATTACACTATTATAAAGAAAGAAATTCTTTCTATTGTAAAGTGTATTCACAAATTTCATGATGATTTATTAAATCAGACATTTTTACTCAGAATTGACTTTAGCTCAGTAAATCATATTTTGAAATAGGATGTGAAGAATATTTTTTCAAAACAGATATTTGCAAGATGGCAAGCTGATCTTTGAGCATTTGATTTTACTATTGAGTATATCAAAGGAGAATCTAATTCTCTGCCTGATTTTTTTACTAGTGAATTTCTACAGGGATCGTAAGTACGTATCCCACAAAGGGGCAAGGGGAAGGGTAATACCCCTCATGATAAAGGTAAACAGAAAGCCATTTTTACAGAAGATGATTTCTTTCCTCCCATGACAAACTCATAGTAATTTTACAAAAATAAAGGAGAAGGAACTAAACAGGATGCTGATCCTCAACAACTTACCATGAAGGAAGCTTTGGAGAGACAAAAATTTCCTTTCATCAGCAACAAACGAACAGTACAGAGAATCATTTTCTTAGAAATCTCTGATACCGAAATGTTTGATAGACTATGAGATATCAAAGATAGATATCTTGGTTCACAAACATATACTGTAAAGAATGGCATGCATAGATTTGTCTATGAAACCACCCTCACAGAAACTAAAACTGTGGAAGTATTCCACAACAAACAGTATCTTACACAGGAAAAATCTCCCATAACTCACAACAAGATAGCTTTCAAGAAGGTTGTTCCATCGTCACAATGGGCCACATAATTCATCCTATCATTCCAAAAAAGTTGATAAGGATTACAATTTTTGGGATTATATTGATGCCTAGAATTTTGTTTTCTTTTACCAAAATTCCACTCATTCTCACACCTGATTTATAAAGTTCTGTCCTCAGTTCCTAAAAACCATTTACAACAGAATACCTTTTTGGTTACTTCACTGGTAGAGTTTTTACCCTTGACCCTGAAATCCTTCCTGAAGAAATTAGGTCAAAATTTCTTCTCTGGTCTAACTACCATCCGCAGTTAAGAGGAAAAGAGTATCTCCCTATTGGTTACTCTACTTTCCTTTTCTTCCTTGAATTCAGCATCCCTTGGATTCTCAAATGGGAGCT
The DNA here is from genome assembly GCA_026545225.1 of Cornus controversa. Taxonomy (NCBI): domain Eukaryota; kingdom Viridiplantae; phylum Streptophyta; class Magnoliopsida; order Cornales; family Cornaceae; genus Cornus; species Cornus controversa. Next base: position 15,877,687 of record CM048854.1, on the reverse strand, counting down.
ACAATGCTCTTTTGACCTGTAGAAATTACTAGTCCTCTAATGAAGTTTTTCTTTCAGATGGTGGTCTGGTATTGACGTTAATTCTATTGTGGCCAACATTGAAATGGCTACTCAAGAATACTTTGATCTCATTCCAAAGATCACCTCAGTACCTGCTAATCAACTTGATTATTTCAATCCATTTGAAGTAATTAAAAGCTCACTAAGAATCAAGCATCCTAATTTGTCAGAATCTGAACTTCTTGCTAGATGTATGGATTTTATGAAAAATCAATTCATAACTTCTTTCACCAAGGATGATGATGATACTTCCATGTCCTCAATTCATAGTTTACATACACAGGACAATAATACATTTTCTTGTATTGCTGGTGAAGCCCAGGACCCTACATAAGATGAAAATCTAGGAGACTATTGGGATGCCATGACATCCATTCTTATGAAATCACAGCCGACCATTTGTGATAAGGATTATGAGAAAAGTAACTAATTTTACTTTTCTCAAAGTTAAAAGACCAATAGTATCTTCTGATCAGATCTGAAATTTTTGAAAAAAGATAATAGTAAAGATTCCGCTTTATCAGTAGCAGACAATTGACGCCATTACATCAGGGCCTACACCATTGTGCTGATAGACACCTTATGTTTATCCGGAACCAATTTTTTTTTTGAAGTCCACTACAGTAGGACTTTTGTATCTATAAAAGGGACCCCTCACCCTTGTTGTGAAATACCCCCCAGAAAATTTCGCGTATGAGGTGGCCAGTCTCATACACAAAACCTGAGGAATATTAACCATTGATAGCAACAAGCATAGATGCAAAAGAAAGAAATAGAATAATTGCTAAAAGCTGAACAGAAATCCCATTGAACTGAAATAATTGATAAATAAATAAATATATTCTGGTAATACAATTTGGAAGTCCCGTAACCCAAGGACCCCTTAACCAGAAAGAACAAAAGTTTTTAAATTCTAAAATTAATACCAACAATCAAAGTCTCAAAAGTTCATAGTATGACTCTTGAAGAAGACAAGTTCCTACCCTGTAACTGATGAGATGAGACGTCTGCTACAACCAAATCCTAAAACTCTATCCTCGCGGTGGAACCTGTCTGAAACCTGAAATATCAACACAGTGGGTTAAACCCACGAGCAAGTTCTATCTACTACATCCCAATCAGAGAACCAATATACATACCCTCAGTATAAGGGACATAAAATAAGTCTATAGATTTAACCTACAAGTTATTCTTTTACCCAGTTTCGTGTTTCCAAAACAACAGTCAATATTTATAATATTCCACCCAAACCCTTATTATGCAAATGTGAACACGTTTCTTACGTTCAGCAGAAATAAACATAATATAAAATAATATCAAGTTTAAGCAATCCTAACATGCCATCATTAAATATTTTGATACCTTAATAGGTATAGATTACATACTAGTCATTTCCTATTTAGATCATGTTTTCAGAAGTAAAATCATCTTATACATTGTTCCAACACACCTTTATCATCCAACAATGAACACATTCTTTAAGTTCAAAATAAAGAAAACATGTGAATACACATATAGATACCTTATTAGATATGGGCGATCCTGACACGCCAAATAAAATGTATAGATACCTTATTAGGTATGGGCGATCCTAACACGCCAAATAAAATGTATAGATACCTTATTAGGTATGGGCGATCCTGACACGCCGGGCAATCCTGACATGCCAAATAAAATGCACAGATACCTTATTAGGTATGGGCGATCCTGACACGCCGGGCAATCCTTACATGCCAAATAAAATACATAGATACCTTATTAGGTATAGGCGATCCTGACACGCCGGGCAATCCTTACATGCAAAAATAAAATGCATAGATACATTCCAATATGTAATATAAAATAACAAGGTGCATTATGATTTAAATTTGCACAAACGTTATTTCAAATCATCCAACATGAAATTATCATCATAAGACAAATCGTTCACAAGTAGACTATAATCAAGTATCCCATGTGCATTTATATATATAATAAACACAATCGATTAAATTAAAATAATTTAACATCCATTAGAGGAAACAATTCCCCAAACCAACCTCCAATGCACTCAAATCTCCGAGGGGATCTAAACTTACTCTTATCTAGGTTTCTGGGCCTATTTCACTTCTAAGAACACTAAGAAAATATTCTGAAATTTTCTGTAATTTAAAAACATTTTTAATAAACCAAAGAAGGTGAAAATCCAACTTTTAGGCACTTTAAAAATTAATTTAACACCAAGGGAAGCTCAATTAGAGGTGAAAATTTAAACCCAAGGTCATTTAATCTCTAAACAGTTACAGAAAAATTTTGGGAATTTTTGGAATTTCAGAAGTATTTTCTAAAATTACAGAAAGTGAAAAATCCAACTTTTAGACACTTTAAAAATCAATTGAGCAGCAAGGAAAGATTATTTTGAGTTGAAAATTTAAAACCAAGTGTATTTAGCCTCTATAGAGCTACAGTAAAAAGTTTGGAAATTTTGGAAATTTCTAACTATTTTCTAAAATTAAAGAGGCTGAAAAATCCAGTTTTTAGACACTTTAAAAATTAATTTAAAGACAATGGTAAAACATTTTGCTATGAAATTTAAACTCCAAGCCCCTTAAGCTCCCAGGAAGTTGACATAAATTTTTTGGAATTTTTAGAATTATAAAAGTATTTTTAAAAAATGATTTTTCCAGATTTTCAAGTTTTCCCAAAAGTTTCAAAAATACAAAATAAATATCAAAACAATTCGGAATGGGCCCATATTGGACCCAGAGGTGGGCCCTCGAGAGTGGGGCCCGAAAATAATTTTTCGGCCACCGGCCGGTACCGGATCCGGCGGCACGCGCCCCCACGCGCCGGCGACCTTGCCCCCACATTTTTTTTTCTTTCTTCCTTCTTCTTTCTTCTTCCCACGGCTGAAGCTTTAAAGCTCAACAATGGTGGCCGAACTTTCCGACCATTTTTCGGTCACTTCCGGATACCGAATCGTGCGTATGAATATACCATTGAACTCGTCTCGATCTAATCTACGCATTGGTACCAAATTCATGCCCTCTCATGGCCTAAATCAAAAACGCCCAATTTCAAGTTTCGAAAATCTAAAATTTCAAAGTCAGATTCCCATCAATCTACCCAACGGTTTACAACCAAACTTTCAAGGGTTGTTCTAGGAAGTAAGATCTACCTATTGATCGGAACAAAATCCCTCAAAAATGATAAACACAGTAAACCCAAATTTCATGTTCGTATATATATACACCCGCCTATACAATCATATATGCATGTATATACATATGCAAAAATACCCTAAAATAGTACCAAAACTCCAAAATCCTAATGTTTAATTCACAGAATTATTCCTAGCATGCAAAATCATTTAATTTCATAAATAAATGCATACAAATTTCTAGCAACATGTTTATACAATTAGCATAATTAATTCTCACAAAATTTATCAACAGAGAAAACAACATACAATTATATACAAATTTCCAAAATAAACACAATCCTCAAACCTAGACTATGCATACGGATTCAAAGGGGAAGAGAAGAATCAAACTTGCCTTTTTCCTGACGAATCAACTTGTTCACCCGATCGTCACTCCCTTCTCTCTTTCGTTTACTCTCTTTTAATTCTGTGCGTAAAACAACGGCAAACCCTAATTTCTTCTTCTTTTCTTTTCCTTTTTGTCTTAATTATTCTTTTATTGATTTTCCTAAAACTAATTAAAATCAAATTAATAATACTAACAATAGCAATAAAAATATTATTACAACCCTAGGCCCATCATTTTAAACATAACCTTAGCCCACTCATCCTAGCCCAAATTCCTCCCTAGCCCAACCCAAAACATTTAAATAAAATAACACACAATTGATACCAATTCACATAAAATGACAATATGCATGTATAAAAGACAAGCAACTCACCTACAATAATAATTTATATAAAAAAAACATTTAACATGAATTAATAAAATAAAGTAATAATGTAAAGAGATTAAATTGACACCTAAATTTTCCGGGGTATTACATGTTGAGAGGCTTATTAAATTCTTGTAAGATGATAATATTATCAATGATTCTAGTCATCATAAAAGTTCATCTCAGAGTTGAACGGTAAGGTCCAGATTTGTCTTTGATAGATCCCATGGGGGATATTTCTATCTGACATTCTGACTCCTTCAAGAGATATATTCTCTAGATTTTCTGAAATACTTTGATGATTTGCAAGATCTGCTAAAGTATCTTCTGAAATCAAATGTCTATAAGACGGAGGATGAGAAACCCAATAAGGAAGGTGAAATGACCTCATAGAAGATGATCTGACCATTTTTATAGGTTTTCTAAAGTTAAAAGTGACATCTCCACAGGAATTCAATAAGCCTCACAATAATTCTTTTAGAAATTGGTATTTTAAAGCCTTAAACCAAAAACAGTTGCAGGACTTTAAAGTGGCTTATTATCAGTATCTTGATCAAGTAGAAAACCACCTTTCATTTGTTGTTTGGTTTAATGTTTTTCATCATTTCCCTGAGCTCAGCCATCTTAATATGATTGAAAAATATTGGACTACAACAGAGGGTAAAATTATAAAATTTGTTTACCCTCCAATAGTAGCTCTTACAGTACCCCGGAAAGATGGACCCTCTCTTAAGGCCATTTCATACGTTAAGCCACATATAGGAAGTCTTGGTACTATTCCTGTAGGAGAGCACTACAAGAAAAGTGGGTTTTTATGACATAACATTTACAGCATTCTTGTATTTTGCATCGTAAAAAGTACTTTTACGTGATTCTCAAGAGGCCCCTCGTCATTGCTTTATAAATGGTCAAATTTTCACGACGTTCAAACAAGATCCTCATAAATTAAAGTTTTCATGGTGCATTAAAAACTCCGTTAATGTTTGCATATATTAACGACATATTTGTTAAACTTTAACGGGATTCCTAGCCCCTTGTGAACCAATTCCCTCGTGAATAAGTTTCCCGCTCCAAATTTTCCTCTGCCGCTCCAAAATTTTCAATCCCGCTTAATCCAATCAGCCAAAGCCACACACTCTCTCTTCTCTCTCCATAAATTAATTTTTTTTCAAGAATTAAATTTTCACGGTGTTATTTCACCCTTCAATTTCAATTCCCACAAAGATCTTCTCTCTCTTCCAAACATGGTATCTCGATCATCTCTCTCAATTCCTCCACCGAATCCCTAACCCTTTGCTTTCTCTCATCTTCTGATCAATCACTCTCACATCTAACCCAAAAATGGTTCAGATCTGATTGCAGGCAAAGCTCGATCTCGTGTAGACGGTTGGTTGAAAGTTCTCTCTGGTTCGAAGCACTCAATCTCATCTCTCGCACTCTACTCATGATGTCTCTTTCTCCTTCCTTCTCTCTGGTTTGAAGCCCTAACACTCACAACTTCTCTGAAACTTTAGGCTACTCTAAACATTTTTGACACTTTTTTATTTGATGCTGGTTCGATAAGGTTTCTAGTGGTTCGATTTGAAACCCTAACCCGCACCAGTTTAATTAAAAAGGCTCACTTGGTTTGATTCAGAGCCTATTTTACTATTTGTTACTATAAGAACCATTTTTTCATTTTTGTGGTTTGAATGTCTCCCATCATAAATATATGCTTTCTAGTTTTAAATAGTAATATTTTGTCTCTCTTGGGTTGCTGATTTTCTACTTAATTTCCTGCATCTTTTTGGTGGAAATTTTCATATCATTTAGGATTTTTTATGTTCCAGACATTGAATGAGTTATCTGCTTCTATCAAAACTTTAATTTAGGGTTTTTGGATAATATTTAAATTATGAATTTTATAGTTGGTTATTATAAGTAATAACTCTCTGATTATATGTGCACTATGTTATATAGTTATGTGTTTCATATATTTTGTAATTTTTTTGAAATAATTAAATTTATCTTGATTATTGTTTGAAATTATGAATTACTTTATTGATAAACCACAACCTACCACTAATGGGATGCCAAAAGATCCAAATGTAATGCTTTAATAATTAAGCTTGATTTAGCACAATTGTTTGCCTTCTAAATCATATTTACCTGCTCCTTTCCTGCTGTTATAACAGAAGGTTGCAGTTGTGACTATTGGGTTTGTAAAAGATGCGGAACATCATATTGATATTCCAAGGTTTAATGCTTATCAAGGTTAGATTTTCTTACTTTTCTTAAGTATTATGACTGAATACAAGTTAAGAAACTTGTGCTTAAATTTCATGTCGTGACAGTGTTCTTTCTATTAGTTATTAGTTAAGGAGTTTACTGTTTCTGCATTTTTGGTTGGTTCTTCTTGCTTATAAATAATAAGAATTATTGTTGTTGGCTTATTCTCTGGGTTTTTACATTGTAATTATTGTTTGTGGATGCTATATAATATGGTTTCAGAATGAGGCTAATAGCTTGAAACACTAATTTAATGTAGTGTCTAAATTAATAGCGCTTGTATTTTGAACTTGAACCACATGATCAGCTTCATGTTTCTCTTAATTTTTAACTTGTCTATTTGTTGTGATATGAAAGGAGACAATCATTCAGTGATTATTGAAACTTAGATATTTTTTTGTTCCCTCTATTTATATTTATGATACAAAACAATCATGTACCACAAACATCTTAAGTCCAAATCTAGCTAGGATATGCACGGCTTAATTTATTCAAAGTCAGTAATGTGGTTGTAGATAATACTAGTTAGTCACAATTAGAGGTTCAATTAATATAATCTTTGCTAGATATTTTCTTCAAATATTATCAAAGAATATCATTTATAATCTAACATTACAAAAGAACATCAAGGAAAAAGGCATTTGATATATAATCTTTGTCATATACTTTATTGACTATAGTCAGCGACAACTTCATTAATCATGGACCATCAATTGACAATAGTAGTGTAACCCAGTTATGACTGATTTGAAGATATAGGTTTAAGTTTGTTCTTTTATTTACTATGTTTGAGTTGGCTTATCCCATTGGTTTCCTGTTAGACCATTCTGAATCATAGGATATTGGCTCATCTTTTTGTGATGTCATAGACTACAATTGGGGGAGGTGGTGGTGACATTGGAAAGAAAATCAATTATGGTGGTGGAGACAGAGATGATGATGGAGATGAGGGCAAACTGTTTAGGTGGTGGATTGTTCTTCAAGAGGTTGTAACTTGTCACACTTAGAAGCACAAATTCAAATTTCCTACATATTAAACTTTTTTCTCTTATTCAAATATGTTTCACTTAATATTATTAGTTCCAAATGATGATTTTAGAGAACTTTCTGCTAGCTTTTTGATAGAAAATTTGTTGGTGCAGTATTGAATGAGTGGCGAAGGACAATAATGGACCTACCTGCTGGACTCCAACAAGCCTATGAAATGTTTAATTATTTTTTCCTGTTATGCACTTAGGGGATTCTGAGGCTGGATTCTGATGTGTGATATTTTCTTCAGGGTTTGATCATCTCAGTTCAAATGGTAAAATTTCTAACAATCAATGCAAGGCCAACCACTACTAGGTTTATTTCTCAAGCACTTCCTCAAGGGATGTCTAGGGCATTCATTGGCAGGTAAGTTTAATAAAGAGCTTCCTTATTCAAAAGAATAATCAATTGACTTCTTTATGTTCCTTCATTCTTTATGTGCATTCGCCGATGTGATTCTGTGCTAAAATAACACATTCATCTTTCTAAATACTTGGTATTTTCTTAAATGTTAAAATTCATTTTTTTTATGTTTGAAGAGGTTAGCAACTCCATTTGTTCTTTTTTTTAATTATTGCATTTCTGATTGAATCTCCCTTTACGAATTTCTGAATAAATTTCTATTTACAATGTTTAGTTGTGGATACTTAAATCTCTTCAATTATAAGAAAATTTGTACCAATCATTATAAATATTATTTATATATATGTATGCAATTGGATTCAAATTGTACTTTTAGAACTGCTACTAACAGTTTCAGAGCAAAACATACTATTGCCATAAATTTTGTATAGTCACTAACAACTGATTAGTGCAAACATAAATTTTGAAATGCAAATAGGACCAACCTCAAACACAAACTCACATTTTTTTGCTTTGACATAAGAAAATCAATTTTCCTTGAGATAAGAGTTTGGAAGTGCCAATTTATAGGAAGAAAGTGAATCCCCTGACAATTCAAATAATGTACAAGGGATCTAATTGGTCTATAAAAGAAAAGAAAAAAAAGGAAAAGGAAGAACAAGGTTCTACTCTGGATTAAATCCGTCAAAGGAAAAGGAAAAATAAGGTTCTACTCTCTAGATTAAATCTGTCATCTACAACTTTGTAAAAGAAGATTATATATGAGGCTAGGCATCAAAGTGAAAAGATCTCATAATAAAATTTTTAAAAAAATGAAAATATTTGTTTGTACAATCAGTAGTGGAAAATATACTATTGACAATGAAGGCAAAGCAAATAGTGGTTAATGCAAACCCCTAGAAGGGACCTCCCTTGCTTTCTACCACATATTATTCTCACTATTTCTCTTAGTCTTTCTTTGTAAGGAGTAGTGATTTGAATAAGTAGGTTAAGATTTCAACTTTGAACTTAAAAGATTTTTGAGGATTTTAGGGGATTCCAGATCATAGTAAAGTTCAAAAAGGTAGCAAAGTTTTAAAGTAACAAAGTAGAAATGTGAAGAGAAAGATGATGAAAACAGGCACAACAAAAAAACCAAGTCTAGTCTTTATCTTAGCCTTGGCATGTGATGTTTTTTTAGATACCACTCATCAATATTTAAGTAGATCAATTTGTGTTCCTTACCTGAAGTACTACTAGTGATTTTAGTAATATATATTTGACTCACATCTAAATAAAAAAAAATTACAGAGAGACAAAGACACTTTGAACCAAAATTTTCTACCATTCTCTACCATTGGAAGATTGAAAAGAATGAGAAGATAGAGAGGAACTTGCCTTCCAACATGTTGCCTCATATATATGAGGCTTTGGTAAGAGTGGTGGAGAGGAAAGGAGGTTAGAGGATGGTGGTGGTGGTCTAGGTAGATCTAGTGATGTTCAGCCTTCATTGCCTCCTTTATTAATGCAAAATCAAATCTCAACTCCTCTAATAGCAGCATTACCTCCCCTTCCACCATCATCGCCACCACCTCCTCCTCGAGCACAACAACTCTCTCTCCCAATAGCTTTCAATTTTATGGCATTTTCATTTTCAATCTTTTTGCACTAAATATATTATTGTGCTTATTGGCGCCATTGTTTTCAAATTAGCAAAATTGTTATGGGTATATATGTATGTATTTGCTAGTAGTGGTAGAACAGCTACTAAAAGGCAGTGATAGGATGGAAAATCAGGTATGGTGAGTAGATGAATATAACATATTCATGGTTCTCTAAATGTAGAGTTTTCAAGAATTTTCCCTGAATTCATATATAAAATTAATAGCCCTTATTCAGAAGAGGTTGGTTTAGCAAATTAGTTATAAGGGTGCAATGGCGACTCTTAATAAAGTAGCTAAAGAGGTTTAAAGTAGTCCTCCTATTTGGCAATGAGTGAGTGTAGCTGAAAAGGTGTTTTAAAAGCATCAAAGGAACTGAAAACTAAAAAAGCAAAAGAATAACATTCTTTATTGATTACTGTCTTTTGATCCCAAGATGGCCAGAACCTCTTGAACTAAGAAAAGATCAGTACTGATTGTTTCATTTTGAAAATGATACAATTTAAACTTTAGTCACACTATTAATAAAACATGTATTTGTGATGAAAAATGTTTTGTGAAGTGGCAAACAAAAGACAGTAATCACATTGCCCTAATGGCTGATGAAACCTACACTCCGTCTCTCATACCCTAGTCGCAACAAGCCAATAAGCACCTACAATAGGAACCAGAAATCACCAATCGGGAATGACAACATTCCTTCATGACTACAATTATTTGATTTTGATACTGTATATCTCTCCATCACTTTCTTTGTTTCATAAATCTCTCTCTCATATTGTCTATTTGTCTTCTTTCTCTTGTATTGGAATGAATATAGTACACAAATATACGCAAGTGAGATTCCTATGTGATTGTTTTTTAGTTTATTGAGACCTGATTTTTAAGGTATACTATTGATAAATACTACAGGAGAATTATCCAATTGAACTCACCATCAGAACCATGGAAATGTTGAAATTGATGAATTGTGGGAGCCGGTAATGGTTCTTTTCATGTTCTTACCTTTACTTAACCTTTTAGCTATCCATTTATCAATCCATCCTTTTTTGTTATTAGTTTCTTGAAAATTAATCTATTAATGTTGTGGGACTTTTATTATAGGTATATTTGTTGTTCTCAATCTACTATTATTTATCTCAAATCATATATATATTTCTTGAGTTTTTTATTTTAATTTGCATATGGTTTATTTCTTGAACTTTTTAAAGAGAAAAAAAATTTGTGGCATTCTTGTTGAGATCTCATAATAATCACTATGTTTAACTAAGTTGTTGCTTAATGTTACTTTCATGACCAATGACTGATCTATTAAAAACTTTAGTAACATGAAAATATGTATTAGGAAAGTATATATGCCCTGATTTCTAAGATCCACAATTTTTTTTTGAGGCTCTACGCTAATGCACACATAAGAAAAGTAAGCAAGTTTGTTGAACATTAAAGTAAGCAAGTTTGTTGAACATTCTCTTGTATGTATTTGCTCAAAATGTATTGAAATAGAGGTTGAATCTCATTGTCATACCCTGAACATTCATTAATTCTTTGCTATCTAAAATGCATTTTTAGGTCAAGACTAACTTGAAGGATTTCTGGACTGCAAATATGTATTCCTTCAAGTGTATTTAAGTGTATTGCATTTAAAATTATAGTGTTGAGGTTGTCTCAGTGGTTGCTTTAATTTCTGAATACCTATAACATTATTTGTGATCAAAAATTTCTTCTGTCAAACTACCTAATGCTTAATTTGTCTTATGATTTTTTCCTGACTTTGAGTTGTACTTTTTGGTATGAGTAAGGGTAATTTAGGTTTATTTTACCCTTCTTCCTTTGATATGCATTAAGAATGTTCTTGTGGTTATTTTCCAAGTACATACAAAGTGATATTAGATGAAAAATCTACGACACCTTAACAAGTCTGTGTTAATCTAAATTTGAAATCTCAATTTCAATGGGGCTCCATTTATAGTATTTATATTGTATGAGGTGTTTAATTGTTGCATTTATATGAAGCCTACTGATCTAATTTGAAGTGATTTACTTGCTGCTTTGTTCTATTTATGACTTAGTTTCAATCTACAACTTCGTTTATATCTCCATTTGAGTTGGATCTATTTGATCATTTGTTTAGTGGTACTCTTTTTTTCCCCTTCAAGTTCTTAGCATTATTAGAATACTGAAATTTAGACTTGTGTGATGCAGGTACGTACTTGCTTGGATTTTGTGGGAAAGTGTCAAGAAAATTGAAAGTCAATTTTTGCTAGGAAATGAACAATGTAAATATCATGTATGGATCGATGTATAGGAGTGCTAGGTTTTTGAATGAAAAGATAATTGAATATAGAAGTGCTAGGAAATTGATAGTTTTTTTGACAAATGGATTTACTTTTTTTATTTTGGCATATAGATTGGTTGTGAAAATGTACGTCTTTAATCTTTTGATATGTTAATGGTGTATTTAATGTATTGGTTTAGTTATTAGCATTAAGTGATAATGTGCTTTCTTATGTTTAGCTGTAATTGTTCGAAATACAGGTCATGTGTGGATGATTAGGTAGAATTTGAGGGTGCTTTTACTAAAAAAAATTATATTTTATTAACAGGGGGAACAAAATCCCGTTAATAAAAGGACATTTGATGTACTAACGAGGGGTTGGTATGCCCTAAAAGAATTATTTACGAGGAATTATGCAGCTCGTTAATAAATTTATTAGGTAGACAACAAACTTTTAGACGGCGTTTATTTTACTTTTTTACGAGTGCCCGTGTATGACGTAAATTAAATATTAACGAGGGACTCTTCATCTTGTAAATAAATCTAGTACGTAGACAAAACATATATTGCCGAAGAAAAATATTACTTTTCTACAAGGTTAATTTTTTCTCGTTAAAAATTTAGAGTATTCACAGGACCGTAATAGACGTGAGCCTTCTGTGCGCCGTAAATGACTTTTCACGGCATTTTTAGCCTCTTATAAAAGTCCTTCTTTCTTGTAGTGGAGCTTAACAGTCTTCATAAACAACAAAATTATACCAACCTTCACCTCCAATGTGTTAGTAAACATCTCTCTCGTTTAGAAGATACATTACAAAATCTCTTTGATACTGTATCCTCAAAACAATTCCTTCTAGAATTAGGACTGAGTACTAGTACCTCTAAATTGGAATCTTTCCTTCAGAAAGCTCCAGTTAAACCACCTTTAGAGGTCTCTGGCTTTAAACTTTCTAATAAAGCCAAGAACATTGAATTTTTAGACCAATTAGCCCTCGGGTTAAAAGGCTTAAATATTAATGTTCTTTCTCAACCAAAAAAGAAAGAATTAGATCAATTTTCTGTAAGTAAGTTAAATGAGATCCAGTCTTCTTTCCAAGATAGTTCTCATCATCTCGAAAAACTTACTTACAGTAAGAGTAGTCTTAGGGAAGCTAACCCTCCTCCTACTAGAATATATTATCCTAGACCAACTCCTCAAGATATCCTTTATGAAGAAGACTTTTTAACGACCCAGAAATCTTTCCATGGAAGAACCATTTATGAATGGAATATTGATGGTATTTCTGATTACCAGGTTTATGAAGTTATACATCAAATTTTGATGTATAGTACAATTTGTAAACAAAATGGTAACCTTGATCCAGCAATAACAAGTTATGTTATTTGTGAATTCACAAGAATGCTTAAAGGATGGTGGGATAATGTTCTTACTACTCATCAAAAAATGAAATCCTTCAAGTACAAATAATTGTCAAAAATGAACAAACCCAGATGGCTGAGCCACAGCCTTAGGCTGTTTATACTTTTATCCTCACCATTAATCAACACTTTATTGGAAATGAAGGGGTTAACAGTGAAAGAAGTAGAGAACTTCTTCAAAATCTAAGATGTCCTACCCTAACCCATTTTAGATGGTATAAGGATGTCTTTCTAGCTAAAGTCATTCAGGGAAGTGACGCAAACAGTACTCACTAGAAGGCTAAATTTATTGATGGGCTTCCTACTTTCTTTGCTGAAAAAATAAGGAAGAAACTTAGGGATATGAATAATGGTCTCTCCATCCCTTATTCTAATTATACTTATGGAAGTTTGATTAAAATTGTCATTCAAGAAAGCTTAGCCTTATGTAACGATATCAAGCTAAACCAGCAATTAAAGGCCCAACGCTTTACTGGACAACATGAGATAGGAGAATTTTGTGATCAATTTGCCTATCAAGCTCCAGTCGCTTTCCCTCCTAAGAGAAAGACCCAACATAAGAAGGCTTATTCGAAGCCCAAACAATTTAGGAGAAAAAGGAATTATATTCCTCAGACCACTCCTCCTAAAAGGACCTTTAGAACCAAGTCCAAGAAGAAGTTTGCTAAAGGCCCATCTAACAGAAAAGAAGTTAAATGCTTTAAGTGCGGTAAAACTGGCCATTATGCTAATAAATGAAAAATTAGTAAAAAGGTTGACTCTCTTCAACTCGATGAAGCTCTGAAAGTCCAGATTTTGAACTTTTCCTCAACTATAGTTCTTCGAAAGAATTCACTTCTGAAGAATCTGAAGATGATCAATGTCTCTTCGATCTCCAATCTTTAACTTCCTCTAAAGAAGAAGATAAATAGTTACTTGACCCATCTTGTAACTGTTCCCCTAGTTCTTCTCATAATTATTGGAAAGCCATTGTTAAAATGAATGATCTTAAGGCCTTGACCAGTCAGCAACAAAATCTTCCGGATCTAATTAATCAGATTCAAGATCCACAAATAAAGATTAAATTAATTGAAGTTTGTTTTTCAAATAATCCAACTTCATCAACTGAAAGCCCTAAGAACTTTCCTGTTTCTTATTATAGTACGAAAGACGTCCTCAATTGTCTTGAGAAACCTAATAAGTCCCGTCCTTCTACCCTTCAGGATTTGAAGACAGAAGTTAATTTTCTAAAAACTAAAATCAGTAATCTCAAATCCTAACAAAATCAAACTAATATGGAATTAATCCATCTTCACCAATACTTGGATCAGTTAATCTCTTCCAACCAAAGCTCCAAGGAAGAACCTGAACTAGAATTGCCCAAAGAACTTGATTACTTAATCAATTCTTTGAGCAAAGTTATTTTCCAGAAGTGTTACATTGAAGTTACCATTGTCATTAATGAGGAATTTGTTCAAAAAAACCAAGTTGCTCTTGTTGACAGTGGTGCATACCTTAACTGTATTCAAGAAGGTCTTATACCAATTCAGTATTTTGAAAAAACTACTGAAGGAATTTCAAATGCCAGTGGAGACAAAATGCAAATACAATACAAGCTTAATCATGTTAATATTTGCAATCAAGGACTTCGTCTTCCTACTACTTTCTTTTTGTTAATAAATATGGTCCAACTTGTCATTTTAGGTACACCATTCTTAAACAAAGTAATGCCTATGGCCATAATAGATTCTACAGGCATTTTTACTAATCTTCGTGGTCGAGAGATTTCTTTCCCTTTTACCTCTAGACCAATTGAGAAATTACTCCATTAAATGATGAATCCTTTAAAGATTAAACAATCTCAGTTAAATCTTCTTCAAAAGGAATTCCTCTTTATTAGAATCGAGGATGTTATCAGTGCTTTTTAAGAAAAAGGTTGTAAGCATTATTAAGGAATTTCAGACAAAAATTTGTAGTGATATTCCTAATGTTTTTTGGATCTGAAAGAAACATGTAGTTTCTTTACCTTATGAATCATCTTTCAACAAAAAGATGATTCCCACTAAAGCACAGCCCAGTCAAATGAAGCATGACCATTTGACATTATATGCTACCGAAATCTAGAGTTTATTGGATAAAAATTTGATACAAGAAAGTTACTCTCCATGGAGTTGTACTGGTTTCTATGTCAACAAGTATGCTGAACAGGAATGAGGAGTTCCAAGACTTGTAATTAATTACATGCCTCTTAATGATGTTCTTAGATGGATTAGGTACCCTATTCCAAATAAGAAGGATCTTTTGGATAGGTTGCAATCTGCAACTATTTTTTCCAAATTCGACTTAAAGTCAGGATATTGGCAAATACAAATTTCCAAACATGACTAGTATACAACAACATTTGTAGTTCCTTTCAAAAATTATCAATGAACTGTCATGCCTTTTGGATTGAAAAATGCTCTTTCGGAATTTCAACATATTATGAGTGAAAATTTTCAACCTTATGCAGCTTTCTCTAACGTATACATAGATAAAGTTAATGTATAAATGAGTATCAATGTGCAACACCAGTTTATTGGTATTTTCTCTTTATCCAATCTATTGAATAAAAAGTATCCAGTGTGTTATTACCTATCCAGGGAAAAAATAAAAAGTAAAAATGAGTCGAGTTCAAACATATCTCAAACTTTGCTGAGGTAACTCTGAATCAATTATTCCTTTCGAGATACTGACTTATCTCAAGTGGAATTTCCTCTTTTTTAAATAAAAGGTTAAGTGTCAAGTCTCCAGCTAGACAAATTTATGTATGATTTACCTTAAGTCACATAAATTGAGAACAAGAATGTGAGAGTGTCACATCTAAAATATTTAGAGAGGAGAAGGTCTCTAGGTATAGATACTTATCTCATAACAAATTACTACATTAGTTGTTTAATGTCATTTTTTATTCATATAGTATACATTAATAGGTGAAATCGTTAAGAGAAGGTATTTATTTGGTTAAATAAAAAATTGAAAAACTACTATTAATTATATACAACAAAGGTGCCCTTGTTGTAAAATAGAAAACTCTTTTTTTTTTTAAAAAAAATTATTTTTATAGGTTCCGGTAGCATGTAATAAAAAAAGTTGGATACAAAGAATTCATGTGACTAATCCATTTATTTTGAATTAAGCCAAGGATGATGATGAGATTCCCCATGTGAGATATAAATTTGTAATTGGCAAATTTTGGTGATTCAAAACTTCATTGATCGAGTTGTATTTTTCTATTTTTTTTCTGTATCGATCTTCAACATCTTCGAGCTAATACACAAGTGAGTGGAAACAGTTAATTCAATTAAGACATCATATAGTACAAGTATGGTGCGAACATGTTGCATGTGGGTTTAAGGAGAGTCTATGGAGTTCAATTTGCAACTGGGTCTTGGTTTGGGCTGCCATAGTAGTGTGGGTTTGGTGAGGCTATAGCTGGTTACATGTTCCATGTTGATAGAATATATATGTTGGTTCTATTGGGGCTACTAGGAGCAATAGTTGAATTGAAGAACATATTGATTTTCATGAATTAATTAGGCAAGATGGTGTTTCAATTGGGCCATAATTTGGTCCTAGAAATGGGCAGTGAGCTGCCTATTAGCATGGTTTTGATTGGGTTTGCATTTGTGATGGACTTGCATATATGAATTGGGTTTAGTGAATTAGACTGGGCTGAAAGTTAAAATAGGCCCAATATCAATTTAAATGAAATGGGTTGTTGGTTTAGGCTTGATTTGACATTGGACCAGGAGAAAATTGTGGTCTTTGGAATTCTAGAGTGGCAATGGACAGTACAGACTTCCGGATAATAAACTCGAGGCAAGTTGATACTTGTTCTCTTCTCCTATTCACATATATTTAATTTACGTATGTTTTATTATAAATGTGCATACGTGGATTTTTATGTCTAGTAAATTTGTGTGTGTGTGTATATATATATATAAGTAGATATATATATCTATATATATATATATATGTTAATGATTATAGATTTAGTGATTTAAATTGCTTTATTTAAATTTATGTTGTGGTTGTGCTGTGGATTTTTATGTGTTATTGATGGTGCAGTGTAATTGTTGTATTATTTTATGTGCACCATTTGTTGATATGTACGTGTGTGTTTGATAATATTTTATGCAATTAAATGTGTACTTGTTGATTACTTTGTGCATTTATATGGTATTATTTTATGTGTATGAATTACGGGTTTAATTGTACCTAATGATATTTTTTGTGCATTTAAATTTAAATGTTAAATGCTTTTTGATTAATCTTTGGAAAGTCAACTTGCTGAAGCAATGAAAGAGTGTTCAACATTTCCTTATTGAGCTTTGAGCTCACTCCCTCCCAGACTTTGTAGGTTAATATGCTAACACGGGGACAATTATGGGACTTGGTAGTACTGGTTAAAGAGGTAGCAATGTGGGACCATTAGAATTTATTTCTGTCCAAGATTTGGAAGAGATTGCATTTTTTGAATAATTGTACGAAACAAATATATTTAATTTTTCCTTCTAATGTAATAGAATGGTGTACAAGATTCTATGTATTTAAAGGACTGTTTGGAAATTTTAGAATTCTCTTATTTTATTTAATTTTATTTGTATTTCACATCTCGAATTTCTCCTAGAAAATCCAGGGTGTGACGTGTGGGAGCTTCGGGTGAGAGAGAGGAGTCTGTCGCAAGAGGGAGAGAAATATGAGAGGGAGTGAGCAGAATTCAAAAATATAAGTGACTGCATGTGCAGTCATGTGGACCAGCGATGCATTGTAAAGTATGTTACGATGCATCGTCATTACGATACATCGACCATGTTGCAAAACAAGCTACAAAAACACCTGGATTTTGTATGAAAATTGTGCAAAATATTACAATGCAACTTCTCTTATTTATGATACATTGAAATGTCGATGCATCGCTCAAGGTGCGCAAAAAGAAGTGAAAATCCTTGGATTTTGTACGGACACAATTCCAACCATTTCGATGCATCGAAATAAGGATTACGATACTTTGTCAGTTCGATGCATCGTAATGTCCTTTAAAATGCATCGTCCTGACTTAGAATAAATATGTACAAAATTTTTCTAATGGATGAAAATACTAAATTATCAATGTACAAAAATAGACCTAATATTTAAGATAATTTAGATACATTATCATTGGATTTGACGAGTCATATGGAGCAGGATAGGTTCATGGACGAGCCAATTTTACCATCTACGGCGACAAGTGAGAATAGATCACATCTACGTATTCCATTTCCATTTGACTATATACACAAGGTTTTACCCTTTTTCTATTAACTTTGAAAAGTGTTTTATCCTTGGGATCCTTCAACTCCACTGTTTCGTGGGGAGCAATGGAATTTATCATAAACGAATCGTCCCATCGAGAACAAAGTTTTTTGAGAAATAGACAAAGCCTGGAGTTGTAAAGCCAAAATTTTTGGCCTGGAGAGAGTGATTTGGCTCTGATATTGCAGCCATGAAAGGCCTTGGTCTTTGCCTTATAGATCTTGGCACTTTTGTACACATGATTCTGCAATTCCTCCAATTCACTTAATTGGAGCTTTCGGTGAGAACCAGCCAATTTCATCTTGAAATAGAATTTCCTGATAGCCCAAAGGGCTTTGTGCTCAAGCTCTACCAATAAGTGACATGCTTTGCCATACACTAGATGATATGGTGACATGCCTATCGGGGTTTTATAAGCAGTATGGTACGCCCACAATGCGTTATTTAGACATTGTGACCAATCTTTGCGTTCGGGGCGAACTGTTTTCTCTAATATATGCTTAATTTCCTTATTAGATACTTCTACTTGGCCACTCATTTAAGGTTGGTAAGGTGTAACAACCTTATGGGTGACGGAGTACTTGAGTAGCAAGGTTCGTAAGAACCAGTTGCAAAAGTGATTTCCGCCATCAATGATTATGGCTCGTGGCATTCCAAAATGACTAAATATGTTTGTTTAGATGAACTTAACCATGGTTGTGCGGTCGTTGGTTCTAATAGCCAACACATAATCCACCGCCACAAGTATAAACTCGAAACCGGAGGGTTCTAAAAACGGGCCCATGAAGTCGATGCCCTAAACATCAAAGATCTCGACGATAAGGATTCGGTTCAAAGGCATCATATCCTTCTGGGACATAGTGCCAAGGTGCTGACATCGCTCACACGAGTGGTAGAATAAGTATGCATCCTGATGCATGGTTGGCCAGAAGAACCCGCATTGAAGAATTTTAGAAGCGGTCTTCCTAGCACTAAAATGGACTCCACATTCAAGCGTACGGCAGAAAGTAAAAATACTAGGAATCTCACTCTTGGGCACACACTGGCCGATGATTTGATTGCGTGATACTTGTATAGCAGAGGATTATCCCAAAAGTACATACGTACTTTGAGAAAGAAGCAATCATTTTTCCTGTTTGGACAAAGAGGAGAGTATCTTCCCGGTAGCTAGGAAATTGACTATGTCTACATACTAAGGAAGTTGCTTATGAGTGAGTCCAAAAAGTTGCTTATCCAAGAAGGACTCGCAAACTAGAATTAGATCGTGTTGGCACTCAATGAAAATCCGAGACAAGTGGTCAGTTACCACATTCTCAGTATTATTCTTATCCCGGATCTCAAAATTGAACTCTTGAAGTAAGAGTATCCATCAGATCAGCTGGGATTTTGTGTCTTTCTTGGCTAACAAATGCCTAAGAGTGACATAATCGGAGTAGACAATGACCTTGGATCCTAAGAGATAAGATCTAAATTTATCTAAGGCATAAACAACTGCAAGTAACACCTTTTTGTAGTTGTATAGTTCATTTAAGCTTCGAAAAGGGATTTACTTGCATAGTAAATAACATGCGGCAACTTGCCTACACGTTGCCCTAAGACAGCACCCATAACAAAGTCGGATGCGGCACATATGACCTCAAATGGGAAAGCCCAATTTGGAGTGGTTAGAATTGGAGCAGTTAATAAAAGAGTATGGAGAGTTTCAAAAGACTCAAGGCATACCTCATCAAAGTGGAATGGAATGTCTTTCTCAAGAAATCAACACAAAGGTCAGGATATCTTGCTAAAGTCTTTGATGAAACAGAGTAGAATCCTGCATGGCCTAGGAATGAACGAATGCCCCTCACTGATGAAGGTGGAGGAAGCTTGGCAATGAGTTCAACCTTAGCTCTATTAACTTTTATGCCTCTTTTGGACACTATGTGCCCAAGGATAATACCTTCTTGAACCATAAAATGGCTCTTTTCCCAACTAAGGATAAAATTCATGTCCATACAATGCTTGAGTACAAGTGTAATATTATAAAGGCACGAATCAAAAGAAGGTCCAAAGACGGAGGTCCATGAACACTTCTATGAACCTCTCCACTATATCCCAAAAGATAGTCATCATGCACCATTGAAAAGTTACAGTGCATTGCATAGCCCAAAAGGAATGCGCCTATACGCAAATGTTCTCTAGGATTTGATCTATAAATGGAAGTGGGAAGTGATCACTACATGTGTAGGGCTTACCCACTTGTTATCTGAGATTGGGTATATAATACCGGTATTTAGCATTTTAACCACCTCCTGCATGACAACTTCCTTCATGTTAGGGTTTAACCTACATTGTGCCTCTCTCAAAGTCTTTGCATCATCTTCTAAATGTATGTGGTGCATACAAATGAAAGGATCTACGAATTTTAATTTGGCAACGCTCCACCCTATAGCTCCTTTATGTTCCTTAAGTATTACTATGAGTGAACACTCTTAGTCATTTATTAGACTTAAAGCTATGATGACTGGAAGGGTCTCACTTGGGCCAAGGAACATATATTTGAAAGTAGTCGGTAAGGGCTTAAGCTCAAGTTGTAGAGCAGACACAAGGGATGGAGTTGGAGGAGTACTTGAAAGAGGAGGAAGAGGCTCTATTGGTGCCTTCCATTTTGGAAAGTCATTTATAACGGTGACACCAAACATTGAATTCATTGCTTGATGTCAAAGTCATCACAATTGAATTGAATTAGGCACTCCTCTAAAGGATCTATTTTTAAGATGTGAGGGAGCACTTCTTCAACAAGCTCATCCACAACATCCACACAAGCACTCAGTTTCGTCATTGGAAATGTGGTGGGATGCATTGAAGATGTTTAACATTATGTTCATATTCCCTAATGAGATATCCATCACCTTGGTAAGACAATTAACGCAAGCATTAGTTGTAGCCAAGAAGGGACAACCTTGAATGATCGAAATATGACGAGTAGGGTTTTGGACGGGTTCCGTATCAAGAACTATGAAGTCTATAAGAAATTAGAATTTGTTCACTTTTATAAGGACACCCTCAATGATACCACGTGGTTACTTTACCGAGCGGTCAGCAAGTTACAACACAATAGTGGTTGGCTTGAGTTCCCCTAGCCCTAGTTGCTTGTAAACCGAGTAAGGAAGTAAGTTAACACTAGCTCCCAAATCAAGGAGGGCCCTCTTGAATTCTTTGTCACCAATGACACAAGAAATTATCGAGGCACCCAGATCTTTGCATTCAGGAGGGGTGTTATGTTGATAAATGGAACTCACTTGCTCGGTTAGAAGGACTTCTTAGGGACTTGGTTCCTAAATTTACGCTTTTGTATGCATAAGTTCTTTAAAAATTTAGCATACAGGAGAATTTGCTTTATAGCATCAAAGAGAGGGAGATTAATTTTAACTTTTTTGAAAATCTCCATCATATCTTGGATTTTCTCTCCTTGTTTCCCAAAATAAGAAGGCTCACTCCATCTTTGTGAAAATGGGACTCTAGGCTCAAATGAAGCTTCTTGATTTAGAGTAGATGATAAATGAGCTTAATTTTCCTTTCCTTTATCTTTTGAAGAATTTGGATGTTTGGAAGAAACATTTGGGTTTGGAATGGACGGAGCTAGATTTGAATTTAAAGTGGGACAATTTGGATTTAAAGAGTGCTGACATTCTTTCTCTCCTAGCTTATTAATTTGATTCTCTAAGATCCTATCACTCCTTAAGGTTGTAATTGATTGAGCTTGTTCTTAATGCATATTTAAGGAAGAAGAAGGCTCATCAACTACGTGTACTCCTTTAGGGTTCGCCACCAGTTGGCTAGATAATTTTCCATCCTCTCGTCGATTCAGTGCATTAGCTAGCTGTCCCATTTGGGATTTCAACCCTCATGAGGTGCTCCATAGTGAGGTATTCTGGTAAAGGTAACCCTCATGAGGTGATCCGTTAAGGAGTCTTGACTAGGTGGGATTGGGTGGTCCGTAGAACCGGAACCCAATAAGATTGTGGAAAGGACGAAGGAGTTGTGTATATCATATTGCATCTCATATTGCTTATGATATGGTTGTGACATAAATATTTGCTTAATATGATTAAATGCAAATGTATGTTTATGTGGTATTTATGAAACTTGCGGAATTGTGTTTTAGACATTCCTACTGATCGTGTGGTTGTTCATCCTATGAGGATTAATATTTTTTCAGGAAATAAAAAATAGTGATTCAAATTCTATGAAATTTTACAAGCATATAGATCTATGTCTTAGCTTTATTTTAATGTATTACAGGCCTTATTTCGATAAGAATTGAGTGAGTTATTAACTATTTCTCACGACTGAATAGAATCTATCACACTTGGATTATTTTGATAATAACTCAACTTATGAGTGGAATTTTGAGTCAATTCAAATTAGGTTTGAACTAGACTTGTTGTAAAATAAATTTGTAGAATTTTGGAGTAAAAGGTTAAGCCTGGGATTTATGGTGAATTTGTGAATTTATGAATAGTATTTTGTGATAAACTGTTCGAACAGAATTTTAGCTACGTTTTTTTTTATTAAATTTGAACTTATGGGTTGACATACCTACTCTTTTGATTATTCGAGGGTGGTAAGTTTGATTAGGCGGTAATGTCCTAGATGGAAAAGGATACTCCTTAAAATGGAGTCCTATGACGAGGTGAACCGGTAAAGGAGCCTTAGTTGTTAGGGGGGATTGGGTGCTCTGTAAAATCGGAGCCTAATGGATGTGTGGAGAGGATGAGGGAGTTATGCATGTCATTTTTACGGCGTATATTTTTGTAATTGGCAATATTCGGTGTCAAAATCAAAAATGATTGAGTTGTATTTATTGATTCATATTTCTAGTATTGATCATGTAATTGAAGTCTCAGAGTGAGTATGAAGTTCTACACCAACCATGCAAAGGTTCGTTAAAAGATGAAACTTAAATCTTTGAGAAAAGCCATCAAGGATTCGATTGTTTGAAGTTTCAAGATAGTTCCAAATGCATGAGGACATCGTTGATCACATATGAGAGTCACGTAATCCATGTAAAGTGGTGAGAACACGTACGTATTTTTCAAACCGGGAGGTTCTGACCTTGAAAAGAGGGATTTTTAAACAAAATAGTATTTTTTTCAAGGTTAGACCGGTGCAAGCTTTAGTTGGACCGATCCATGATATCTCAGAATCTCATATAGTGGTCCATAGGAAGTTAGACCAGTCCAAGGAAACCCTGGACCGGTCCATGTTGGCTGGTTGGTGGAAACTACCTTCTTTAAACCTGTTTTGACTAAGATTGGACCCAAAACTTTCTAAAATCGTGGGGACTTGTTTCCTTTTGGATTTTAACTTTTTTTCCCAAGAAAATTAGGGTTTCTAATCTATATAAAAATCTCAAATGATTTCTCTCTCAATTACACTTTCTACAGAATAGAAAATCATACTTTTAAAGAGAGAGAAAGCATTGAGATATTTTTCTGAGCAGAAAATTTTTTTATCAAATTCTTTCTTTATATTTTTGAGAGCACACGCATATTCACTGAGTGATTTTAGGGTGTTCTCTATATTTGCTTGATGAACTGTTCGAAGACTACATTGAAGATTTCTTGACGATCAAGTTACTGAACTGGTGTCTTCTACAAATGTTAGTTGGTGAGGAAGGAGAAGAAAATCGTGCTACAAAGGGCACAAAATACTTGCTAAGTGTTCATGTTCTTCTAGTTACCCTTCTGAGAGGATTTTGATTTTAACTAGGAATCAGCAGCAGTTGGACGAGGTAGTCACAATTATAAGCCTGAGGTGTTGCGCATCAGAGTTCTTGTTAGAGTGGAGTATGTGTGATCCTGAGACAGAGTCTATTGTACTTTTCTTCGACGATAGTGGATTTGCTTCTCCAGGGATGCAAAGCCTCACCGGTGGTTTTTTCCCATCTTGGATTTTCCACGTATATCTGGTGCATTCATATTACTTTACTTTACTGCACTTTATTTATTTATTACTTGCTTTGTGGGATTGATTTAATTATTAATTGGACTTAAAATTGAATAATCTGAATAATTAAGCAAAAAGCGAGTAAACCTAATCATCCCCCCTCTAGGTTTTTAATTACTTTCGCAACTGCTTCTGCACCACGTAATTCACAATTGGTATCAGAACAGTGTTCTCTAATTTGTGAGTAGTTCCTTGTGAAGTATTTTTAAAATAAAAATTTATTTTTATTTTTGAAAATCAACATGGTCTAATCCTGAGCATGGAGATGCTAATAATAACAACAAGGGTTTATATGCAATATTCAATTTTGTTGTTCCTTCTGAATTTTTTTAAATCTCTACTTGTTCCAGTTTGAAAGAAGCATGGGATATTTTACAGGTAACTCATGACGGTAGCACCAAGGTAAGGAAATCTAAGTTACACATGCTTCCCACTAAATCTGAAACAATTATAATGGATGAAGAGGAGATATTTTCTAATTTTTATTATAGGCTTACTGATATTGTTCAAAGTGGTGCTAACCTTGGTGAGAAAATTCCATCTTTTCAGGTTATAAGAAAAATCATGGGATCATTGCCTGATAGGTTCCAAGCTAAGTTGGAAGCCTTAGATGAAAGCAGAGATGTTGATTCTATGTAGGTGGAAAAGTTAGTTGGATCAATTCAAACTTTTAAGATGAAATTTTCAAAACTTCGTAATTAAAAAATTTGGCTTTAAAAATATCAAAGACTTCTAAGTCTTCAAGTTTGTCAAACATTTTAAATTCTTCCAAATCTGAAATTGAAAAAGTTAAAAGTTTTGAATATGATTTAAATAATGATATTGCACTCCTTGCTAAGAAATTTAGAAAGATCTTTAAATATGAAAAGGATAGAAATTTAAAAAAATAAAATCCTTCTAAATTTCGTAATCAAGGCTCATCATCAAAAGGTAAGGATTGAAAGGAAAAAGAAGTGGATGACTCTAAAGAGTCTGAACTCGCTTGTTGGATAGGTGGTGGTAAAGGTCACATATCTACTCAATGTCCAAGTTCTAAGAAAAATAGCTTTAGTGCAAAGAAAATTTCAAAAGAGAAAAAGAAAGCCATGAAAGGTATTATTTCTAAGTCTAACTCTTCTAGTTCTGAAAGTGATTCTTCTATTGAGAATGATACTTTTTCTTTTGTTGCTCATATTGATCATCATACTGCTAATGATTCTTCTTCTAATATAGGTGAAAGCACTACTCTCAGTCAAGTAGGGTCTGATGATTCACAAGTTGAGCAGTCTGATGTAGAACTATGTGAGAACAAGCTGCCAAAACTCTTTAAGAACTTGCTAGTAGCTTATAAAAATAAATCTGAGAAGCTAAAGTAAGTGAAATCTGAGAAATTGAAGCAAGTGAAAGAAACTTTGAAGAAAAATAATAAAGATCAATTGAAGTTGATTGAAGAGAATAAAGATGACATCAAAATCTTCAAAGTAAAGTCAAGTTTCTCAAAAGCGAGGTAAGTCAAGTTATTTCTGCTAAAGATTCTCTTGTTGCTATAATTAATTTTCTTGAGCCTGAATTGAAAAAATCACAAGAGAAATTAATTACTTTTACTTCTGGGCACATTAAGCTTGATACCATGATAAGTGTTGAAAAGCTTGTAGGAGATAAGACTAGACTAGGTTTTGTTGGGTCATCATCTAAGGGGAAAACTGTGTTTGTTAAACCCAATAACTTGAATTTTCCAGCACCCAAACCTATGCATGCTAATGTTGTGTCCAATATGCTTCATTGTACTTTTTGTGATAAGAATGGACATAGTCAACATTATCGTTATAAAAAGAAAAAATATTCTAATTCTGATTTTCATATGCATAATTCTTCTGCTAAGGATAGGGTTCATGCTAAAAAGCCACATTATTGGAATAAACCCAAAAATACTCATACTAAGAAGAATTCAAATAAAAAGAAGAATGTTTATGGCTCTCCACATTATTTTTCTAATAAGTTACATGTTAAAACAATTTGGATGAGAAAGGAAGATTTGGTGAATTTTGTGTCTGTTGATACTGTGGGATTTATTCCTAATAGGTCTTTGGGTGCAAAACCCCCTAACTAGGTCATTAGGACTTTTTATTGTCATGGACTGAGCTTATGTTCATTATTTGTTTTCTATTGGACCATATTTGTTTAGATTAGGTTTTATTTATTTTTGATAATAATCATGTGGTTGTTGAAATCATATTTTTATTTGAAATAATGTGAATTCTCTATATTTTTGTTTAAGTTCACTTTGATTTGAGAATACATGATTGAGACACTTAGTTTGTCAATGGATGAAGTACTTGAATTTATGATCTAGGCATTGATGATTAATACGCTGTATTTATTTCTTTTTAGAGGTCAATCTTTTGAGTCCATACAATTTGTGCACTACTCCAACTCTGAGAGAATTGATTGAAAACTGATAAGAAGTTGACTAGAGTATATTGTGTGAGTGGCATTGAAGACTTAAATGATCAATGAGAAAAAAAATGAAAAAGAAAATATTCTATTTTTAATTCAGCATGAAAAAAAAATGAGAAAAAAATGAATTGCTGAAAATCTAAGACAAAAGGAAAAGGCTACCTTCAAGATGTGTTCGAAGCTTCCATTACCACATAAATCTCCAATGAGATATCTTTTAAAAAGAGTTATTTTGAGAAAATAGTTGGTTGCCCATAAGCGTGTAAGCCACCATCTTAGAAATCACAAAAAAATGATGAAATTGAATGAAAAATAATTTAATCATGTGTGGTTTTATTTTCTTATCATTCAATGTGTTTTAGATGATGGATCAAAGGGATTTCATTAATTTTTGATGGAGTTGGATTCACACACACACATGGATTTATTAGATGAATTTCTAAATTTTTATAAATATTTATGTATTGAAAATTGTGCCATAATTATGAATTTAATGATGAATTTTGTTGGTAAATTTATAGGTTTTAAAATTGTGCATTCATGAATTTTCTTGAATTTTTTTGAAAATTCTAGAAGTCATTTTTATTTTATGTGAAAATATGATTTTAGTAATTATATGGTTGTTATATTCTTTATTTTCACATAAATAAAAATTCAAAAATATTTTCCTATTTTTCCAGATTTTTAAGAATTTTTTTGAATTGTTTTGGTATTTTTTAGCATTTTTTTCGAAAAGTTGCATTTTTGGTCATAGGTGGTCAAACAGACCAATGCACCACCTTGGACCGGTCCAAGGAATAGGTGGTTCGGTCCACACTACAAGAAAAGTAGGTTTTTACGATAGAGTATTTACGACATTCCTATATTTTGGCTCGTAGAAAGTACTTTTTACTAGGTTCACAAGAGACTCCTCGTCATTGTTTCATAAAAGTTCAAGCTTTCACGACGTTTTAATCAAATCCCCATAAAAGAAATTTTCTACGGCGTTTGAAAGAGCCCATTAATGTTTGCATATATTAACGGGGTAAATGTTAAACTTTAACGAGGACCAAAGACTCCCGTTAATAAGTACTAAAAAATTACCTTTCAACGGATCGGAGTTTCTAGCTCGGCGTCAATAAGTAATAAACTTTCTCGCTCTTAAATTCACCCCTCCCGCTAAACCAGTTTACTAATTTTGCAATAATTCAAATTTTTTTAGGTATATTTGTATATGGTAAGAGACCCATTGTATTTTATCTTAATTGTTGGCCAATTTAAAATATTCACAGCCCATTTTAAATTGAACTCAATTTTAGTCTTTAGCAAAACTTGATATATATATATACACAAACTTAACCTAAACCCTAGGGCAGAGGATCTGATTTTGTTTCCAAATGACAACTATGAGCAAACCCATCCAGCACTAGGACATTTTCGCTCTCTCTATATTTTTCTCTCTTCCACATAGCTACTTCAATTCTGGGCAAAACTAGTCATCATCCTTATCAACCTCCAGATCCGGTCTTATCGGTATGGCACTACGCCTCTCCGTCACTACAATCACTGGTACACTATGTCGGCGAGTCGCAAGCTCCACATCGATTACGCCAGATTCAGAGCAAGAGGAAGTGACTCAGGAAGTAACGTGCTCAAGTTATGTATTGACGGTGCCCCAGACTCAAGATCTTGCCGACCGGTATCCTCGTTATAAGCCTCTGCTTCATCGGCATTGTCACCGTCCTCCACGGCTCTATCGCTACCGATCTGGTGCTGGAGCTTAGTCTTCCAGGTTCAAATCACCCGAAACAAGATCTTCAATCTAGATCTATTATGTCCGAGTGTTTCATTACTGTGAGTATAACTTCAAATTTGCATTTTACAGGTTCAAATTCATCTCGCTATATATATATATATATATATATATATATATATATATATATATATTTCGTGAATTTGATTGGCGAATATTGGTGATGGAATGCCAATTGATATGAGCTTGTGAACTGATTAGAGCTGGTCTTAAATTATATTTAGAGGATACTTGACGCTTATTTGATCATAATTAAGTGAATTATGCTGCATTTAAATCATGAAGGTAGCAGACATTAAACCAGACCTTTCAAGTTCTCATTTCTTGAGACTATACTGTTGTCATGGAGAGTTGTGTAGTGAATGAACTATACACATTGTTTATAAGCATGTTTCAAGTTAGATTTTATGATTGATCAAACTCTACTTTTCATAGCTTGTTGGTGCATTATTCTCCACTGAATCAGATTTAAAGAAGATAGATTTGTGCAAGATTATG
Organism: Cornus controversa; assembly: GCA_026545225.1. Lineage (NCBI taxonomy): Eukaryota > Viridiplantae > Streptophyta > Magnoliopsida > Cornales > Cornaceae > Cornus > Cornus controversa. Next base: position 15,848,706 of record CM048854.1, on the reverse strand, counting down.
TGACAGATTTTGAGTTGCTGTATCATATCAAAATTTCTGCACTAAGATTTCATTTATGCTAAAAAATAGATATCTTCGTCTGTCATTGAATAATATCAAGACATTGTAGACCTTCTCATTGAAGATTTGTTTGTAGTAAATGCTCTTTGAAATTTTCTTAATGCTTGAGTTTCTATTGGAATTCCTTACTACTATATACTTAAGATACATTGCTGCCAAATTGTTGCATCCTTTTTAAATCCACTAAGTTGTATTTTAAATTCTTTTTTTTTTTGTAGTCCACGTATACTTAAGATATGTGGCTTCTAAGGTGTGAACTTCTCCTAGAAGTGTATCTTTCTTACTCACTGATGTTGTTTTGACATTTTCATCTCTCTTAAGAGGGTGCTTGGAGTGTGATGGGACTTTGCTTTGATATGTTCATCTTTCCTACTAATTTCAAATGAGCATTTCTTGTGTTTATATTGTCAATATTACAATATGTGCAGGAAGTGACAGGGATATTCCTAGAACATTTACATCAGTTAAGAGCAAAGTAGGAATTGAAGGCGAAAGAGATAGCCAAATTTCAGCATGCATAGTCCCATTGAAGTAAGCAATTATATTATTTATTTATAGACAAATAGACAAAAATAGCAAGACTTGCAAAGTAAACAAAAGCTGTCACACACAACTAGTCATCAAAAGTATGCTTGTATAGAGTAAAAATAGTAAATGGTACTTACTCTCACTAATTATTGTGATTGAACCAAAGAACTTTTGGATTTGCACTTAAATATCCTTATCATTATAGTAAAATGTCGACATGGTGATAAGTGCACAAAACATGTTATTTTCTATCTCAAAATAAGTCTTTAATTACTCTTTTACTTTATTTAAATATTCTTATCTTTGCATTTTGTGTTTTATAGGGGTTGATTTCCAAATAAGAAGAAAAGTAGTAGAAAGGCCTAAAAATGATATATATAGCCAAGGATGAACATAAGAAGAATTGTAGGAGAGATGGTATTATGTGCAATCAACTTCACAAGAGGTCTCAAGTTCAAGACTTTGCAAAATAGTTTTTACACAGCCATGTCTACAGTCCAGAATTGAAATTAAACATATGGAGATCAAATTTTAGATATTTAAATTCAAAATTTTGTATTTTGAATTTTTGTTTTTGAATTTTGTATTTTCAATTTTTCCCACCTAAACCATTCCCCTCTAACTCTATAAATAGGGGGTCTTAGGGGATGGTGAAGGAAGTTAGAAATTGTAGAGAAATTATAGAAAAAAATAGTGTAATTATTTTATTGATTCAATGATAAGTAGTAGTTTCATTTCTATTTGTTTGTTTTCTATTAATATGCAAGCGTAAACATCCTTCTCAAGGGAGTGATGAAGCCACCATGGCTGAAGTATAGGTAAGTTATTTTATTTTCTTGTCTACTTTTTTCTTCCAAGAGCATTCTTCTACTCTTCTATTCTGGATTTTATTTTCTAAAATTAGAGGAAGGATTTTTCGTGTTTGCCAAATAATGGTAATTCGAAGAATGCCTACCTCTGTTTACCTATCCAATGTGCATCAGATTAAGTAAAGAATGTCTCTCTCATATATAATCAAGTCATTCTTTTTTATTCTATATTTTCCTTCATCTTTCCAAGTTCTAATTGGATTGGTGAAGTGTATTGGTTATTGGAGGAAAAACTAAATAAGAATATAAAAAAAACTTTATTTATATGGATCCATGGTGGTGAATTGTCTTTCCTTGAGATTCTCAAAATAAGTCTTTAATTACTCTTTTACTTTATTTAAATATTCTTATCTTTGCATTTTGTGTTTTATAGGGGTTGATTTCCAAATAAGAAGAAAAGTAGTAGAAAATGCCTCAAAAGGATATATATAGCCAAGGATGAACATAAGAAGAATTGTAGGAAAGATGGTATTCTGTGCAATCTACTTCATAAGAGGTCTCAAGTTCAAGACTTTGCAAAATATTTTTTACACAGCCACGTCTGCAGTCCAGAATTGAAATTAAAGATATGGAGATCAAATTTTAGATATTTAAATTCAAAATTTTGTATTTTGAATTTTTGTTTTTTGAATTTTGTATTTTCAATTTTTCCCACCTAAACCATTCCCCTCTAACTCTATAAATAGGGGGTCTTAGGGGATGGTGAAGGGAGTTAGAAATTGTAGAAAAAAATAAAGTGTAGTTGTAAATAATTTTTTTTGTATTCATTTTCTTTTTTCTTGTAAACACACCTCTCAAAGGAGTGATGAAGCCACTATGATGAAATATAAGTAAGTTCTTTTATTTTATTTTCTAATTTTTCCTCCCAAGAGCATTCTTCTACTCTTCTATTCTGGATTTTTATGTTCTAAAATTAGAGGGAGGATTCTTCGTGTTTGCCAAATAATGGTAATTCGAAGAATGCTTACCTCTATTTACCTAACCAATGTGCATTAGATTAAGTAAAGAAATGTCTCTCTTATATATAATCGAGTCATTCTTTTTTATTCCATATTTTCCTTCATCTTTTTAAGTTCTAATTGGATTGGTGAAGTGTATTGATTATTGGAAGAAAAACTAGATAAGAATATTAGAAAATTTATTTATGTGGATTCATGGTGGTGGATTCCCTTCCCTTCAGATTTATTTTATTATTATAGTTTCATTTATTCATTATAATTCTAAAATAAAAAATATTTTTAAAAAAAATAATTTTCATTCAATAAATTAGTGTGTGAATTTGAGCTCATTCGAAATCTCACTTAAGAGTGGTTCGACCCTGCTTACTACTATACAGTTTTAGTAAAGTTTTTGCAGGTTTTATTATTTTTGTACGAAGTGTAGAGAAGCAACGACAAACATACACTATTCTACACCCGTCACATGGCAGCACCAAGAAACTATAATGTCTAATTAATGATTTAGAAGAAAAAACCAACAATTGTAGATAAAATACGGTCTATGAACCAGAACAATTGTATATAAACTAGTCAAAGGCCTATACATATAGATCATTTCCCTTCCACATAGTGTGCACACTAATTTTTTCCTCATTAGCAAACCACTGGGTGGAAGCGCAACTACATTCTCTAAAAACCATTCACAAAAATATGTCAAGTGACAGCCCATTGCCTGAGTACAACTTTGGAACTTTTTTTAATTCAGTTTAATATTTTTGTATAAAATTTTAAAAAAAGTTTATAAATCTATTTTAGTAAATCATTTAAATTTAGCTGAAAGCTCTAAAATGACTCGGTTCACTTGTAGTGAGATATAGTAAAAATACAAAATACAAGATAATGTTTATTTGAATATGATACTCCATATAAAGTGAAAGAGTAGGGAAGAGCAATTATGAATTATATGATATTGTGTTTATAACTGTTATAAGGGATATTAAGGTTACTTGAATGTTACCATAAAAGATTATATGAAACTGCTGATAGGAAAAAAATCAATGGAATTAGTGTAGTTTTAAAACTTTAATATATATGGTTTATATATATATATATATATATATATATATATAACAGTAATTCTTGGTAAAAACATGGTTAAGTTATACTATATATATTACATGATGAGGACTCCAGTGATTCTGATTCTGTCATTGGTGACTCCTCAAATTCTGGGCTTGAGGTATGGTTACAGATTCATCAATCAACTTTTTTATGTATTAAACTATTAGGACATTATTAGTGTGGTCCCTAATAGTCAAGGGTGTTGGGAGGGAGACACTGGCTACAAGTCTAATTGATACTGAATTTTTCAGCTGGAATGATTGTTTTGAAATGCTTTCTGAATTTTAGTTCAATACACAAGATCAATAAGAGAATTTTGGCAGGATTTTATAGAAAAATTCTATTTTACAGGGGGATCCCATCGTGAATCCTTCTGTGATTTTAGTTGGACATAATGATATGATTGACTTACAAACTACCAACTATTTGAATTACTATACTGGTTTCTTTGCTTAATACAATTTAAAAGTTCAGCCTATTAAGTGCGAGAATTCTGGTTTTACTACGAGAAGTCACTTTGTGCATCCTTTCCTTTATACCATCAATTATACAAATAATGCAAAATTTTGCTGCTGATAGTATGTGGTTTAGCCAGTGTGGCAGTTTCCTTGTACCCTGTTTGGTTAGCTTTTGGAGTCTTTTGTCTTCTACTATTATGTTGGTGGCATATTGCTTTGTTCATGGATAGGGATGATATGTGGGATGATGCCAGCTGAATGTCTTAGGCATTAACTAAGAGTGATGTCCATAATGTTATGGGACTTTTATTATAGGCATATTTGCTCTCAATTTGCTATTATTTATCACAAATCATATATTTCTCAAGTTTTTATTTTAATTTGCATTTGAATTTTTTCTTGATCTTTTTGAATAAAACAAATAGTGGCATTCTTGTTGAGGTCTTAAAATAATCCCTATGTAGTATGTGCAAATTATATTAGATGTTAATGTCTATTTGAGTCTAATCATGCCACTATTGAGTGGAACAATCATTGATCAGGACTCTTTTATTATCTTATTAATTCCATATTCTTAAAAAGATCTTTAATAATGGTTAACTAATTTAAACAACAAACATTTGATCGAGTCTTATGTCTTTTATTTCCTTGTAATTCCATTTTGTTAATTGATTTAATTTGTTCCATTCTTATTGTCTACAAACTCCAGACCACCATCTTTTTTAGGCTTGCACAATGTGAACCAAGCCACCTTAGTTGTAATTAGGAACACTCCAAGTCATGCCACTTTTGCATATATACTCTGCATTTTATCAGTTATATTCATTTAGGAAGATCATTAGGAAGTTTGTTCATTATATAATTTGCTTTTATTATGAAACAAAAATAAAGAGAGACTTATTTTTTTCCACTGTTCTTTTCATCTCTGTTTTGTTCTTTATTTGAACCAAAAAGTAATCTTTCAACTAAATTGCTTAGACAATTAGGTAACTAAATTGAACTTTTCTCTCTCTGTTATCTTTTTAAATGGCATTCATGATTCACCAATTTTGAACTATGAATAGTGTGCTTGCTGGATTGTCAACTTAGTTTGTATCTATGACTTTGTTTCTTTTTACAACATTGTTTCTATCTCCACTTTAGTTGGTTCTATCTGGTCATTTGTTTACTCTTACTCTTTTTCTTTCTTTAATTTTTTTTCCCTTCAAGTTCTTGGCATTATTAGCATACTGAAATTGAGACTTGTGTGATACAACTAATTACTTGAATTTTGTATAGCTTAATGTCTACCATGGATAATGAGGTGGTAAAATTGTTGGAAAAATTGAATGTCAACAATGTGAAGATCGATGTATTGGAGTGAGGAGAGCTAGCTTTTTAAATTGAATGATAATTGTACATTAATGAATTGTTCAATAGGAGTGCTAGAAAATTGATAGTGTTTTTGACAAATGGATTTCCTTTTCTTTTTGGAACATTGAACATTGATGAATTGTGAAAATGTATGTCTTTAATCTTTTAATATGTATAATGGTGTATTTCAATATATTAGTTTAGTTATTCGAATTAAGTGAGATTTGTTAGCATTATATAATGTTTAATTGTAATTGTTGGAAATACAGGTTATATGTGGATGACTAGGTAGCATTTGAGGGTGCTTTTATTAAAAAAAAAATTGATGTTATTAACAGAGAGCAACAAACCCCGTAAATAAAAGGTCGTCAATATTTAGATGTATTAACGAGGGGCCATGTATGACGTAAATGAATTATTAATGAGAGATTATGCACATCGTAAATAATTTTATTCTGTAGACAAAGAAGTTTTTGACGGAGAATATTTTACATTTTTACGAGAGGCCACATATGACGTAAATTACTTATTAACGAGGGTATTTGCATATCGTAAATAAATTTATTATTTAAACAATATATATATTGACGGGGAATATTTTACTTTTTTACGAGATTTATTTTCTCTAGTAAAATGTTAAGAGTATTTACGGGACCATAATAGACGTGGGCTTGGTGTGCATCGTGAATGACTTTTCACGACGTTTTTGGCCTCTCGTAAAAGGCCTTCTTTCTTGTAGTGCTATCAAGGCTCGGCCAGCGTGTTTTATATGTGCATGTGTGTTATGTGTTCACTTTGTGCATACATTCTCTCTTTGTGCCTTTTTCTCCCTTTTTTCCTCTCTTTGCCATAACTCTTATCATACTCTGTGCTTGATATATTGGATCATATTGATTGATATTTTTGGTTGATTTTGAGTTGAATTGGTGGAAGGGATTGATCATTGAAGTATTTGTGTTTATTTTGGGAGATTAAACTAACTAAGTGATATTAAAGCTTGTGTTTTCAAAGTTTGCACACCAAGTGTTTGAGGAATTTCCTCAATGGCTCCTATGAGGAATTTCCTCAATGGCTCCTACATTCCGATTTTGCATTCCTCTCACTATAGCAATTGTGAGTTGCGCGGTGCGGAAGCAGTTTAGTTAATTTAGACTGAGATGCTAATCTTTTGACCTAGAGGGGGGTGAATAGGTCATCTTGCCCACTTTTTATGATTGATTAATTACCCACAATTATTATCAAATAAGCATCCAAATCAATCACAAAAAAAAATAAAGCAAGTAAGGAAAAGTTAGAGATGACACCAGGAATTTTACGTGAAACCCAAGTCGGAAAAAATTATGGGGGTGAGGCAAAAACCCCAGAGAAACCAATCCACTATCTCGAAGCAAAGTACATTAGACTCTATCCCAGACTCACACCCACTCCACTCTGACAAGAACTTGATGCGGAATACCTCAGACTTACAATTACGACAACACGTCCAACTGCTGCAGACTCCCGGCTAACGTCACAATTCTTCCAGAAGGGTAGCTGAAACAACAACAATACTCAGCAAGTATTTTATTCCCTTCGTAGTGATCGTTTCTCTTCCTCTTCAAATAAAATCTTGTAGTTTCAAGAAACCACCTCTGTTACTCTTGATCAACTGTGTAGACTGATGATGTCTTAAAGATTTCGTTAATCAGATGAAGAAGAACATCACAACTTAAACACTCCGTGTGTGTGTGCTCTCAAAAATAAAAATCAATGAAGATTTTCTCTCATAAATTCATCTTTTTGCTCTCAAAAATACATTCCTATCTCTAACAGTTAAATCAATGAGTATCTTCTTTTCCCCTCACTTTGATTGAAGCATAAAGAGGTATTTATAAGGTTTAGAATCCTTAGTCTACTTCGAAAATAAGTTTAAAACACCTAAGGAAAGTTTTAGAGAAGTTTTGGTTGACTAGGAAAGCAATTCGGATCAAAAAGGAAGTTTCCGCACGCATCAGCTAAGTCGGACCAGTCCTAAAAATTGGGGACCGGCGGGACTTTTGCAGACACTTGAAAATTTTCAAATCCTAAGAAAAGTCGGACCGGTCCTAATATTTGGGGACCGGTGGGACTTTTCAGACATGTTGAATTTTGAAAGTCCCGAGAGAAGTTGGACCGGTCCTTATATTTGGGGACCGATGGGACTTAGCAAAAATTCAATTTTTACATTTAAAGCATATTTTCCAAGTCTTAAGCCCACCAAACTTCAAAACATAGTGTCCTCACTCACATACCTGTTCTAAGTGATGTCCTCATCAAATTCACAGTATCGAGACACTTTCTGTTCAGCTCCGAAGATCGAGACACAAGATCAAACAAAAATTACAACTCGATCAACAAGTTTTGACACCAAAATTTGCCAATTACAATTATATATCTCACAGCAATGGCCGGTGGCTCTAGGCGACAAAGAGTCAATGTTTCTCTAACACTGGAAGGCAACATAATCTTCTCAGAAGAATATTTTGATGATGAAGGAATTTCTAAGCATTACAAAGAATGTAGTTGGTTGTAAACCTATGAGGTGTGAATGAAGTTTTGATTTAGAGAGCATATAGCAAGGATATTAATTGGAGTTTGTGCATTACTTCAAAGACAATGGTTGGGGTTCACTAGCCAAACTAGGCAAGGATTGAATTCCAGACAGGTTCGTTATTTCTATAACAATGTGCTATCATTTAGTGACAATGAATTATGGATGACGGTTAAATATTTTGGGATAGAAATCAACGTGACAACACAAATAATTGCAGAGGTTATTGGAGTTCCAGAGGCACAAAATGGTTTAATATTTCCTTATTTAGGTATTGAAGAAAATCGACCAAGCATGGAAGAAATAATTAGGATGTTATGTGAACCAAATGCTCCATTGCTTGCAAACAAAGTTCCAAGTGCCTACATCACTGACAATGTGTCTACTTTGAACTTGATTGTTTCCTATACTCTTGACCTTCATGATCATAAAGGCGATTTTCCACGACATCGAGGTAAGTCTTCAATCACTAATAAGATGAAGGAAAGAGCTCAAAGGGAGGCAGCAAGACATAATGTTGAGGAGGAGATTCAGGATGAAAGTGATGATAATGCTCCTATTGTCAGACTCTATGTTCTAGATTCTAATCGTGTTTTGACTACTAGATAGTATAATCAATCCATGAAGGGGTAAAGTACTTGAAGAGAAAGTTTTCAAAGCTTGAAGCATTGATTAAGAGAGCCCTTCCTGGAACTTTTGGAGCTTATGATGATGATGAGGATTAGGTATTGATGGTTGAGACTTAGTTTATGTTTTGCTAGACTTTGAGTAGTTACATCTATTTTGTCTACATTTGTTGCTTGAACTTGATAAGTTCTATGTTTTGATTTGGTTAGACTTGTTATGTTTAATATTGTGTACATTATGCTTATGTGTAACCTTCATAATTTTGAGACTTATGTGATATACTTGATTGGATATTATGCTTTTATCTCATTTAATCATGTGTTGATTTGTTCTCTCTTGTGTCTTACCTTGTAAATTTGTTCCAAAAAGGGGGATATAAGTGTGTTTTGACAAATAGGTGCTTTGACAAAATGGGAGATTTATTTCTTTGAGACATGTGGGGAGATACTATATTTGGTTATATGATTAAGGGGGAGTTTGAAGATGATTTTATATCATTCCATTTTTCTTGATTAAGCTTTCCCAGGTAGTGTTGTTTGCGTAATGTGTAGATTTTACAAGTTTAGCAGACACTACACATGAAAGATGAAATATTGCTTATGATGCTCTAAGTTCTTCAAGTTTTTTTTTTTTTTTTTTTGTAATTGGGGACATATTGTAATCTGATCTTTCCAGTGTTTAGGTTATATTTGTCTAAGTTGATTTTGTCACGAAATTGCCAAAGGGGGAGATTGTGACGTATGTTTTTGTAATTGGCAATATTCGATGTCAAAACCAAACATGATCGAGTTATATTTGTTGATTCATATTTATAGTATTGATCATGTAATTGAAGTCTCAGAGTGAGCATGAAGTTCTACATCAACCATGCAAAGGTTCATCAAAAGATGAAGCTTAAATCTTCGAGAAAATGCATCAAGCATCTACACAAGGATTCGATCGTTTGAAGTTTTGAGATGGTTTCAAATACATGAGGACATCATTGATCACATATAAGAGTCACGTAGTCTAGGTAAAGTGGTGAGAACACGTAATTTTCAAACCGAGAGGTTCCGACCTTGAAACGAGGGATTTTTAAGCAAAACAGTACATTTATCAAGGTTGGTCTTGTCCAGGAATTAGTTGGACCAGTCCATGATGCCTCGGGATCTCATACAGTGGTTCACAGAAAGTTGAACCAATCCAAGGAAACCCTGGACCAGTCCCTGTTGGCTAGTTGGCAGAGTTTTTGACTAAGATTGAACCCAAAACTTTCTAAAACCATGGGAACTTGTTTCCTATTGAATTTTAACATGTTTTTCAAGAAAATTAGGGTTTCTAATATCTATAAAAATCTCATATGGTTTCTCTTTCAATTACGCTTTTTATAGAACAGAATTGAGTTTAACATGTTTTGTGATATTCACAAGACTTGCAGAATTGAGTTTTAGACATTCTTACTGAGCATGTGGTTGCTCATCCCAAGAGGATTAACTCTACCTTTTCAAGTAATGGCAAGGATGTAGCGGAGCCTTCCCAACCATAAGTTGGCATGGGATGTTATTTGCTTTCTTTCGAGATCACTTTGAGTTTTGCATTTGAAATGCATATCCGACTTATGGACTTTATGCAAAGCTTTCATTTTGTATGTGTTCATTGATATTTTTGAAAACATACCATACTTATACCTTATGATTTTTGATTTATGTTCGGTATTGGAGCACGGTTAAATATTAAACATTGAAATTGATGATTCTAAGTTCTGTATATGATTCAATTATATATGTTTGATAATGTAAAGACTTCCGCTATTTGTAATGATCAGAGTGGTTCAAGTAGGAATCGAGGTGGATAATGGAAGTTTGCCATGGTTGTTCAGATCGTGGAGTGACGATCGGGCCATCATGACACCTCACTACCCAGGCTTAGACCGGGGGAGTCCCGGTGGTCCGAATTTTGGGGTGTGACATAAAATACTCTTTTAGACACTTAAAGTAATTTTTCACACACAAAATAAATAATTTTTTTTGTTTTTCTTTCCCATTTTTAGCAATATTTAGGCATACTTGAAGGATGTTTCAACACAAATAAATCATAACAGTTCATATTAACATTTTTAACTCTCACTTCTACATATTTAAAATCAATTTTTACACACTTGAAGTATATTTCCACACATTTAAAATAATTTTTTACACACTTAAAATAATTTTTTAGACACTAAAAATAAATAATTATATATATATATATATTGAACGTTTAGGCACAATTTTTTTCAGTAACATTTTGAAAAAAATATTAAAATGTATATGTTTTAAGTATGTGGAGAAACATTTTAGTTGTATGTAAAATGACTTTAATGGTATGAAAAGTTACTTTAAGTGTGTGGACATGATTTAAAAAAATCATGACTTTTGTGCCTTAAATCAAAACATATCCGGTACTTACGTGTATGAAAAGGTACGAATATAATAATTTATTTCGCAGAAATAATATTATTTTATTAATTGTTTAGTGTTAATTTTCGGTGTGTAATTTGTTAAGGGTTAGTTGATTTTAGGATAAAGCACGGCGCCGTTATTGCACAACCCGATTACGGCAGACGATCTACTATCAGAAGCAAGAGGCAAATAGAACATTAAGACTGTGAGGGTGATAAATTTCTAAAATTGTTTAAAAAAGAGATTTTTTGTTATTTTTTTATATTTAATACAATTTTTTTATAGTATGGATGGTAGATGATATGAGTTAAAAGTTTTTGGTTTTTTAAACCGGGTCAATTGGAGCCAGGTTGACCCGGGTTTTGGTCATCGGGCCAAATATGAATTAAGCAACTGCCCGAGTCATTTGTGCTTTAAAAAGTTTTTTTTATTAATATGTATGTTAGTCTTTTACTAATACAGTTTTTGGAAGTGTAATATAAGAATGCCTCAAGAGTTAGAAGTTTTTTGGATTTTTAAAATGGGTCATAATATTTAGTCGGATTTAAATTGGCCCGGATTCAAGTCATTGATTCGAATAGGAATAGATCTGCAAAGTCCGGGCACAAATCATTTGTGCTTAAAACAATGTTCAGGTCATTGGGTTAGATACGGATTGACCCGTCCGTTTAATAAACAGCTCATTTGCGATCCATCATAAATGGATTGTTAATGGGTTATGACCCGTCACTGACCCGTCCATTTGTCACTCCTAATCCAATCCGATAATCCGTTAGTTTAGAAATCATATATGAATTATGATTGATTCGGTCCGTTTATGGGTTTAGCTACGATGTAGTTTTTTTTGTGCGATTCTAATAGATAAAGTAGAACAAAGACTAAGACAGTAAATAAGATCGAGTCTCTTTATCTCAACGATTACCGATCAGTTCATAACAAAAATTGAGCAAGACTTCTATCTTTTTCATTAAAATAATTAGTACATGGTTCAATTTCGTCCATGTTTAGAAAGAACCAAAACCAAATCAATTCCTATGGTTTCAAAAATATTAAAATAAATCGAATAGTTTGAACTAGTCGAACAAAACCGATTCGAACCAAAACTGATTATTTGGTTTGCTTTGGTTTACGGTTTTGGGCATCCAAATATTTATAAAGAAAAAAAAGTCAAATCTGCTTCAATTAATACATGAAAGGATACAATTCTGCCACTTCATTAATAATCTAATCCTAAGTATTTTTTAATTTTTATTTTTTAAAATGTTGCTGACTTGGTAGTTCAGATCTCAGATTGAATATTGCAGTGTTTATCATCATCATACAGCAGTTCAGACAAAGTTGTATTCAAATTGTGGACCAGCATCGATTAGTTAGTAGACTATTTGTCATCATGATTGGTGGTGCTTGGCTTTTATATGTATGAACCATTCTGTGTCACAAAATTTCAGGTTCAACATACCAAGTTCTTTTTCTTTTCGCCATAAAATGGCATCTCCAGGTACTGAGGGAGACAAGTACCGGACTTATTTGAATGGAGAGGAAGAGAAGAACACAGTCTGGAGGTTTGGTGCACCACCTAACTATGATATTGTAAACAAGCTCTTTGAAGAAGGTAGAACAAAGGTATATATATATATATATATATATACACAATAGCACACCAGGTTTGTGACGTTGTAAAATTCTTATACCATTATTATTTATCTGACCATTAATTGATCTGTTTATGGAAGGTATGGCCTCCAGGTTCACTTGAAGAAAAAGTGCAGAACCTTGTGAAGTCATGGGAAATGGAGATATTCCATAAGTCGCGTTTGGATGACTTCAAAACAATCAACCCAAAGAAGTATACTGCCAGCCTCAATGGTAAATTGAAATCATTCATTGTCTATCGTACTTGTCTTATTTAATCAAACTTGTAGTGCTGTTTAGTGTTTATATATATAGTACTTTGATAATAATTTTCAGGAAACAAAGCTCTAACTTTAGAGGAATTGGGAAAGCTTGGGGGAGGCTACAACGTGCTCCTCCAAACCGCGCTGCCTGAGAAGCTCCGGGGTTACAACCCATCTGAAGAAACTGCAGACTCGTCTCACCGTGCTTTCACGACAACATTCCCACGAGGGTTTGCTGTGGAGGTTCTTCAGGTTTACTCCGGTCCACCGGTGATTGTGTACAAGTTTAGGCACTGGGGTTTCATGGAGGGTCCTTTTAAAGGACACTCCCCTACTGGAGAAAGGGTAGAATTTTATGGGATAGGCATTTTTGAGGTATGTTTCTAATCAAACCTTTCTGTTTCCTTCTTTTCCTTGTATTTAGTTACTTTAAACTCATATATGATTCTATTTTGTGTTGAACAGTTGGATGAAGAATCGAAGATTGTGAAGGTGGAGTTGTTTTATGATCGCGGAGAGTTGCTTGGTGGTCTAATGAAGGGTGCTGCAAGCTGTGATGCTTCTGTAGATGAGATGTCTTCAAGCTGCCCTTTCTTGAAAAACACAGGGTGACTTTATGGGTACATTTGAGCAAAGCTTCCATAGATGAGATGTGTTCAAGCTCTTTGATATTTGCAATAAGTTAATAATGTCATTCAGAGTTCAGATGAATTGACTTTTTAAAATTATTGTAAGCAATTACTTAAAGTCCCTATGGATTGGTTTTAAACAAATGCACTATTACTAGTTTATGGAGTGAAGCTACATATTTTATATGTTATATAGATATATATATATATATACTAAAAATAATTAAGTTGGATCTCTATGGAGGAACTTAAACTTCTATATTGTTCATTACCATCTTCAACTTGTTCTACCTAGTAAATCCCAGAATGAAGGGCTCCATTAAATACATCTGGCCTCGTTTGTCCTCCTTTGGTTTCTTCTCCTACATACGTCATCCATATGGTATATTCAAGATCAATTGAAACCAACAGAATTTGTTTTCCCATATAGGGTGACATAAAATTAGTTACATGTAAAGAAAAGTATATATATATATATATATATATATATATATATATATATATATATATAAAGATGTGTGACCGCATAGCTGTGCAAACTCTAAGAACTAGTAAGATTAAGATGCGCGCGCATAGCTGTGCAAACTCTAAGAACCAGTAAGATATATTCCATTTTCACCTTCTCATCTATTGTTTGTGCTAATTACCAAGGAAAAAGTACTGTTGAGCGTGTGGATAAAGAATGATCTTTCACCTTCTCATCTATTGTTTGTGCTGAAAATTTTTTGAAAGAGTATATAAAAGTATGCCCATTACACCAATTGCATAGCTAGAATTGTGTTAAATTAAATGAAAACAGGACAAGTCATGATGTTAAATAGATCAATTATGTAAGTGGGTTGGGGGTGTTTTGTTATTTCTTGCGACAAATTTCTAAAAACTAATGAATTTTAAGGTTTTCACTATAATTATCATTGTCCCTGCTTAAATGAAGGAAATTGATATCCGTGCTCCACAAATATACAGAGATGCTTCACTTTCTTCTTCCTTTAAAATGAAATTACAAAATAGTCCATACACCATACAATACTTAGTTTTTATATTTTTAATACCATAATTGCCCTTCTCTTGAACATTTAAAAAGGTATGTGATTAGTATAAAAAAGTATTTGAGTTGGAGTCAAATTTTATATCAACTAATAAAGCCCATCTCATTATAGAAAAAAAAAATTTAATTGAAAGCAAACCAATCTCTACAATAAACGGTAATCTTAAATTTTTTTTTCTTTTCTAAAACTAAGCTTTTGTTTTCTCTTTTTTTAATCCTTTTCTAAAGCTATGTTTTATTGTTACTTAAATATAAACTATGTTGCATAGTTCAATAAGCAAGCCAAGGAAAGTTTGTTTGATTTAAAAAAGAAACTTTTATAAATTACACTATTATGTGATTAAATTAGTTACTTATAAGTAGTATATAATATTATATAATATAGTGTACGTATATATATTTACGTGTATATATATTATATAAATTTGTGAAGGCTAACAATCAAAATGTACAATGAAAAATTTCTCCTCATCCGTAGAGCAAGGAATTGTATTGCTCGCAAGTTCCGAAAACTTTAGCATTAAGGGATAAAGTAGTAAGGCTTTTTGATGAAGATTTGCTTCAAGTTATCATTGTTGTCTAGGAGAAATTTTGATATTTGATTTATAATATTTCTATTTTCCTGCCTTGAAAAAAAAAAACTAATGCATTAAAATTAGGGTAAAATACACTGACCTTCCCTGAGATTTGGCCTAATTACACCCAGCATCAAACTATTGGATTTTGTTACAATGACCTCCCCTGAGGTTTGCTCTGTTAGACAAAGACCCCCCTCCATCCAAAATTCTGTTAGTTTTGTCAAAAAATTTAGGGTAATTTATACTGACCTCCCCTGAGGTTTGGTGTAAATTACACTGACCTCCCCTGAGATTTAGCGTAATTAATATTTAATATAATATTTTAATTTTTATAATATAAATATTAAATATTTATTATATATAATATTAAGATGTAATTATTAACATTATATAATATTATATAATGTTAATATAATATTATATTAACATTATATAATGTTAATAATTACATCTTAATATTATATATATATATATATATATATAAAATATTATATAATTAAAATATTTATATGTATGTATAATCTTAAGATGGGCAAAACAATCGAGTTAGAGCTGTTGATTATATATACATATAAATATTTTAATTATATAATATTATATATATATATAAATATTTTAATTTTTATATCAATATAATATTAAGGGTAGAATAGACATTTCACCCATCTTAGGTTTAAATAAAATATGTTCACAAGGTTGGACTCTATTTTAAAAAAAGAATATATATATATATATATATATATGTATATATATATATATATATTCTATTATTTTAATATTTTTTAATGATTTTTTTAAAAAAATAAATCATATAAAATAGAAAGACCATTATGCCCTATCTTTTATTCCTTATTTTCTTTTTCATGCCAATCCCTCTCTAAAACTCTCTTCTCCTCTCTCAAATATTCTTACCAACTCAAATCCTCCATGATCAAAATATGTAAATGCCAACAAGATGAAAATGAAGAGAGAGACTTTTTAAATTGTTAATGAGGGTATTTTTGTTCATTGCATTTTGTTAGAATGAGGGTATTTAGGTAATTTCAGAAGAATTTTCAAGAGGATAATAATGTCTTTACATATGCTTCAAGGACAAAATGGATATTTTAAAAATATAAATTGTCAAGAAAAATCTGATTCAAAAATGCCTTTACCTTTATATTTTTTTATATTAACATTATATAATATTATATAATATTAATAATTACATCTTAATATTATATATAATATTATTAAAATATTATATATAATAAATATTTATATTATAAAAATTAAAATATTATATTAAATATTAATTAGGCCAAACCTCAGGGGAAGTCAGTGTAATTTACCCCAAACTTCAGGGGAGGTCAGTGTAATTACCCTAAGTTTTTTTGACAAAACTAAAAGAATTTTAGATGGAGGGGGGTCTTTGTCTAACGGAGCAAACCTCAAGGGAGGTCAGTGTAACAAAATTCAATAGTTTGATACCGAGTGTAATTAGGCCAAACCTCATGGGAGGTCAGTGTATTTTACCCTTAAAATTAAATTAAGAATGTAAGATAACACAATGAATTAGAATTGTGAAATCCTGACTTTAATAGTGAAGGACAATTACGGTATAAAAAATATAAAAACTAAATATACTTTGATTTAGGAACTCTTTTGTACTTCTATTTTAAATATATATATAAAAAAATAAAAATAAAAAAGTGGAGCGCTTAAGGAGATTGGTGGAGCGCAAATATCAGCAGCCTAAATGAATAGCTATGTAAAATTTTTAATTTTGTTTTTGGTCAATTCTCATTTCTTGTCTGGTGCATTGGTAAAACTTGAGTTGAAGATGTGGAAGTTTGAGTCGAGCATGCGTTTGAGTCTAAACAATTTCACTTTGGACAAAATAATGACAAATATAATGTTTCTATCAAATAATATAGTTAAAAATATTTCTACAGTTTCAACACAATAACCTGCAAAGTCAAGTCTAAAGCCTTAGGAAATAAAATAAAAAGGATGCAAGATAATTTGCTAGTTCTTTTCAACCTTTAAAATCATATTTAAAACTCAATTTTCGAAAACAAAAATAGAAAACTCAACATGGACACATCACCCACTAACAATGGATGCATCAACATCACTTTTATTTAGTGAGATTATCCTGTGAAGATCAATCTTAGCCAATAGAATCAGCATCCAACTATTTATACTCTTTTTTATTCTTATTTATTTATTTTAAAAGGGAAAGAAAAAAAAAAAAAAAAGTCAAATTTGATTCAATTAATATATGAAAGGATACAACTCTGCCCCTTCATTAATAATCTAATCCTAAGTATTTTATTTATTTTTAAATAATGTTGTTGGACTTAATAGTTCAGATTTCAGATTGACTGCTGTGTTTGTCATCATCTTATAGCAATTCAGACAATTTATGTTCAATTTGTTAACCAGCATTGATTGGTATGAACAAAGCTTATACATGTATGTGTCTCAGTGTATGTATGAACCATCTTCGTCACAAAATTTCAGGTTCAACATACCAAGCTCTTTTTTTTTTGGCCATGTAAAGAAATATATATATATATATATATATATATATATATGTGTGTGTGTGTGTGTGTATTTGTGCGCGTGCGCTTATATTCCATTTTCATCCTTGTGAAGAAGTCTTTTTCTTTTTCACAGGGAAAAAATTGGAAGAGAATATAAAAGCATGGCTTTTACACCAATTGCATGCCTAGAATTCTTAAATTAAATGAAAACAGGACAACTCATAATGTCAGTCAAAATTCAGAAGAATTGACTTTCTTAAATGCTAGCAAGCAATAACTCAAGTCCCTGTCATTTGGTTTTAAACAAATGCATTATCACTTGTTTTACAGAGTGGAGCTACATAACTTACATGTTATATATATATATATATATATATATATATATATATATATATAGATATATTGAAAATAAGTATGTTGAATCTCTATGGATGAACTTAAACTTCTATATTTGACTATAACCATCTTCAACTTGTTCTACCTAATAAATCCTAGCAACGTGAAGGGCAATTGCACTCAATTAGACATATCTGGCCTCCATCAGCCACCCCATTCTCCTCTGTTTTCTTCTACTACATCCTTCATCCAAATGGTACATTCAAGTATCAACTAAAACATAGGAAGCATAAATACGGATGTAAAACACGGTTGGCTACAACTATATGATAAATCTAAATAAAATAAAATAAAAATATGAGTACCGCAGGATAACAAACAAAATAAGAGTTAAATATCATATTGCATAATTTGCGTGAATAAATTTTGTACTAAATTATGATATATATCTCAACACTTTTTAAAAAAATAAATTTAAACTTTTTTTAACAATTATATTGTGATATTATTGTTAGAAAAACTATATTTTATTGTTAAAAATTTGTTAGAAATATGTTCTCAAGTTTCTGAGAAATATAAGATACATAGTCAAAGTATACAAGAAGTATAAGATACGTGTTATAAATAAAAAATATATTTTAAAATTATGAATACATTTAAAAAGTATCGGACACGTATCCGCGAGTATCCAATGAGTATCGGAAGAAATATATTTAATATTTCATTCCAATGTAATAGAATGTTGTACAGGATTCTTTTTATCTAAAGGACTGTTTGAAAATTTTAGAGTTCTCTTATTCTTATTTTTATTTTTATTTTATTTTATTTGTTTTTCACATCCCGGATTTCTTTTCAAAAATCTGAGGTGTGACATATATCCACACACTTACATATATTTACAGGGATCTTTCACACGAAATTTATATAAGAATTAAAACAGAATTCCATACTACTATTCATATTCATACAAAACACCATACATAAATATATGCACACATAAACAAACAATACTAAATTAATCTATGTTTATAAGTTCAAAGGGGAAGTGAAGAGATTGAATTTGTCTTATGATTTTGAGCAAAATCACATTCTCTCTTTTTTTCTAGCGTCTACTGTTCTCTTCCGATCTGTGCGTAGAAACTCTCTGTGTGTAGGAACTACTGAACCCTAATTTTTATTTTTATTTTATTCTATTATTTTCTTTTTTAGAAAAACCAAAATAATTCTTAAATAATTAAAATAATAAATATAAATATATTTAGCCCACATATATATAAATATATATACAACCCAACCCAATAGTCTAGCCCAACCTGAAAATAATTAAAAAATAAAAGAAATGTAGCCCAATAACTCACATTTTATTTAAAAGAAAAATTTACATTTAAAACAAATATTTCACAAGTCAGTCAACACTTAGCACCAATTAATCAACCAATTACATTGAACAAAACAAAGAACAGACATTCACAAAAATTAACTAAAGCATTTAAACACCACAAAAATAAATAATTTAAATAATTAAAAACCCAATTTAAATATCCTCAAATTCAGGGATATTACACAAAAATAGAAAATTCAACATGGACACCTCACCCACTAACAATGGATGCATCAACATCACTTTTATTTCGTGAGATTATCCTGTGAAGATCAATCTTATCCAAGAAAATCAGTATCCAACTATCTATGCTCTTTTTAATTCTTATTTCTTTATTTCAAAAGAGAAAAAAAAAATCAAATTTGATTCAATTAATATATGAAAGGATACAACTCTGCCACTTCATTAATAATCTAATCCTAATAAAAAAAAAATTTATAAATAAAAAAATATTGTTGTTGTTGGACTTAATAGTTCAGACTTCAGATTGATTGCTGTGTTTGTCATCATCTTATAGCAATTCAGACAATTTGTGTTAAAATTGTTGACCAGCATTGATTGGTAAGAACAAACACTATTTCTCATCCTGTTAGGTGGTGTTTGGCTTATATATATATGTGTGTGTGTGTGTCAGTGTATGTATGAACCATTCTTCGTCACAAAATTTCAGGTTCAACATACCAAGCTCTTATTTTTTTTGCCCATGAAATGGCATCTTCAGGTGCTGAGGGAGACAAGTACAGGTCTTATTTGAATGGAGAGGAAGAGAAGAACACAGTCTGGAGGTTTGGTGCTCCTCCTAACTATGATATTGTAAACAAGCTATTTGAAGAAGGTAGAACAAAGGTATATATATATATAGACACACACACACACACACACAATAGCACATCCAATCTCTTGACATCCAAATGGCTTTGATGTTATACCATTATATTCTATCTGATCATTAATTGATCTGTTTATGGTAGATATGGCCTCCAGGCTCAGTTGAAGAAAAAGTGCAGAACCTTTTGAAGTCATGGGAAATGGAGATATTCCATAAGGCGCGTTTGGATGACTTTAAAACAATCAATCCAAAGAAGTACACTTCCAGCATCAATGGTAAATTGAAATCATTTTAATTTGTCTATCCTACTGTTTAATCGGAATTCAAGTACTGTTTAGTGTTTATAACTTGTTTATAAAGTATTTTGGTCTATGACTTTCAGGAAGGAAAGCTCTAACTTTAGAGGAAAAGGCAAAGCTTGGGGGAGGCTACAACGTGCTCCTGCAAACCGCGCTGCCAGAGAAGCTCCGGGGTTACAACCCAGAAGAAGAAACCACTGACTCATCTCACCGTGCTTTCACGACAACGTTTCCACGAGGGTTTGCTCTGGAGGTTCTGCAAGTTTACTCCGGTCCACCGGTGATTGTGTACAAGTTTAGGCACTGGGGTTTCATGGAGGGTCCTTTTAAAGGACACTCCCCTACTGGAGAAATGGTAGAATTTTATGGGATGGGCATTTTTGAGGTATCTTTCTAAACAAACCTTTCTGTTTTCTTCTTTTTCCTTGTATTTAACTAGTTTAAACTCGATAGATATATTATATATATATATATAGATATGTCACTTGGATTTGAAACAGTTGGATGAAGAATCGAAGATTGTGAAGGTGGAGTTCTTTTATGATCGTGGAGAATTGCTGGGTGGCCTAATGAAGGGTGCTGCAAGCTCTGATGTTTCTGCAGATGAGATGTCTACAAGCTGCCCTTTCTTGAAAAACACAGGGTAGCTTTATGGGTGAACTTCCACAAGACATGTTTGAGCTGCCCTTTGATACTTGTTTATAACTTAAATCTCTATCATTTGGTGTTGGACAAATGCATTATTACTTGTTATGGAGTGGAGCTACATATTTTATATATGCCCTTTCATACTTGCAATAACCTAATAATGTCATTCAAAATTCAGATGAATTGACTTTATCACTAGTTTTATGGAGTGGAATATATATATATATATATATATATATATATATATATAGACTCAATTAAACATATCTGGCCTCCATGAGCCACCCCATTCTCCTCGGTTTTCTTCTCCTCCACATGTAGGGATGGCAAAAATTCTCAACCCGGCGGGGACCTGCCCCGCCCCAACCTGTTTAAAACGGATTTGGGGAATCGTTTATGTTAATGAAACGAGGATGGATTTTGTTAGTTAAAACCCGGTCGGTTTCGGGGCGGGGACGGGGAAAGGTCACCCCGCCCCATTTAAAACCCGCCCCGATTATTCTACACTCAATATGTTATTATATTATATTACTTATGTGTGTATATACTTAAATAGAAAACTTTAGCCCTAATCTCACTTCTCTCTCCTAGTTTACGATGATATGATTGTGATTCTTTCCTTATTCTTGTCATAAAAGATGAAATTTTATGTTAGTTTTATGTTAGAGAAATGTATGGTTAGTTTTATATGGTTTTGTTGGAACTTCAAAAAAAAATTAATTTTCAAAATATTTGAGTTTTAACCGATTATGGGGCGGGGCGGTTTGGGGCAGGGTGAGTTCTGTCGGTTATGGAGCGGGGATGGGGTGAAGGGGAAAATTTATAACCGGTTATGGGGCGGTTATGGGGTTTCCAAAATTAAACGGTTATGGGGATGGGGATGAGGATCCCCGCCCCATAACCGACCCGTTGCCATCCCTATCCACATGGTACATTCAAGTATCAACTGAAACCAACTGAGAGTTTTTTATTCATATATAAAAAGGGTGACATAAAATTACATGTAAATATATATATATATATATATATATATATATATAGATGTGTGTTTGTGCGCGTGCCCTTATATTCCATTTTCATCCTTGTGAGGAAGTCCTGTTTTTGGATAAAGGATGGTCCTTCGCCAAGGGAAAAAAAATGATAGAGAATATAAAAGCATGGCCTTTACACCAGTTGAATGGCTACAATTCTTAAATTAAATGAAAACAGGACAACTCATAATGTCATGTACATCAAATAAGTACCTCTGGGGGGTAAATTCTTAGAGCATAATGAGAATGGGATGAGCCTGTCACTTCTTTGGCAGGTGAGGCAATTCTTTGCCTACTTGAACTATATCATTAAATTCCGAAACTTTAAAACGATTTCAAAATAACAATATGATAGAATATCCCTCTACATAAAAAATAATAATAATAAATAAAAATATAAAATGGTTGGCATATCCCTCTTAACCGGACACGGCACCTTCAAAGAAGTGTCCAACATAGACATGGTACCGGACACGACACCTTCAAATAAGTGTCCGACGTAGACATAGTACCTTAAGAAGGATATGTCAATCCTATGAGACTAGTCTGGCAGAGAAAATGCATAGAATATGGCCAATGAACAGGTCAAATATTCCTAGCATTTTATTTCAACATGGGGTAGGTGAACTAAACAATCTTAAAACTGTACATATATTGAAATGACATGGAATTGTTGCAATGTTTTTGTTTTACATTTGGATTTGTCTTCCTCTATCATATGGTGCTATAGATTAGTCAAGCCTACTCATGTAAGTTGGGAAAAAATCTGATTAATCAGAGATGTATTCAGACTTCATGTTCAACCAATAATTCTGGAGAGATGTTTCCAACTCGTGCTGGTTTTACTGCGTTGAACCTTGATCCCTCGATTTATGTTTTTTTTAATACATTTAATTGTCATAATCCATTGTGCTATGATATTTTGTGAAATTTTCTATGAGAAGTTTCTTAAAAAAAAAAAATGATTGAGATTTTTCTCCGATTATCCCTACAATCTAATGAATCTTTATATATATATATATATATATGAATATAGTATATACATATAATAAATTGATTAAGTAGTCTTCAATAATCAAACACCAGCTAGACTAAAGATCTGTTGATGCAAGGTTAACAACAATTATATAGTAAATTGATTGAATAATTCATGTTGATTATGTGGATATTATCGTCTCATAGAAGTTCATTAAATTTATCTTCTAATTGTTGACTAGCATTATGATGCACAAAGACTGTCTCACTGTGTTAGGTGATGATTTGCTTATACTCATAGAAGTTCATTAAATTTATCTTCTAATTGTTGACTACTGTGTTAGGTGATGATTTGCTTATACAAGACACATTCTGTGCTGTAAGATTTCAGGTTCAACAATACCCAAGCTCTTGCCTACCATGGAAAATGGCATTATCAGCTGTTGAGGGGGACAAATAGAGGTCCAACTTCAATGGAGAGAGAGAGGGAGAGGGAGAGAGAGAGAGTGTGGAGGCTGGTGCTCCTCCCAACTATGATGGCGTTAACAAACTATTTGAAGAAGGCAGAACAAAAGTATATTCAATATTATATTCCATGTTGTATTCAATACTCTCTCTCTCTCCCTACTTGTGACAGCATCTCACGTGTCATAGGTCCCACTCTCATCCAATGGCTGAGAGCAAAGAATCATGATTGCTCTAAGTTCTTTATATCAATATCATCCTAGAAAATACGAACATTTCGTACAGGAGTGTCGTGTCGGTGTCAGACACTCCTCAGACACATGTCGAACACTCTTTAAGTGTTCCGAATTTTTTTTTTGGGACACGCAAAGTACATGGCAATGACACGGATAGGACACGGCGGGGTACATTTTGTAATTTTTAAAAGTACAAAAAAATCCTTGAACTTTTCCAAAGTTCCAAAAAGACCCCTTCGAACTATTTTTTTGAACATTTCAACCCCTCGTCTTCTAAAAGTTGACATCTTGACCCCTTGAAATAACTATAATGACATATATACCATTTAATATGACTATTATGCCCTTTTCTCTATAAATATAGTATTTTCTAAAATAAAAAAAATTAAAAATTAAAAATAGTTAAATAAAATTCCTAAATAATAAATTTAGAAACAAAAAAATAAAAAAAAACCAATACAACTTTATTTAACATAAAGCCATGTTGGTTTATTTGGTATTTTGTATTTAAATTTATTTGTTTGTTATTAGAAAAATGAATAATGTGCAAGATTCTAGTAGTGGGTTTGACTATAATGAATACCCTTTTTGAAAATACATTAATTGCTTAATAATAAATTGAAGTATTTGTGTAATTTATTCTTTTTTTTATTGTTAGATTTATGGTATTGTGGATATTGGTTAACTTGTTGAATATATATTAATATATTATTTCATAGTCGTATCCCCACCGTGTCCGTGTCCTATTTTTTTGATATTTGTCGTGTCGCCGTGTCCGTATTATACCCGTGTCCGTGCTTTATATCAATACCATCTTTTTAACCTCCTCGTTATGTATGGTAAATATGGCCTCCTGGTTCACTTGAAGAAAGAGTGCAAAATCTTGTTTAAGACCTGGGAAATGGAGATGTTCCATAAGACATGTTTTGATGACTACAAAACAGTCTGTTCAGCTCTTTTTGTGGTTCGGAGCCTAGCCAAAGGCAGAACCTCTGGCCAAGGCCTTGATGGATTCCTTCCGGGCGTGCCAGGATCTACGAGGGATCTGAGTGTGAATGTGTGTGTGTGGTGTGTGAAGTTAAACTGTCCCGAACGGCCATGCCCCCAGTGGAGAAATGGTTGAACTTTATGGGATGGCCTATTTTGAGGTATCACTTTAATCAAAGCTTCCTCCTTTTTCCTTTATTTTTTACTGGTTTAAACTCATATACAGATCACAAGGATTGGAATTGATACTAGTATTGTCTGTTGAAACGTTAAGATGAACAATCCAAGATTGTGAATGATTGATGGTTCAAGTCTCTGTAGGGCAGGCAGGTGGGGGCGTGTGTGTTTTTTGTCAAGATTTAAATAACCAAAAAAATAATAATAATAACAAAATAAAAGAAAGAAAGAAAGAAAAGAAAAGATTCTTCTTATGTTTTCATGTCATCGTCCCTACATTTCTTTTGCTTTCTTTTGTAGATTTGATTACCATAACTATCTACAATGAGGAAAGTACTCTTATGCTCCTTCACAAGGGACATCAAATCAAATCAAAAAAATTAGTATCCTGATTGTAGAATCAAAAGAGAGAAGCGAGCACAGAGCCTCACTGTTCTTGTAGACTCATCTATGGAATACTCAGGACGGAAGACGGGAAGAGCCAGTTTTTTTTTTCGAAACATGGCATCCAGAAAAAATTACAGATATCTGTTTTCTGCACAGTTGTAAAGATATACAACATGCAATCTACCAACAAGCAAGAGGGCATCACCCACAAACTTAATGCCACACAGGACATTCTATGCCGCAAAGCAGTGGAGTAAATTTATAGCAGTTTTGCTACCTCAACATAGAACAGAATAAATCAGCTAAATTTTTTAATCACAATGCATTGCCCAACACAGAGAGATTTCCAACCAATAAAATAAAAACTTGGTAAATGTTCACTTCATTTTGTAGTAGTGAACAACTCATTCATAAGCATGAACCAAACATTTTCCATCTATTCATCTTTCTATAGATTAATTTTTAAGGGAAATTAAATAAAAGATCAAAATTGTTGTCAGGTACAGAATCTATTTTAATATTGGCTTAGGAGTTCTTAAATACTAGTTTATGGATAAAAAATAATAATTAAAATTGAGATTAAGTCTAGTAAGCCCAAGGAACGGAACCTGGATATGGAGCTGCACCACAATATCTGAACAAGCCTTCAATTTCAGGACATCCATTAGGATAAGGGATTGAACGATGAAAAGGATCACGCCCTAGCTTTTTTCGACGAAGTGAACCTAAACACCCATAAGGGTCTTCTTGGAATTGAGACCTCACAAGTGCTTCGCCTTTTATAGCTGCTTCCCTTGAAGTTGATGAAGCTGGGGTGCCAGAGTAGAAGAACCTTGTCTCTGGAAACCCAATAGCAGAGCGGTGCAGATGTGCAAACCTTTCTTCCTTGAAATCATAACTTACCACCTGATTTTCAAATAAAAACAGAACTTCTTGTTCAAGATCAAATTCAGGACAAGGAAATGGTGGGGGAAAAGGTGACTATGACAAGACTTTTAACTGGGGCAGTTTTATGGAGGTTTTGAGGAAAATTGATGCAATTGCTTATCTTAATCGGTTTCATTGTATCATGAAAGCAAACAAATTCAATCAAATATTATCCCAGTCAGTTGTATTCTTTCATTCAAAGGGAACATTGGAGCACTATTAAAGATGTCAAGCAGTTGAACTTCATAAATAATTTTTTTCGCAAAACTGTAAAGCAATTAAAAAACAGTAAGTCACTATCTATAGCTTGAACATGAGAACATGTGTCCGAATCCTAAAAGCAGCCACTTTGTCTGAAAAATGTCAAAGGTTAGGTTTGTATTCAGTACCCCTACCAAAAATCTATATTAACAGACCACACAAGGTAATGACCCTTTGACAAAGCTCAGTACCTACAACCACATCTCTCAAGAGTTGAGGGAAGCACACACCTTACCTACACTCTAACAACCTTTATACCTCAATACATGCAACCATAAGCCACATGCAGAAACATTAAAAAAGAAGATAATAAGTAGGAATAAAAAAAATTTTAAAAAAAGGATTTCATGCGAATAAACCCAAAACTAAATAATGACAAACTAGAATCATAATTGAAGCACCATGTAATCATGCTAAACTTGAAAAAAATCCGTAAAAGGGATACAGCCATTTTATCAACACTTAAACCCTAAATGAACATGAATATATCCCCTAACCGTGGCTCTAAATGATGAGAGACATGTAAAACAAAAAAAGTACCTAAAGTATGATTAGGTGGTCCTAAACTTGTAAAAATGAACATGCTGACAATCCATAATAAAATAAAAATATGAAAATGCTAAAATTGAAAATGTTATAGACCCAATCCTAAGTTAGTCATAATGTTATCATAAGTTCATAACTAATAAACATGACAAAAAAATAAATATATAAAACTTTAATCAATTTTAAACATCATAAACTAAATTAAAGCATAGTAAAAAGCTAAATGAAAACTAATATCCTCAAGAAATTAAACTAGTTAACAATACAGATCTAAATACATGAGATAAATCAATTGAACACTTTTGACCTATCATAAACAATAAAGGCATAAATCAATTGAACACTATTGACCTATCATAAACAATAAAGGCATAAATCAATTGAACACTATTGACCTATCATAAACAATAAAGGAATGATGAAACCAAATTCCAGCATCCGAATAAATCCCAGAACAATCAAAATCAAGCTTTGAAACAAATTAAAAATATTAAAACAAAGTAGAATTGTAACGAGTCAAAACCAAGGGTTTTTCTGCTTTCCAGTTCCCTATTCCCAAAAATTCAAATTTCAAAACATTTGCTCCTTGTGACACTCTTGAACATTCCATCAAACAATTTGAAAATTATTTATTAGTTTATTTTACACGAACCTTTTAAGGAATTAGGTAAAAGCAAAAAAAATTCACCTGGTTAACAAGAAGTGTTAGCAGTAAGATATAAGCATAACCATGACTAAACAATGGTTCTAATGAATTTCAGAGATCAGAAATAATAAATTACAAGAATAAATCAAATAAATTGAACATAGAATATTACAGACTAAGAAGTACTGTAAAACATGTATAAACAGACTAATCTCATAATTAAAGACCAAAATAAACATAAAGTCACAAAGTAAATCTATCAAGGGCGCTCTCACTGTGAGCTCATGCCCTCAGCAAGTGGATCAAGAGGCGCACTCTTACACCATCTCGATCAAACAGATGAGGACACGAGTTCACATGAGAATGCCGTTATGATGCTTTTTCCAAAGTCATAAACCCTAATGATCAAACCCATAAACTTGTTTCAAATAATCATAAGAATATCAAAATGATGGAGAAGCACACTAAATCCATTAACAAACACTGAATACCAAGATCATATAAAATATGCAAAATTAACACTTATCATGCAGTAATTTTATAAAAAGAAAACAAACAAGTAAAAACAAAGCATTTGATTCACTTATCTTTGAGTATGAGACCTTTCAAAGTGTTTGTACACCCCTTTTGGGGTTGATGAAGTTCGCATTTGAGCCTACAAATTCAAACTTTGGTCCTTCCAAGCACACGTTTGAAGCTTCCTTATTCATTTGAGTCTCTTGATGTCGTTAATGACCTTTGTTGGTTATGGTAGACAAGATTACTATGAGACTATAGTTGTTGACGGTTAGAGTAATGAGCATTAGATCATCTATTGGATGGGAATGAAAATTACATAAAGGGAGTTACTTAGAGGTCAAGACTAGGGTAATAGGAGAGATCCTTTCCAAAACTCGTCTAAGTTGACTGATTCTAGGTGCTTCTGGAATCATATCAAGGTTGTATGTCACTCCAAATCATAATTTGGATGTCTGAGTCGGAAGAGATAAAAAATTATAAGTTAGAGGGCAAATGAAATTTAGTAGCCGCATGACCACTTGGAGGGTGTTTCCACAACTATTGCCCATACTCCCGTCATCGTTCTCTTCAACTCTTGTCGTCAAAAAGCGTTTTGTACTCTCAAATTTGACAATTGCAATTATTGTTTTCAAAAAGTAATTTTTATACTCTCAGCTTCAAAAAACTTGGACATATGAATGCTACACCCTTCGTCCCAATTTAATAGTCAATCTTTCGCTTTTGGGTTGCCACAAAATACTTGTCCGATTTGAAAAGTCAAATAATATAAATGCATCTTTCCATAAATAAACCTTTAAATTTTCAAAAATTTCCCAACATGATAATATTTATATTTTAACTTTAAATGGTAACTTGGGAATTTCAAAAAGAGACAATGCATTAAATGCATGTCCCCTTGAAAAGTTGGAATACTGAAAATGGACTATTAAATTGGGACGGAGGGAGTAATATTCATGGGCCACAAATCGCCAAAAGCTTAAGAAGTATCTATTTAAAATTGGTTTGATATCAGAAATCTAAGTAAAAATGTTTAAATTGTGAAGTGGTCAAACTCTGATCATGTACTTTCTAACTATTCTTCAAAAACTCTCAAAATAGTACAGAAATAAAGGTCAAACTCTGATCAACCTACATACATTTTGACATTTTATAAAAAATTGGTCAACATGGGCAAACTTCTGTTCCAAAGGGTCATCTCTAAGCCAGATTAAACCTAGGTCACTTGGGAATGCTAGCGAAAAGTCAAACCAGAAAGCATGCAAGGATCAACCAGTGAAATCAAAAGTGAATCACCGGTTCAACTGGCAAGGACTCAATGGTAAAGGCCTAAGTCCTTACTGCGGGTCTAAAACAGGGTGTCTAGTACCAAATGTTAGGCAGCCAATAAACAACATGTTTAGAAAAGACAATAATTGAAAAGCAAACCTTGATAAATGAGCAAGAAATGATACAAGTAAAAGTGTACAAGAAATTGGAGGTAAAACCAATTTATTCAAGATAATAGGAAATGATGGAAGACATTTTGGCAATGTGCAACAAAGATCGGCAATCCTACCAAGTGAGGAGTCACATGTAGGGTTGCAAAATGAACCAAGTTGTTCATGAACAGCTCGGGATTGCCTCGTTTAAATCTCGGCTTGTGCTTGTTTATTAAGTAAACAAGCCGAGCTCAAGCTCGATTTTTGAGCTCGCTTAGTAAATGAACCAAACCCAAACATTGTTAAGCTCGACTTGTGAACACTAAGCTCATGTAGGTTTGTATGTGTTCATGAACATAGACCCGTGAACAAGTTCATAAACACAGGCTTGTGTAGCCTTGTATAGATTCATGAATGAAGGCTCATGAACATAGTTCATGAACATAAGCTTGTGTAGACTCATATAACTTAATGAACAAGGCAAAGCGATCTGGAACACAAGCTAAAAGTGAGCCTGAACATGAATACGATATCGAGGTTGACTTGTTTATTAAACAAGCCAAGCCCGAGCTTAGCTTTTCAAGCTTGTCATGATTCTAAACCGAGCCCAAACTAAACCCACATACGAACACATTGAGCCCGAACAAACTAAAACTCGGTTCAGTTCATTTGCAGCCCTAGTAACATGATTGAGGAGGTAGATTTCCGAGGGACAATAGAAGACTGAAAAAGGCATGGGCTAAGTTCGAGTGAGAAAGACATATCAGTAGTTAGAAAAGATACTTGGTCTACACAAAGTGGAGGGGAAAAGCATTGTTTGTTTAGTTGATCCCAGATACTTTAGAAAAAAGCTGCTACGTAGACATATATAAACACAAACATACAAACAAATGGGACAAGCAAATATATATATAAAAAATGCATATGTATACCATATGCATGCACGACAATGAACACCAACGAGAGCCAAAATCATGACTGGTTTGGCCCAAACTTTGGAGCAATAAGCAGGCTACAAGTGCTTTAGTCCCATTCAAACTATAGGCCTGTCTTAGTCTCTAATCCAAAATTATAACTTGTAAAGAAGAAAATGATTAAACGAGTCTTCACATGTGTTTCTCCTAACCTTTCATTCTGTGACAAATATTTCAGTGATGTATTTTAAATTTTATATAAACAATGAGAACTTTTGTAATATAAATAGGCTTACAGTTATATTATGAGGATATGTGCCAGTAAGCTCCCGGAACCGACACACACTAAATAGAAGATTCTCGAAACTGTCCCTTGCGTGTTCTTCAGTGAGTGCCTTCCATCTCACACTTTCTAGCTTACCTGTAGAGACATTTACAAGATACAACATAACAATAGAACACTCAGTACAGGATGACATACAGCTCATATGCAGGAAATAAATTATCAACATAATACAAAATAATCTAACATTAAACAAGAGATACTGAAAACAATCATGTTTAATTTTTTTATCCGTGCAGCAATTATGTACTCAGGGAATATAGTGGAAGCACAGCTGTATCATAGAGAATTTCATTTATTTCGATCACCCACAAGAATGCAGTACAGAACATGGAATTGCTCCATGAAAACTAACGATATAGAACAGTATTAGTAAGCTAAAGGTACCACTCTGGTGGCATTTTTTAAAGTGTGTTTCTTGCATCCGGAAACAGCAGAGTATTAAGAGGGCAGAGAAGTTGAATTTGAGGATGGACCTTCAACTACCTTTTTAGAGAGAGAGAGAGGCCACCGTCTCATAGTAGAGAGAGAGAGAACAATTTAATCAGGATGTGACTAATAATCATGAACATTGTTTAAGAATTTCATTTAGGATGATAAAAAATATTTCTTTATCGAAACAAATCTAAATTTGTATTTGAATTTATATAAGTTTTACTATATTTTAAGATAAAAGTGATCTGAAGGTTCTATTAAAAAAGTGGGCATCTGAGTAGGAGAGGAGTCATCATATATACACACACATAAACACATGTGTCTACATGTATATGGCGACTTTTTTATGTCTTTCTCTAGATGACATGGGTATTATGATTATATAATCAATAAATTATGAATTTCATGTTACATATATAGAATGTTACTTGTTATATATAATAGAACTTTTATATAAAAATATATTTTATTTCCATGTCTTTCTCGAGTCTGTATCATACTTTTTTAAGGTTTTCCATGTCAATGTGATAGCAAACACAACCCATCACTGTTGGACATCTGCTTCTATCATGGAACAATAAGAATGTGAACAATCAACTTCCCACTTTTGATGTCGACGATTCTGCTAGTCGAGAAACGAAGAAGACCCCTAATTGGGGGGTAGCAGGGTTTCTTATAACTATCGTTTAAATATTCCCTTATAAAACTAAAGTATAGCCAAACCAAGGGACAGATGTTCATGTTCTTAGCTAATTTCAAATGCAGAAGTTTTGGTTTTTCTACATACTCGATCACCACCTACAAGTTGAGACAAATACACATCCTACACCACTACCAACTGCTTAACAATCTAAATCACTTTAGATACCACTACAAGTCTACAACCATCAATGCCCTGACCTCCAAGAGCAACAGTGCTGCAACCACCATCATATAAATTCCCAATTACAGCACAAATTTCCACACCAGTGTCAAAAAACACTCTTCACAAATGCCATCCATTGACAATCCACCATCACCACTGATGCCACCAATTCTAACAAGACAATTGCTAGCCATCATTCACGATAGAACCCATCATTACCATTATTATTTATTACCATGGCTATCCTGACAACACTGCGCGTACATGTTTGGTTTCAATCATAAATTATGGCTGGATCCAATGAAGAAGGCAATATCACAAACAAAAACTCATAGCAAGATTTATGTGGTTTCGTGACAATCATGCAGACAGGTTATGAAGCTATAGGTGTCCATTACAAGCCAAGTGACTAATGATGGACCGAATGCAAGAATGCAATATACCTGTCAACACTATGCCAATCTCTTCTCATATGTATGATAGAACTGAACCCATAATTGCATAAATTTGCAAGAAGTACTTCGTTATGAAAAGATCAAAGTTAAACATAAATTTGTGATATGTAAAGCTGCATAAGATTATTTAAGTTTCAAAAGTTTGATTTCAGAATTTCCTAAAGTCATATATCCAAAAAAGAGATGATATGCTTACACTAAAAAAAGGAAAACATAACCATTCAAAAAATATCGTGTCATTTTCTTTTAACATGCATAGGAATTGCTTGAGTAGTGGTGTGCAAAATCATATTAAAATTGGCCATAAGCCATAAATGTCTACCCCTTTCATGGCTTAGATCTCATTTGTTGAGAAACAAGCCCCCAATCACGAACCACCAAATATTACGATGTGATGATAAGTAAACAAGTACGAAGAAATTTGCAAGAACACACCAATATTATATGTTATGGCTTATGGCCAATTTTAATATAATTGTAACAGTACAAGTTGAAAGATTGTATCAAGAATACGCTCAACTCTCAACCCTTAACCCTTATACATTCAATCTCACTCAAAAGGAAATCATAAATTCTAAACAAGAATTCTCTCTCTAAGTATCATCTCAATAACAATGAGAGTATTACTTCTACGCAAGAGTTGTCCTATCAAAACAATGAGAGTAACTTCTCAAACACAATGAGAGTATTGTCTCTTTTCTTCTCACTTGTCTCAACCTATAACATAGGTAACTATTTATAGAGCCCAAAATGCAATTCCTTGGTAGACAAGGATTACAATTCCTTAGAGTCCAAGGCTTGCCTAACAAGTATTTTCCTTCCTTGAGACCACGACTTGCCTACTAAGAAATTACTTAACTAGATACAACTTAATAATAGAAACCTAATCACAATAGGAATTTGAGCCAACTAACAAATCTCCCCCTTGGCAAAAATTTTGACAAGTCTTCAATACACGAGACTCCTGTCTGCAAATCCACAAATGATCCATCGACCTTTCAACTCCAGCTACATAACCCGAATCAAGTATGAAACAATACTCCCCTTGATCCACACAGCCAATGTATACAGCTATGTCAAGTCAACACTATCAAGTGACTTTAGATGGGGGCTTCGATGCAACCCTTCTCCAAGCAGGAACTTTCATCTCACCCACGTCTGTCTAGAAACGTGCAACCCGTGTCTTCAATAAATCAAACGAAAAATGTCTCAACATCTTGTTACCAAGTGCACCCCGTTTCCTATCCACAATCGAAGTCTGAGTGCCATTGGCACTCCCCACCAGACAATACAAACCTCCACTCTGTTTACCTCGCATTAATACCAAGCAGCCCTTGGTGATCTTCATAACTCCCCCTTCAATGGAGCACTTGCAGCCAATGGAGTCCAACCGGCTCAAGGAAATTAGATTACACAGCAACCTGGGTGCATTAGCAACATCCCTCAAAGTGCGTTCCACCCCATCAAACATTTTGAACTTCACCGTTCCCACGCCCTCAACGGCACACTTGTCACCATTAGGCAATATCAAATAACTACCATCAAGTTCTTGAAATGAATCAAAACATTCTTTCACAGAGCAAATATGGTTTGATGAACCTAAATCTAAAAATCATTCATGTTGAGTAAGAGTGTCACCTTTGAAAATTGTGAGAACATCTCCAAAGTTATTACCACAAGCATAAGCGATAGATCCATTCTCAGAGCCGCCATCATCCTTCCGCTTTGCAAGTGAACAGTTCTTCCTAATGGGGCCCCACTCATGACATTTGTGGCACTACTTACCCTTTTCTCCACCCCTTGATCTAGACCCGCTATTATCATTAGATCCCTGGTTCGTCTGCCTTCCCTTATTATGCCAATGAGAAACCATAGCCAAATATAGATGATATCTTACTTTTCTCTAAATCAAAAGAAGAACATAGAAGTCATCTAAAGTTATTTTGCAAAATAATTCAAAAACATGGAATTATTTTATCACCAAAGAAAATCGATCTAGAACAAACTAGAATAAATTTTCTAGGGTTAGAAATAACCTCTACTGGGATAAAGTTACAACAACACATTATCTCAAAGATAAAAGATTTTCCTAATATTATAGAAGACAAAAAACAACTTCAGAGTTTTTTAGGTCTTCTAAATTACGGGAGAAACTTTATCAAAAATCTCTCTAAAAGAGAAATCCCTCTTTTAAAGAAACTTCAAAAAGATCAACTTTTTGAATGGAATATTCAAGACTCAAATCTTGTTCAAGAGATTAAAAACGATCTCGACAATATTCCAGATGTTTATTTCCCACAAACTGGAGATAAACTTATTCTTGAAACAGATGCCTCAGACCTCTGCTGGGGATGTGTTTTAAAAGCCATACGGAAAGAAGTATGGCCATATGATAATGATGAACCCCATCATCTTATCCGAGCCTTAAAAAAGCCACTCCATAAAAAACTTCAAAAAGGAGAATTGATTTGTGGTTATAATTCGGGAAAGTTCAAATCAAATGAACAAAATTATATTATTTTCGAAAAAGAACTTTTAGCAATAAAATTGGCATTAAAAAGATTCCATATTTATCTTGCTCCCGAAAATTTTATCATTAGAACGGATAATCAATCTGTTCGCGATTTTCTTATTAATAAGAAAAACTGTCTTGATGGCAGAAGACTAAAATGGTATAATTCAATTGCTCTGTATTCCTTCGAGGTAGAACATCTTAAAGGAACTAATAATTTCTTGGCTGATTTTCTTAGCAGGAATCATGGATAAAGGAAAAGGTAAAGCAAACAACGAATGGGTGACAGTTGCTAAAAAGGCACCATCCTTAAAAAAGACGTTGATGATGCAACCAGCATCCCCACCTACTTCCATAAACCAATGGTTTGTAGTTTTCGCAGGATTTCAACCAGGAATCTATGCTACTTGGTTTGAATGCCATAAACAAACCAATACCTTCAAAGGAGCTTGTTTCAAGACCTTTGAAACCTATGAAGAAGCTAAAAAAGCATTCTTCAATATTGGAGTTGCCTCTAAAAAATTTTTTAGCAACACAGATATTTCAGAAGTATCTGATTTTTTCAATCCAGGAATGCCTACAAATATGTATGACAATCTTAATCTGTCATGGAAAGCCCATGTTACAGATCAAAGAAAGGTTTTTCGAAATTCCTTAAGCTCGTTGACTAAACAGGTTGCCGAGCTACATTCTGGTTTTCTTTATTTTAAAGATATTTGCAAAAATCTGATTTTACAAATTGATTGGGAAACCGATCTTTCTCTTGAAAGGTGTGAATGGTATCTTCAGCTTTCAAGACAACTTGAAAATGATTTTACTTCTCCTACTTTCGAAAGAATAAAGAGAGTATGTCTTTTTGCAAAAGCTCAATATACTTTACCAGAGCATATCTTCATCAAACTTAAATATTTGATTGAAGATAATCATTCCGTCATTTTAAATTTTTATATAGAAAACCATCTATATATCAATTTAAAAGACGATTGTCCAAAGCTCAGCCTAGGAACATTCCTAGCCTGGCCACGAGAAATGCTTGATTGGGGAATAGTAAACAAACTAATCGTCCAATCCCATTATCCTGATGCGGAGCTACCAGCATTAATCAAGTCTATGATCTACAAATGTACTAGTCACTTGAGCTTCAACAAAGCCTACTCCTTATGGATTTCAAGCTCAATCGGATGGAGAGAAAAAACTCGGTTTTTTCAACCCTATCAAATCTGGTACATGAAAGAAATGACTGATGAAGAGTATCTCGAAAACCCTCTCGAAGATTCTCTTTTGCAAGCAAGGAACCTTAATCCAAGACAACTTGCTGTCAAGAGCCTTATTTTACTCAAGAATAATGCTCTTATTATTATGAAAACAGCAGTTCCATTAATATTAGTTTCTGATGGAAGAAGGATTTTCGTAACCGAATTAAGCATCGATTTTCCTTCCTATACTGCTCAGCATCTTGAAGAAGCCAAAAAACTTCTTAAAGATATGTCCGAGTTCAAACTAGATCTTCCCAAGGATATTCTCCACTCAGCAGAAATGGAAGACTATTTTGATACCCATATCGAAGACGCTCAACAACCAAAGTCTCCCCCTGATCTCGACGAATATGAAATTCATAATCTCATCAACCAAATGGAGGGATAATGAACGTCGTATGTTTAGATCTCCCAAACGACTGCAAACTATCCAGCACACGAAGAGATCTATCCATTCAGCTGAAAAGATTCTAAAACAGTATCTTCAGCAAAAGTCAAAAGTGCCACAGTAAAAAGCAGCGTCGGCAGTAAACGACAAAAAGCAAACAGTATTTTGTCGGGGCAAAAGTCAAAAAGCCTACAGTACTGCTACAGTAGTACGCACCGACTACTGTCGCAGCCTCCTTGAACGCTCATCAATGGGAGAATTCCTTCTGTCGTTGGACAAGAGAGTCGACTCAACTTCCTCTATCTTCAACGTATCATTGTCATACAAGACGGTAATCACTATGTTCTCATAGGAATCTGGGAATGAAGTAAGAAGTAATAGGGCTTTGTCTTCTTCTTCAATTTTCACATCGACCTTTTCAAGTTGATCAACAATTCCATGAAATTCATTCATGTGCTCCAAGAGGTTTCCACCTTCCTTCATCTTTAGCTTGTACAAATTCCGCTTTAGATTAAGTTTAGTTGTGAGACTTTTCACTAGATAGAGCTTCTCTAGCTTCTCCCACAATTTCGGCGCCGAATCCTCTCCATTAACATTGTTAATGATGTTATCCCCAATACAGAGTCGAATAGTGTTAACACACCTTGACTCTATATCCTGTCAATCATCAACTGACATTTTTTCTACCTTTCCATCCTTACCTTTCAACGCCTGCGCTAAGCCTTGTTCAACTAGGATGTCCTTCACCCTCCCATGCCATAGATCAAATTTCTCCACCTTGTACTGTGTGGCAATATTACCGGTCATGATTGTCACAAGTGCCTAAAACGAACAACACACGTATTATGAAGAAAAAATCTAAACAAAACTTTTATCAAACACCTTCACCTTGTGTGTACCTTAAAGCTTTGATACCAATTTATTGAGAAACAAGCCCCCAATCACGAACCACCAAATATTACAATGTGATGATAAGTAAACAAGTACGATGACAACCTCTCTCTCCTCGACTCGATTGAGGCTCGGCTTAAGCCGCTAAGAATGAACAAATCAGGAGAGACAGGTAAGATAAGTAAGCAAGCACGAAGAAATTTACAAGAACACACCAAGAATTATACGTGGTTCGGCTAAACAAGCCTACGTCCATGGAGAGCCCAAGTTGAAAGATTGTATCAAGCGTACACTCAACTCTCAACCCTTAACCCTTATACATCCAATCTCACTCAAAAGGAAATCACAAATTCTAAATAAGAATTCTCTCTCTAAGTGTCCTCTCAATAACAATGAGAGTATTACATATACGTAAGAGTTATCCGCTCAAAACAATGAGAGTAACCTCTCAAATACAATGAGAGTATTGCCTCTTTTCTTCTCACTTGTCTCAACCTATAACATAGGTAACTATTTATAAAGCCCAAAACCCAATTCCTTGGTGGACAAGGATTGCAATTCCTTAGAACCCAAAACTTGCTTAACAAGTACTTTCCTCCCTTGAGACCAAGACTTGACTACTAAGAAATTACCTAATAAGATACAACTCTATAATAGAAACCTAATCACAATAGGAATTTGAGCCAACCTAACATCATCCATAAAATGAACAGATAAAAAAAAAGAAAACACAATTCCTTTCCGCATACAAAATGTCATGGTCAAACTCCAGTCACCATGGGTTCAGAAGCTCAAAAGAGTCCAACAAGAAAGTCCCAGCCTAAAAAATCAGTGACAAAAATTCTTTGACGAATGGCAAATTTCAATCACAAATGAAGCACATTAAAATATATAATAACAGCTCTGGCTTCTTAACCAGAACAAAAGTATTTTGGTAGCTTAAACAACCACACAATCCAACAAACTCGAAAAAGAGATCTATTTTTTCTCAGTAATTCCCCCAAAAAAAAAAGTAAAAAAAAAAAAAGAGATCTATTCACAATGATGGCAGGCTTTCTTGATGTCTTCATTATTTTTAAAATACAAAAAAAATTGTCTTAGAGCAGTAGATCATATGCATCCAAATTGTTGCATATGGATAAAGCTTGGATTGCAATAGTTTAAATTATTAAAAGATTTAAAGTCGATATGAAAATCTCTCACAAGGCTCATTGGAAGTATTCATCAAATTACATATATCAGAAAATGATATAAGAAAGAGTCACATCCTAAAAATTCCAAAATTATAATGATCGACTATGAAAATAAAAAAGAAAACATCAAATTGAGTGCCTGGGGTTAAGAGGCTAACAAGAATGCTGCAAGCAAATTCATTATTTGGTACAAAAAGTTCCTCTCTGATATTAACATAACTAATATGTGCCTTCGCTGATCAACTCAACAAAGTCTTCTATTATCCATTTAGGGTCACTGCATGAATCCTGTTTCCTAGTCCAAATGGCTGACAGGTTCAGATTTCAATTGTGATTTAAGAATATGATATATGCATTATAAAATATAAACAACCACCATGACAAGTGCACATATAAACATGTACGCATTTAAGCAAGCCCGCTCACATTGAACTAAAAAGGTATTGATGACTATAAAACTGACAACTACCTGGGGAGTTACTAAATTTCCTCCATCAAACATCAAGAATGGATCAGTTCTAAGCTTATAATTAATTTCCATGAAAAACTAAGCATACTGAGACAGTAACTAGTAGTAAGAAAGGCACAAAAACGTACCAAACCATCCCTTTGATTCAGCAACGATCCAATAACTCTGCGCTTCACTTCGAGGACCTGCATCTTTTCGAGTCTCACCACCACTAAATAAAAGCAAAGCCTCTTCATCTTTGGCTGCAATCTCAACCCCCTCCTGTATATGTGTTACAAAAGTGGCAGCTTGGCCAGGATGCTTCTGATAGGACTCCAAAAACCAAGAATTTTCCTTGTCAACTTTCTCGCAACTACTACTAGTATAAATTGAATGCCCAGCAACCATTACAAGGTTTTGAAGCTTAGCAAAAGGATAGGTATCCGAACCCATATCAAATTTCCTATAATTAGTCATCCGGAAACGGCTCTCATAAATAGAGAACATTACGAGAATTGTGACCCCTAATGACAAGAAAATGAAGACAACAAGAAGTGGGTGCAACTTGTAGTAGTATTGAACACGACCCGCAAGAGATTTAAGCATTTTGATGGGATGAAAGGGTGAATTTTTCGGCTTTCGGGTTTTTTTTATGCTTCCGGATTCTAAATCAAAGTCACCTCTTGGGTAAGCGTTAAAGGACTTTGAACTGCCCAATCCAAATGAGTGGTTTATCATGGTAGTTGAATCCAGTTAAAGGGTCGAGAAAGGAAAGGAAATTAAGCATACCCAAATGGAAATTTAGAGAGAGCAATCAAAATGAAACATAAAATTCTGATTCAAATGACCCAGCAGGAAATTTAGAGAGAAATCATTGGGATCAGAAATTTCAGCTTGAAATGGAAAAATCAAGCACACCCAGGTGAAAATCAGAGATAGAATCAATGAGATCAAAAATTCCCGATTCAGAGAGAGAGAGAGGACCAACCAAGAAGATCCAATTTTCAACTTACATCAAAAATTGAAAAAATCATGCATGTCCAGCACATAATCATACTAAGAAGAATTTTTCAAAGGAGAATTTGGACAAATTCATGAGATTTGCAAATATAAATTATGATCACATTGCAGGGCCTTACCTTCTTGAGTGTGACTTATTGGGAGAGATTCAGAGAAAAGGTTCGTACAGAGAAGGGGAGACTTGTAACGTATTATTTTCTTTCTTCCCCTCCCATTCCTTTGACCCGTGGCTTTAAATTTCTGTGAAATTTGCTAAAATCCGGTACGATTTTGATTCGGGTCGAGAGGTCCAAAAGAAGGAAGTTTAACCAAAACAGTTCTAGCTCGCTTTCATGAGCACGGTTACTGGTCTTGCTTGATTTGTAACTCACAAAGTTATTTTTAAGAGCATTTTTCAAATATTTAGTACTTTAAAAATTCATTTGGTATGAAAATTTAAAAAATAATTCTCAGAAAACAAAAACTCAAAAAGCTGTTTGATTGTATTTATTGAAAATAATTTTGTTGAACTAAAAAAATAAACAATATTGCACTATCACTCTTTTATTTATTTATTTTTAAGATGTTAACTACTAATGTAATAAACTTTATTTTTTTTAAGTCTACTAATGCAATATTTATTAATAGGTGTTCGAGGTGAATTACTTTTAAACTAGTATTCTTAACATAATAAATATTACACAAATACAATATCACAAGTATAAATAAAACATGAAAAGTATATGACTTAATTTAATTTAAATAGAGTTACTTCAAGTGTCATATGCACTTTTAGTTCTACAATCATTAAGTTTAGTTATACATACTAAAACAAAATATTAAATAATTAAAGAAACAAAGTTTCATCTATCATTGCCTACAAATGATGCCCACATGAAATTCGTCATGTGATTTCTATAGGCTTCCATTTGTGTCGCATCATCATCAGATAAGTTAAGAGGATTCAATATACCATATCCACTACTGGTACCATTCCCCCCATCAAGGACATTAACATATTCTTCTCCAAATTGCATAAAAAAAAAGTATCATCTAATACATTTTGACGAATAAAATTGTGAATCGTACAACAAACAGTTACTATGAGTCGTTGTCTAGTCAATTTATAAGAAGGCATAAGCTTTAAAATAGAAAAATGAGTTTTTAGAACTCTAAAGCAACGTTCAATGACATTACGAAGTGATGAATGTCGATAGTTAAACAATTCCTTTGCACCACGTGGTTGTCGATTGCTATCCTTATAGTCTTGTAAATGATATCTTTGACCACGATGTGGAGGGAGAAATACTTTCATGCATGGATAACCAGAATCAACTACATAATATTTTTTTGCAAAATATTATTTAAATTTTATTAGAGTAATAATTTGTAATATAATACTATTAATGTTATAAAGCTATAAGTATTATCATCACTTGGTACAGGGAATCATGAAACAGTTCTTGTAATTGCATCACGAAAAACCCTCAAGTCATTTGTCCTACCCTCCCAACCCGCATAAACGAAAGAAAAAAATCATATTAAATGAGTAAGTACACATAACATTTTGTCACTATAGTCTTTCTTCCTCTATAAGGAGTTTGTTTGATGCCAAGTGCAAAAATACTTACATGTATCATTAATTGCTCCAATGCATTTCTACGATAAATTAAGTTAGAATGGAATACATAAAAATAGGTTATAAAATGAATGAACATAATTCAAGCAAAGGAAAGTAATACTGATAATATTGGGAACTATGGAGTATATGAGAAGGCACATCACTACTTTGTGGTGGACATATGAGATCTTTTCTAATGTGACATATTGCTCTCAATACGAGCTTAAAATGTTTAAAAATTGTTTCGCCAGAATGTTGAAAAAGTTTAACTACCACCGGTCCACCACATGACGAATATTATGTCCTACAATGAACAAAAATATTGTCACTGACTCCTCCATTGAAATTGTATGTGTGTCTTCCATAGGTATGACAATTTTGTCCGCTCCACCGGGTTTTCACCCCGTATAAGACG
Organism: Cornus controversa; assembly: GCA_026545225.1. Lineage (NCBI taxonomy): Eukaryota > Viridiplantae > Streptophyta > Magnoliopsida > Cornales > Cornaceae > Cornus > Cornus controversa. Next base: position 15,806,281 of record CM048854.1, on the reverse strand, counting down.
AGTATGGGAGCTTTTTTTTCCCATAGGGGCAGGTTTGTGAAAGAAAACTAGAACCTACCGCGGGTACGGGCAAGTTCGGGACTCCATAATAACCCGACCTGTACCCGCGCTCGCTTATTTATTTTATTATTATAAATATATATATATATATATATATATATATATATATATACTCTTTACAAAGTATAATTGTTAACCTAACATACCTAAACATATAGGTATTAGTCACTAGGCTTGTATCTTTTGAAAAAATTAATTTTTGTTAATATTTGATGAGGTTACAATTTTGCAGGACGGGGTGGGATTTTTCCAATGGGACGAGGATAGGTTTTGAAATTTCGTCCCGTCCCAAACCTGTGACGGGTTTGAAAATAATGTTGAAGGCAGCGGGGCGGGGACGGGTTTAGGCAAACCCATGTTGTACCCGCCCCGTTGCCATCCCTAATCTTCCAACTATTGACGTTCTCTCAATATTTGATAAAGTTTTATAAAAACTTCTCTATCCATGCGTAATATATCAAAACATCAACTGCGCGCCATGATCATTCAATAGTTCCATAACATACTTATGACCTGTTAATCCTGAAGTTTGTTTAGGTACCTTGGCCCTAAAGGAATTTTCAAACTCCAACAACAAATTTATAGCTATATGATCCAAGAATTCATTAAGATCTTCTTCTTCTAAATCACTAGATGATGAAGATGATGTGTCACTCCTATCTGTGTCTTCCATCTTACTTTTTCAACAACCTAAACAAATTTTCAAAAATCTGTATAAATTATTTCATCAATAAAATTAACCAACTAAATTTATCATCACCATCAAACATTAACTATATAAAAAATCAAGGTAAGCTGCAATAAAATTTTCATGACATAAAACATAATAAATAGTCCAAATAGGAATATAACATAAAATCACATGAATAAAAATAAAAAATAGTTCAATGATACATAAAATCAAATATTGTTTCAAGTCACATGCATCCACAAACAAAACCATACTAAAAAGTAACCATCCAAGTAAGTCTTTGTCATCTACAAGCTGTTCAACCAAGCAAGTTTCCTGGAAATAGCCATGTTAATGAACAGTTCTCTATAGTGCTCTTCCTTAAACTTTTCTCCGGCCTTCAAATATGTTTCATCATTTATCCCATCAATTGAATCAAGGATTTCAACGCATCGAGAAAGAGAATGCTGATTTTTAGGTGGTGAACTAGTCGCCTCTTGATTTGGTGTCATTTTCTTATACCTCTCTGCCTTAGCTTCATAAGCTTTTGTCCTTGCTTTAGAAACTTCAATCCTTGCTTTAGAAGCCTCAACAAAGAAACTAATAACATCAACCATTGAATCCTTTTTAGACTCTTTTTTCCCACGACGATCAACGGGTGTGGAGTTACAACTACGATGACGATTGCTACCTTCAGCTACAACATTTTCTGAATCATCTTGCCTCTCACTAGTTTTATTAACATGGACACCTGCATTGAGAAACTCTTCCTCCAACTCTCGCTCTTCATCTGTATTAGGTGGATGCATAATGAAGTTGCCCAGTTGTAGTCGACCTATTAAAAATGACTCCTAATAATATGAAACTTTCACAACCTTTTCTCTAAAAACATTTAGCATATGGATGAACCTGTTAAAGAAAATAATATAATATAAACAAGCATACTAAAAAAATTGACTAATTATTGTAAAAGAATGAATTTAATATATGTTTTACCTGCAAATATCTTTGCCAACTTTCTTTCTTCATCTACAGAGTGTTTATTTTTGACTTCCAACCAAATCCAGTCGGCTCGTTCAGTGGAGTTGAACACTCACAATGTTTTATGCATAACCGATTATATTTTTGCTTTAACTGTTTTAAAGTCTAATTGTGGGTAGTCCTTTTTTAAAATTTCTCCCTGAAATTTCCCTTATTAACCTCATCAACCATTACATCAATAAAACTTTTTTCTAATTGTGAAGCCCATAGAGCTGACTCTTCAATATCAAGAATTTCGAAAGCTATCTAATTTTAGGAATCAGAATTCAATAAAACAGGGAGGAATGGAAACAAAAACCACAATGTTATGAGTAAAAAGTTTTAGAATAAAAAAATATTGTGAAAAAAATTATTTTAAATTGGATCAAAAAGAAAATAACCTTGCCATCTTTAATCATGCCATTACAGCCCATTTGCCTAAATGTCATGATGTCAAATTTGTTAATGTTTTCCTGTTGATTATATAAAAGCTGCTCCATAAACCACAGTTGACCTTATAAAATTACTTCTTGATATGGGTAGTCTGTCATTCACATAAAACATCTGAAACCAAATGCTATAGAAGTAACACCCCATTGTATACATCCCATGTAAGAATGACACCCAAAATAATAAGATTGCTTGCATTGAGGTATCTTTTACTTGTGGACCCAAAAATTTTCCTCTAAAGTCTGAACCTAGAAAATCAAATAACAATATTATTGCAACAAGTATTCACATATACCACAGAGGCATGTAAGCTTTATCCTATCCACTAATAGCACCAAATCACTCATACTTGTCCTTTAAAACTATTCTAATTTAAGAAGAGGTTAACCAGTGAGAAATCACCAAAGAAATTATACCCTCATCAAATAAATAAATAAACAGACATACTCTTCCACCAAAGAGGAGGGAGAGAGACGAGGGTCAACAGCAGGAAAAAAGTAGTAGGAACAGACATGGTGCATAAGTATTATATTGTTCTACTCTTGACTGTACCAGATAAGTAACACTTATAGGAACTTTGGTTTCAAATCATTAAATTTTGTTCCAAAATTACTAAATTTAGAGATCCAAAATTGTTTTCTAATTTCTTCAATTAGTTTTCTTCTTTATAAGATTTAACACAAAAATGTCTTGAATCTAAAAACATGCAGTTCCTTAGGAAAAAGTTCAAGGAAATGGTTGTTCACATCAATAGCTCAACTTATATAGAATAAGTTAAGGTTTATGTTTACACACCATAATCTATGTTTTTGCACAAGTAATTTCAATATAACAAATTTAAAAATGTAAATAAAGAACATGTGCATTTTCAAAATAGCATAAATTCATAATCATCATCACTCATTAACAGAAAACACCTGTCGGTTTAGAAACACATCAAGACATTCCAACTATGTAATATATAAAAGTGTACCATCTTCCCATTCATTTCCTCCTACCAATATGAACAACATTCTAGGCAATGTAGGCTCATGCTTATTATAATTTTATGACATTTTTAAGTATTTACTTCCTAATTTTCTTAGTTTTTTATTAATTAAAAAATATAAAAATTAGTTAATTATACGGGTCATCTTCCTTGTTCATTCCTGTATTATAAGTTGCCCAAAACCCCCCTGTTTCACAACCTGTAATTCACCTCTGTTCAGCCGTTTAAAAGTCCTAAAACTCCATCAATCTCCAAAAATTCATATAACTAGATTTCCATACATCAACCTATGTATAGGAATGAAAGGAATTCAAAATCGTGGCCATTGATATCATTTACTTTCGAATAAAAAACTAAGGATATAGAAATTTTAGAGAGAGAAATATTGTAGCTATACAGGGGCAATATGCATGACCTAACCGATTATTCAACAAAAAAAAACAGCTTGATCCACGTTATAAGATTAATCAAACCAATCAAATCAACAACCAAACAAAAACACTCATTCGTAGAAACAAGAAATTTTAAAAATATAGCTCACATCTGTGAGAGAAACATGATGAAGACCAACCAAATCAAACCCAATCAACCCACAACTCAAATCGGAATTGTGAATATGAGAGAGAGAATTTACCTGAACAGAGAAGGAGCTTCAAGATGCGCAAATCTGTGAGAGAGACTTCGCACAGAGAGAGCTTGAAGAAGAAGAGAGAGCCGTTAGAAAGAACTTAGAAGACAGAGAGGTTTTTTTTAACTGAACTTTGTGCAGCACAGTGTTTTCATTTATGATACTCCTTCGTTTCCAAAAACAGTCAAAACATATTTTTATTGTTATCTTAAAACTTATACTTAATTAATTCAATTTTTAAAAATTTATTCTTAAAAAATACTACCAAGCAATGCAAAAATTGTTTTGTGCGTTTTTGTTACTTTCAAAACAGAAAATTATTTTGAGAGTAACAAATTAAGCAACACCTACTTATTTAAGAGTGAGCATACATATTGTGTCTGATACTAAATGTCTGTTTGGGAGAGTTTCGTGAGAGCTCAAAAAGTACTTTCAGGTATTAAAAGTCCTTTTAAATTTTTTTTAACTAGTTAATAATAATTATACTTTATATTTGTAAAATCATGTCGAGACCTTTTATTGGATGAATAATAATCAACAACATAATGCTATTGAGGATTATGAAAATAAAGAGTAGAATTATGTGGTAGCCAACTTACTACCAATACGATGCAAGAAAAGACTCATTTTTTTTGTAATTGATGTGGGTATGCTTTTATGAGCATTTTATAATTGTTATTACAAAATGAAGTAGGTAGTCCGGAAATGATCAATGTAATTATGGCCATTTACAGGAGTGTGTGTGTGAGTATTTACCAAACCAAAAGAAAAAAAGAAGAGCATTTATCCATTGAACTTTGTGAATAAATTGGTCAGCTGAACCTTGCTTGGGCTTGGAATGACCACAATATCGTTAAAACGGATGTTCGACTGCGCCAAGTGGTCCACTATTTTGCTATTGATCAGCAACCCCATTAATTGGGCCACTTTAATTTGCTGTTGCCTGAGGGAGAGGCCTATCAATGGATACAAAGCCTCTCTATTTGGGTACTGACAACTACCATTTGGACGGTAAAAGCCAAGCATATGAAACTCTTGAGTATGCCTCCAATGAGGCTGCTCTCTCTCTCTCTCTCTCTCTCTCTCTCTCTCTCTCTATATATATATATATATATATATATATATATATAGATATGCATTGGAATGACCGTTATGACAGTTGCCTTTTGGCTTATTCAAACTTCCTGTACTTCCCTGTCACTTTGCTTGAGGTGGAAAACATGCCCAATTATCCTCTCTCTCTCTCTCTCTGAGGTTGTGACTTGTTTATTGTGTCGAATCTGCAATTCTGAATGGTGTTATAGTCAGAATTATTTTGTTACTTCCATTTCGTCACTGTTACAGAATTGTTTTGTTACTTCCATTTTGAAAATATACCAAGAAACTCAAGCAATGAAAGTTTGATAATCCAATCAATATCTCATGTTGTTATTCAATAGTGCATGATCAATTTCCTCTTCTCTACCCCATCACATTTTCTAGACACTACAATCTTCATCAACCATGCCTGATTCCAGCTACTCTTTAGGCTCTCCAAGACACACTTCTGCCTCTGATACAAATATGCACACTGCAAGGTTTTACCATACAATTTCTGAGGCAGGTCGGCTTCTCCCCTCAGCGAGCCGTTGGAACTCCATAGAACTTGACTTCAATCTCCTCCCTCAATCTTCCACCGGATTTGATTCACTCCCTTCGCGATTCTCTAAATCAGTGGACTTCAATCTTGTCATCACCGATAAAAAGTACTTCAAGCGCTTTGTTTATATCTCGGTCTCCATTGTTTCCCTTGTCACCATACTTGTTCTATTGTTACATTTTTTGCCACACAAACATCACCACCATGGCGCTTCCAAGAATCTAACACTGGCAATAAGTCAAGCTCTTCTATTCTTCGATGTACAAAAGTGTAATATATATATATCATTATTGATGTTTCAATAACTAATTTTTTTCCTTTTCTGGTGTAGAATTGATGTGTTTTTTGTGGCTGCAGCTGGGATTTTACCAAAGAACAATTTGGTACCATTTCGTGGAGATTCAGGTTTGGATGATGGAAAGATGAGCAATCCACAGGCGAATCTTCAGGGCGGCTTTTATGATTCAGGCAACAATGTTAAGTTCAGCTTCCCTACAGCTTATACTGTTACCCTCTTGAGCTGGACAGTGATTGAATATCATCAGAAGTATGCTGATATAGGTGAGCTTGACCATGTCAAGGACATTATCAAATGGGGCAGTGACTACTTGCTCAGGCTTTTTGTTCCTCCAAATACAGCTTCTGATCAAACCATTTTGTATACACAGGCAAGCTCTTTGTAGGTTTCATATGAAAAATTCTTTTCCATGTCTAATCAATGAAGATCTAATAGACATGTTTACTTATTTTTCGGTTTTTCTGGTTGTGATGCTTAGGTTGGAAGTACTGGAAATGATACTAAAATTGAAAACGACATAAACTGCTGGCAGAGACCTGAGGATATGAGCTACCCGAGGCCAGTTTCAAGTTGTGGCAGCACGGCTTCAGATCTAGCCGGGGAAATTGTTGCAGCATTGTCAGCTGCATCATTGGTATTCAAGGAAGATACAGATTATTCTGGAAAATTAGTCACAGAAGCAGAGACATTGTTTGAACTCGTGACTAGGAACGACTCACAGAAACGAGGAACATACACTAGCGATGCTTGTGGAGGACAAGCAAGACAGTTCTATAATTCATCAGGCTATAAAGACGAATTGGTTTGGGGAGGAACTTGGTTGTTCTTAGCTACTGGGAACATTAGCTATCTTGGAAATGCAACTGATATGTTTGCCTCAGCTGAGGAGGACGAAAAATTTTCTGAGAGGGGGATTTTCAATTGGAACAACAAGCTTACTGCTAATTCAGTAAGTTAAGTACTAGAAATTATCAACATTTTTTTTATCTTGGAATAAATTCATCGTTTTTCGTAGGTCTTGCTGACACGACTTAGATTTTTCCGTGATCTTGGATACCCGTATGAAGATGCTTTCGGTTCATCATCAAACAGGACTGACTTACTCATGTGTTCATATCTTTCTGTTACTGAACAACACTTCACTAAAACAGATGGTAAGTGTCTGTTTAAGTACCTATGAATGTCATGCTTATCACTTGACCTGGCCATTAGTTCATCCATGAGTCTCACAAAGTTTTTTCAACTAGGTGGATTGATCCTCCTAAATCCTGATTATGGTGCACCACTTCAGTACGCTGTGACGGCTTCTTTTCTGAGTAAATTGTATAGCGATTACCTTGACCTTTTGCGTAGATCCGGTGGGAGTTGCAGCAGCACTGCCGCCTTCTCCCTGGACATGCTGCGGAGCTTCTCCACGTCGCAGGCAAGTAAAATTTATGACATGTCTAAACATGCTTCTAAGCATGCATATTCAAGGTTGAATGACTTCTAACATGCTTCTAAGTATGCACATATTGAATGCTTCCTGAATGAAGCATGCAACTCCAGCAGTGTCTAACCTTTACTTCTTCTTTAAAATCTTTTCAGGTTAACTACATACTTGGAGATAATCCAATGAAGATGAGCTATGTAGTGGGATATGGAGAACATTATCCGACCCAAGTTCATCACAGGGCTGCATCGATTCCTCGGGATGGTCAAAGGCATTCCTGCGCCGAAGGAGCTAGATGGCTAAACTCACAAGAACCAAATCCTAATGTTCTTATAGGAGCCATGGTAGCAGGACCAGACCAGAATGACCTTTTCCTAGACAAGAGGGACAAACCATGGTTCACGGAGCCAAGCATATCGAGCAATGCTGGCTTAGTCGCAGCACTCATTGCACTTCATGATCCTCCTCGTCGTTCTTCTAATTCGACAAGCATCAATTTAGGCATGGACAGGATGGGTATCTTCCAAAAGGTCCATCTAGTTGCTTCAGCGCCTTGAAATTCTCTTTCCTTTTTCCCCGTTGTAGGTTCCTCGAGAATTTCACAACCTAAACCTAAGTTACTTCCGGGAAAAGGAGAGAAAGGTAGAGGATAAATATGAAAGCGAAACTCTGATTTCTAGCATTTTTTGCCAATTAAGTTGTGAAGTTTGTGAATAGGCTGCCTTCAAGAATAATTCAAGGGCTTAAATCCTTTTTCATACATCTCAATTGGGATATGTAAATCCAAATCAAATGTCAAACTTGCATTTCAATCTTAAATTGCACTTGGCAATACTATAGAGGTAAAACTGTAAACTGTAAATTGTAAATTGTAAAGTAGTTCCTGGGATTTGAGAACTTATGCTGCAAACCAAATCCTCTCAGCCATATGCTAAATTATATGATACTTCTTGCAACCCACAACACAGAAATTACAAGGACCTCACAAGTTTGATGGCCAAGATAAGACTAGATAAGGGTTAACAATAGACCAGTGTCTGTCCTATATATATAGAATATCAGGAAGGGAAGACTAGAGACAAGACATATAATATTTATCCTAATTTTGTACAAAATGTCTTGGACTAGCAACTTCCCCTAGCTTGAAGAAAAGAATCAAAACAAGGGGCACTCAGATATATACTGTAAAATTTTGGCAGCAACAAACTAGCATGAAATATAAGAAAATGGAGAGAGGTTTGCCCATGAAGTTCACATTTTAACCAGCGAGGATCACCGGGTACTAAACACAACATAAACATAACAAAATCTGTATCTTTCTAGATAAATCATATTACAAGATTGTCTTTGAGTTTCTGATATCGATAAAATTAGATTCTTGGTGAAAAATCACTCCTTTTATAACATATTTCTTACTTTATACAGAGCAAGCAGAACTGTATATATGTATTTGTATATACATCAGAGGGAGATAAAGTTGAAAAGAACTCTACACAAAACTGAAAACTGTACATATGATTAGGTTTGTTAACACATTCTCTCTTCAGGTAGACTTTAACCTATCCAAACCATAACTTCTCTGCAAAATTATGGAAATTATAGATAATGTTAATAAACAATCATATATATGGTGATCATTTGACATAGGGATAAGAGTCAATAGTGTGGCCAAACAGAGAATATAATGGAGGAGGTGATAGAATTAATTACCAAAGTGGAGTGTATCTCTTCTAGAAGAGGCATGAGTAATGATATCAAGGCCTGAATTTCCTCTTTAAGCATGTCATAGTCCCCATCTTTGGACATGAGAATATCAGTTAAAGTTTTCTTATCAGGCAGTAGTTTGAGTGCTACCTGCAAAGAATATATATTAGGTCAAGAGGAATGCAAAGTAGTACAGTACTAAGAGTTCTTGCTGTGGAAAAATACTTTAATGCTCGTGGAATATTGATGAGATTAAATACTGATACGTAGTGATAGGACACACTAAAGTAAATGCATTTTACTTGTTACATGGTTCTAGCACAAGTAAATGTCTAATGAGGCCAAAAATGTTCCATGTGTCCAATGTGCATTAGCACAAGTCAAGTCAAAATCAAACCAGCCATGTCCCTTGTGTCATTGCACATTATACAAATGAATAGATAAGGTTGGGGTCATTGTTTAGTGCAGTAGTAAAAGTTCGTACCGACAAGCATGGAATAAGTTCGAGTGAGTGAGAGCTCAGAAAACTAAATAAAATGTTAGATTAATTGTAGTCTCTCTCTCCTAGTAGCCCAAAATATGGGGACATAGATAGTGCTCTCTCTCTCTCTCTCTATCTATATATATATATATATATACACACACACACACACACATGTGCATGTAAAAGAAAACAGAACACAGAGGACTGTATTATTACTTTGTAGGCAGCTGATGAAATCCATCCATGCCATGGCTTTAGGGTGATGTTATATGACTCTTCCACTGCTTGCTCCATGTTCTGCCCTAAATCCTTCACCAATAACTGTAACAGAGTAACTGCAAAATCCATTGTTCTGCAAAGTGAAACCTTATTTAGTTTCTCCTTTTTTTTTAAGCTTACCAAATGCCAAGCAAGATAAGAAGAATTGACCTCCCAATACATGTCCTGAGCAATGCAGCCCGGAGCTTCATTAAATACATATATGACTGCAGCTATTGCCAGGAAAAGCGGCTACTACATGAGCAATTTTAACTGTGGAATTCTCAGGCAGCAACCATTTTTGCCCTGACAATAAGGTTAAACTCCTATATAACACAAACATGGTTTATGTTTGGGCCTTCTGTAAAGTTATGTTATGTTTGAGAGCACCGAGACAGTGCCTTAGAATTGGATTGAACTGTAGCACCGATTCGCACCTTAGAATTGGAACCTTAGAATTGGAATTGGAAGAAATTCAGTTTAAATTTTGAACTAAATTTCCTCCAATTTCAAATCTAAGGTTCCGATTTGGTACTCCCAAACATAGCAAATTCTTCCGATTCCAATTCCAAGACGCCGATTTGGTGTTCTCAAAAGTAACAGAAGTGTACTTAATTGCATGAATATTGTAAATTATTTCGGGTTGAGATGGGTTGGTTCAGCTTTGTTTCAATCCAAAATACAACCAGCCATGTTTGGTTTCCAGTTTCTGGACTCAAAGCTAATCATCAATATAGAATAACCAAAGCCTAATGATACTGAGGGTAAGTTAGTTCGGACCAGTTTGTTGATATGTCATGTTTAAGTTTAACCCACACTATCAAGTTAATATGAAATTTGTGTCATAGACACCTATAATTTACACAATATATATTTTATAACAGATAAGAACAACAATCTATTTTTCATGTACTCTAAAAATTGCTAGCCATAGATACACACAGGCCCACCTCATCCAACATTGATAATCACTGGGCCACATGTGCTCTACTTTAATTGGCTAACATTAATTTCTCAAATATATACATACATACATATATATATATATATATATATATATATATATATATATATGTATGATTCTTTTAATGAAAAGTTTCTTTCAATAAAGGCTCGTGAAGCATGCCATGTGGGAAAGAAGAGCTCCTAGTAATTCCAACAAAAGATTTAAAGGGGACCAAAATTCTTTCTAGTGAGAGAGTCTCATCCAGTCCCTCTGTGATGAGATTCATAACTATCAGTCAGAGAATATTTTTACTGTAAACGTCGTTACTAGAGGGACTGCGGAAATTCCCTGATTGGAGAGGATTTTTACTTGGTTTTTTTTTTTTAAGAACAAAAATTTGTGCACTTGTATCCTTTTAATTTGGATAAAATACACTGACCTCCTATCAAGTTTGGTTTAATTACACACGAGTACTATATTTGTAAAATAGTTATATTCACCTCTCTTAAATACGTTAAAATAACCATTATGCCCTCATTACCTGGAAATGGTTATTCCTTATTATTTTAATGAATTGGAGGGTATTTTAGTCCATATTTAGACAAAATTGAGGTGAATGTAATTTTTTTACAAAAATAAGTAATTAGTGCAAACCACTGAGTTACCCTTTTATTTTACCCAAATAAACACTGAGAGACTAAGTTATTTACCTGCTAAGCCACACAAAGGCTTTACTACAACTGGCGCCTTTCCTTGCATTGCCTTCTATAGCCTCTTTCTTCAATATCTCAACCGAATTTGAATACAATGAAGGGTCAGATTCATATAGCTTCTCCAGTCTCTGGGGAATGAAAATTAACGAAAGTTTCAACTTGGAATTACCAAAAAATAAAATATACAATGAATATCATCAAGTACCCCTAGACTAAAGTTGGAGAAAAGACAGATAAGGATTAATCAGACACTTAGGATTATATATATATATATATAGCTTTTATATATCATCAGTTGGACCTAAATATTAAATACCCATTTCTGATTGAGAAAGGAAAATGACAAAAGTGTCCTCCAATTACTGGGGTTTCATCATCATGCATAAAAGTCAAAAGAGGACCCGGAAGCGTGTGTCCTTCACAAGATATGAAAATGACAAAATGTATGTATACAATCAATCACACAATTTAGCTTATGCATTGGTTTTTATATACCTGGATATTTTGATCAACGTCTTGTCTCAGAACAGCCATTGTTGGCCCTATCTTATCTGGAAAACATAACCACAGAAAGTCTAAATAAGATGTTCTATATGTATATTCAAAGTTTGGTAATTTGCTAAGAAAATACAAAAAGAGCATTTAAAGGCTAGTAAAAAGATGGTGATTAGTTGCAAAAGAGGCAAATTGATGAAGACCCTTTGCAAAATTATGTAGCAATATACTGATTTCAAGAAAAATAGTGGACACCCAAATCATAATTTTGAGATACATATATTTATATATATTAGACTAGAGAGAGAGAGAGAGAGAGAGAGAGAGAGGTGAACCAAGAACTTGAAGGACAAAGTTGCAGACAAATAAAAAAGATTTCGTGGGAATATATGTAGCACGAGCATCATGATCATCGACACCAGGTTGAACCTTGACAAGCACCATAGATAGCTCTTCAATGGCAGACCCTATCTCTGACCCAGCTTTTTCCATTTCTCTCCTCCTCTTCATCTCAATCTATATTTTTCAATCGTCTCTCTCCTCTCTATTCTAGATTCTTGTCTTGCTGTTCCATATATATACAAGTCTCAACTGGGTATATATATTATATTATATATAATATACATATATATAAATCTACACAGAGAGAGAGGGAAATCTAGAGAGAGATTCTAATATTTTCATCAATATTTGGATTTCTCAGGCTGTGAGACGTGCAATGCAATGACCACCCATCAGTTGAAAATCACTACTAATTCATGGGAAAGAAAGCTTGTGAGGTATGAACTCCATTTTAATATTCATACTCTTTCATTAGATGATTGCGACCCTGTATTTGACCTCGAAGTTATCAGTTGGCTATGCTCTTACTGCCATCACTTCTGCTCAGAATATCATGGTTAATCGTTTATACGTGGGACCAGATAAGAAAATGACATTGTCGGATGATCTCAACCGTCTAAACGGTATCACAGTCCATGAACCGCAGATGAGAACACGTATGGTATCTTGTCCACATCTCATATTGAAACTCTTGGTTATATTCGCAAGTACTTGCTGTGAATGGATAAAATTTTCATCCCAATTCAATTCTAATTCAAAGTCAATAATTATAATATGAATTAACATTCAATTTCATAATTAGTTAACTAAATAAATCAGATATAGAATAAAATTTTCATCCCAATTCGATTCTAATTCAAAGTCAATAATTAAAATATGAATTAACATTCAATTTCATAATTAATTAACTAAATAAATCAAATATAAAATAAAATTTTCATTCCAATTCGATTCTAATTCAAAGTCAATAATTAGAATATAAATTAACATTCAATTTCATAATTAGTTCACTAAATAAATCATATATTAATTATGATGGATCTGATATGATATATAATTTATTTTAAATATATTATGTAATGTTATAACATATAATATTTATATACTATTTAAATATTTTTTATCATTATTTCTTTCTTATTTTTCCCTCTCTTTATTTTGTCTTTCATTATAATTTTTTTCTTTAATAAAAAGTCAAATACTTACATATCTACTACTTTTTTCTTTATATTTTATTTTTCTTCCATATTTTTTTCTTACTCATTATTTGTTAATCTCTTTTGAAATTACTTTTTTTTTTTTAAATTATATTTTTTTGAATCGGGTCATCGGATCGAATATGTTATTAATAACAAATCGAATATAGATTTAATTATATATAATCCGTCGAGTTATCGGATCAAATCAGATCGCCTATATTCCTTATCGGGTTCAGATCAGATCAGACCTGATCCGGTCCAAATCCGATCAATTTCCAGGTTTACTCGCAAGTTGCAAATATGTGTCTTGTATAATTTCTTAAATATATTCATAATTTTAAAATAATTTTTCATTTTTAATAGGTTTTTATATTTCTACTACAAATCATCGTGTCATTCATGAGGTTGACTCATTTATCTCCATATTACTGCTATTTTCATTTTAATTCGCATGGACTAGTAAGGGTTTTTTTTAATGTCGTTGGTTCAATTCTTATCAAAAATGAGATTTGGACGGAAATGTTGCATGCGATTTACGCGTAATTTCGTGTATTTAGAATTTGAAAATCATCAAAAATTTAAAGTGATTATTGAGTAAGTTGATTTTTTGTTTTATTTATATATATATGTGAGTGAAACTATTTAAAAAGATGGAGTGAAGTTTTGCTTAATCACTTTGACCACTTCTAACGTTAATTAGGGGTTAAGCCGATATAATTTCTAAATATTGAAAATATCCGTGCGTCAAATAAAATGACTTAAATGTACTATTAAGTAAATGGCCATTTGATCCAATTATAATTAGATAAAAATATCTTTATATACTGTATAATATACGTATACAATCTAAATACGTAGTAATATTTTTAATTTGTAATATTAATATAATTTATTTAATCGGGTCTCTCTCTTCTCCACCACCGATACCATCACCACCTCGGCATCCATCCCCTTCTCCTTAATCGAGTCTCTCTCCTCCACCACCACCACCACCACCACCACCACCACCATCCGCCACACTCCCCCGCCACCATCAAGTTGGTTTCCCCCGTTCCTTTCTCTCTCTTACTATCTCCTATTCTTTCTCTCTCTTCCTCTCTCTGTATATATATCCCTTCACGGTGTAATCAATCGATCTTCTATTGATATAAAATTATGTGTACACAGATATCCCCAATCTACTACACTGTCCTTAAGATTTGCAGCGAGTCTCCTTTTCCTACATACGCAAGCTCGCTTTGGTATTCTAATTTTTCGCACTTTTATCAAATCAATTTTCTCTTCTCACTTTTTGAATTTATTCAAACTTTAATCGAAAGTTCGGATTTTCACTAATATGTGTGTGTGTGTTTATATGAGGTCTTTGTATATGATTTGTGCTTTTGTGAAGAAATGGCATCTGGACACGTGAGCGAAAAAATTAACCCTGTCTGATCATGAACAAGTTGTTATAAATGGTGGAGAATATAAGGACAATTTTATATTAAATGAATTGGATGAATAACGGAACGATTGCAAATTTAAAAAATAATAATTCGTAGGTAACGATCAGATTATAAATTGAAGAGTCAAAAATTCGATTCGATCACTAACAATTCATTAAAATTTATAATATTTATTATATATATAATTATATATATAGAATAATATCTTATAATTTTTAATAATAATATTACTATATCTTATATCTTTTAGGCTAAAAAAGTATTATTAGATTTTAGTTAAAAAAATAATTATATTAGGTTATTTATATTAAGTATTCGATCCAACTCGTTATTTCACATATTGGATTGGGTCTTTTTCACAGATCAGATCGGATTAGAATTTCGATCTGATCAATGGTCACTCATAATATTACTTGTAGGTAATTTAGTCACTTTAAAGAAAATCGAAGTAATTTATCCTATATTTAAGGAGTCTCCTCCATGACATATATTTAACGAGTCTTAGAATATATATTAAATTATAATTATTTTCAATATTATTACAGTATAACTCCTGAGAAAAGTTTTGAATTTTTTCAGAGGTATTAAGATATATATAACTAATTTATTCAAAAAAAAATTGGCCAATATTATTCTCAAATCTCAAGTAAATGTTAGTAACATGGTACTCCGTATAACATAACAAATAATTATTATTTATATTTAAAAATAGATACATATAAATATATATTTTAATTTTTATGCTATCTATATTAAAATAATATATATGTTGCTTTATTCGTATTCGGATTCTGTACTAGTCCGTATAAAAATTGTGTATCGTCATATTCGCATTATATGCGGATCTAGATCACAATTTAGAATCTAGTACAGTGTTTATTTTAAAGACAGCATAAAAATAAAATAAAATAAAATTAAAGAACAAAGATAAAAAGTAGGAGTAACAGATAGTCAATTTCTTTCTCTCTATTAATATTTATTTGTTAAGATTGTTTAACACGCATGGACCAAAAATTTTTGTCAGAGGAGTAACATTTAATACTAAATGTTTTTTTTAAAATTATTCTAATAATTCTATTGAATAAATTTATTATTGTTCATTGATAACATTTATTTTATTATTAAAAAATTTCAAAAAAAATATTTATTTTATTATTTTTTTAATTTATCTATTAAAAATTAAATAAATTTATTAATTTAAATTATTTTTATAGATATAGGGAGAGAAGGGACAAAGATTCCAAGAGAGAGGGGGTAAAAAAGAGAAAAAAATATTAAAAAAGAGAAAAACAGATAGAGAGAGAGGTCAAAGAAAGAGAGAAAGGGAAAAAGAGAGAGAGAAAGAAAGAGAGGGAAAGGGAAAAAGAGAGAGAAAGAAAGAGAGGGATAGAGAGAGAAATATTGGGGAGAGAGAAAGGGGACGAAGAGAGAGA
Organism: Cornus controversa; assembly: GCA_026545225.1. Taxonomy (NCBI): domain Eukaryota; kingdom Viridiplantae; phylum Streptophyta; class Magnoliopsida; order Cornales; family Cornaceae; genus Cornus; species Cornus controversa. Next base: position 15,790,077 of record CM048854.1, on the reverse strand, counting down.
AAGATTAAAAAAATTAGAGAGGGCCTAGTGGGTTTTTTTTATGTAATTTTAGGGTGGCAAGGTGTTATATATAAGTATATAATTAAAAAAATAAGAGTATATAAGAAAAAAAAATTGAGTGGCGGCACCCAACATGGGTCGGTCCTCAAATTGAGCTATAAACTCATTTTGAGCTTTGGCTTCATGTATGTTATTTTAGAAGGTGACTACCAACCAATTCTCTCTCTTCACTCTTCAGGTAAGTTTTACTTCGTTTGGCTAGAAGAAAGCAAGAGGGGTGGAGGGAAGAAACAAATTTTTTTATTTGACAGAAAAGAGATAGGAAGAGAAGAGAAAATATGGTGGAAAAACCATCTATTATCTTTCACAAATTTTCATTCTTTCAAATTTGGATGAAAGATTGGAAGGAAGAAAAGATAAGGCTATTAAAAGTATTTTAAATTACAAAATTATCCTTATGATTTTTTAAATAAACTCAAACAAACAAATAGTGATAGATATTATGGTAAAAATAAATTAAAATTCTCTTTTCTTCTCTCTTAACAAACAAACTTTTTTTAGAGATGTCTTATCTCTCTCTCTTCTTCTCTTCCATCACATCAAACGAAAAGAAAAAGATAACAATTTCTTTCTAAGAAATATCTTATTCATTCAATTTTCTCTCTTCCATTCAATTTTCTTCTTTACTACCAAACGAAGAATTAATTCAAAGAATAGAGGACGGACAAGGGGTTGCTTCATCAAGCCCATTGTTGGGTCCTAGCTTTGTTGGGGTTTGCCTTGTAAAATAAAGTAAAAAATTGAGCTATAGACTTGAGAAATAATTGGATTAGATGGAAACAGTTTATTTTAATTTGACTTTCGAGTAATGCTATTCAAATTTAAAAAGTAAGTTGATTAAATTAGACTGTAATTACTTTTAAAACAGAAGGTGATATATATATATATATATATATATATATATATATCCACAAAAATTGTATGGGTAAAATTACCCTAAGGAAATAGAAATAGTTACTCCTAACGAAAAAAAAATTCCAATTGATAGAAAAGATATATATTTTTCTCATAATAGAGAAATTTAATAATAGAAATAATTGGAGAGAGAGATTTTATCAATTAATTATCATAATGTATCGACAGTAACTCTCTGCATGGGAGAGGATACATCGGTTGTGTGAGTTTTTTGCCAATTAAAAAAAAAAAACTATGTAAATCAACCCTTAACTTGTATGTTAGAGAATATAATGTGACAGCCGCATTTTTATTAATTTAATTCGGCTCACTCAATTGGCCCCTAAAATCTAATTGTTGAACATATTCCATTAACATATACTCAACATCTAACTACAAGGAAGGAAAAAAAACATCTAGTACAAGGACAACACTAAATATTAGGGTTTTCAGATTAAGTCGTTGAAGCCAATTTCATGAATAAAGTTTGTGTCAATATTTGAAAATATATATATATATAGACTCAGGTACATGCACAGTTCTCATCAAATAAATGGATTATTATAAATAAATAAAAATTCTTATTTCACCAAACTACTACATACACAGTTTATAGTATTTTTGATCCATAGGATTATGTGGTATTGAAATACTTAAACCTTAGTTTTAGATGATACACTCTTACACACTACACACATCACATATGTGTTTTATAATCTATTATAGCTGGTGATATAATAAGGGTGGTGTTATACTGTTATTGGCGCTACACTAATCATCTTTTGCGCTCTAAAATCATATTTTCATAAAATAAAATAACAATTCTATCCTCTAAATAGTTGTTGTCAACTTTATCTATTTTCTTTATCAATTTTATCTAGAGCAATGCTACACATCATGAAATTATTTCATGAATTTGTATCATAAATGATGTGGCAGGTAACGTGGAGAGTTAGTATTAGTGGGATTTCCCCCATACACAAAGTCCCATGATATTATCACCGAATCCCACCAATACTAAATCTCCACGTTACCTGCCACATCATTCATGATAAAATTCATGAAATAATTTCATGACGTTTAGCATTTCTCTTTTATCTATCATCCGAGTCGTGATCAATTATCCATTCTCTAGGTCGATTCCTTCACTAATTAAGCGCAAAATATGACAACTAGTCCATCTTACCGTTACATCAGCTATGTATATAACTATATATATTCATGGACTTCACAACACAATTCATAATATTAATTATTCTTGGTTGAGGTTAACTCTAGAATAGAACATTCACTTACAAAATTTAACCTTAACGTAAGAACAAATCTATTATATTATGCATATTTAATTTTCAATTTGTAGGTTAAGAATACGTAGCTTTACATTATTTTAATTAAAAATCATAGATTAACAAAAACAAATGTATTTATTTACCGCTAACAATTTTAAGCTTAAAAATTTCCCTTGGGTTCTATAGTGGGTTCTTCTTCGCCCTCTTCGATCTTCTTCTCAAAACAACCCTAACTCTCTTAAATAATAACAAATAAAAAAATACACAAGCATTTAAATATTAGAGTTATCTTTTATGAGTTAATTTCAAATGTAAATTTTACTTGTCCAATTTTAGTACTTTTATTTTAATCTAGTGCAAACAAGAATAAGGTAAGGTCGTGTTTCTACCACTTACATGTTTTCTTATTTTTATGTATATATATGATGAAGCAGAAATTCACTTCAAACTCGTCAAACGCCAACCTATAAAAAAGACAAAAGAAGGGCAATCGGAAAGACACCGACCGACTACGTTTTGATGATCAAGTCATAAATCGGAAAGACTTATTGAAGCTAGAAAGGCACTTAGAGGGTATTAATTGCATACCTGGTATATGGATGGTATCTCTGTATCTATAGCAGTCAAATGGGAACGTGTCATAGTAGTAGACTAACTCTTCAGTTCCCCAGACTTATCTGGAGAGAGGAAAGTCTTGGTCAAAGTATACATTTTGTCCACGTCACATCAGTCTCAACTTTTATGTTTACACGTGTCATAACTAGAGTCGAACACTCTATAAGATGCCCCATGTTCATGAGGGTCGCTTGTCGGTCCTTAGGACATTATGGATGGCCTTCTTGGCTGTAAAAATGAATCTTTGACTTAAAGAATTTTTGTTGGACTTTTATCTTGACCTACGAGCTCAAACCTGAACCTGTCATTGGGGTTTTTGGGCCAACAGACCTTAATGTCCGGACCTAGCAAGCCCTTGAACCTTGGCGGAATTGTGTATTAGCTTTATCAATCATGCGCTTGTTGTTTGAATGAACTCTATCTTACTTTTGACTTCGGCTACTAAGAGCACTAATACAAGCTTTTTCCTCTTTTTCAGGGTCGGTCTGTCACCCTTGAGGGGTGGCCTTGGCCACCCTTGATGGCCGACCTTAGCCAACTCCTTTGGTCAGTACAATTTCTCGCTTTGCGGTCGTTGGAATCCGAACGTTGCTGGGTGAATGTTACATTTGAGTTCTTGGACGTTACTTTTTTAAACGTTGCTTTCTAGCCGTTGGCCCTTCTTGCACCTCTATAAAAATCCCTTTACATCTTCCTTCTTCATTCACTCTCATAGAGCAAGAATTCCTCTTAGTGCACTGTATACCATACTCTCTCATTCCTCCTCTCTCTTAATTTTTATACTTTATCCAGCACAACTTTGAGAAGCCAAGTTTGATTTCTTGAATTTTTCATAGCAGACTGCCTCGAGTGCCAAGATATTGCCTTTTCAATGACCGACCAAGATGTGGAGGAGCTATCCGTTCATTACTTATTTCCTGATAGAGTTGTAGCCCGAGCTCCTTCCTCAACGGACAAGGTTTATTCAATTCATCCGGGGGAGACATGTTTTTATGAGGGCACTTTCACCTGTGGTCTCCAGTTCCCGGTTCTTGTATTCTTACAGGAACTTCTTCACACAGTGAACCTTTGCCCTTCTCAACTTACACTAATTTCTTGGCGCATTATTATAGCTTCTCTTGTCTTGTGGTTTTGACACCCCGCTATCAATAGGCGGGTTTCTTTCTCACTATAAGTTTTTTAAGACTGACGGTTAGGGTCATGTTCATAGTCGATCAGGTAGAAATCATCTGACCAAAGGTTTGGTTGTTGTTGACCACAATTATCGTCTCAAGTCATGGAAACACCGCTACTTTTTTATTTCTGGATGTTGGGAGGCTACTCCCCTTATTATTCCCCGCTCATGGATTCCTGGGGATGCTTCTGGTAAGCTTATTTTCTCTCTCTTTTCCCTTCCTCATCTTTTACACATAATCATTTTTACACCCAGCTTGGAAGGTCGTGCTGCCTGTAGGTGATGTAGAGGAAGGAAGACTAGTGAGAGCTAGTAATGCCAACATGAGGGATGCTCATGTCTTAACTCTTGATGAAGGGCTGATTTTATTAATTTACCCTCCTCATGTTAACATCATCAGAAGGGGCATGTCCTTTCTTTATTCCTGTATACTTTTCCTTTTTTGAAAGACTACGCTCATGTGTCTTTTGGCTCGCAAGGGCTTTGTAAATATGGCTGGGGAAGGCCCTTCTCAAGGGTAAAGGTGTTGCATCCTTTTCTTCTCCTTTTGTACAGAAAAGGGCAAGAACGCTTAAGGTTACCTGAGCTGGGGACCTGTCGTCTCCTCCCTCGATTGGGAACCTTCCTAGTGCTGTCGTTGTCACCCCTGAGAGTATTTTGGACCTGGGCTCCTTTAGGGTGCCACAAACTCAATTATTCAGTGGTGTCAGTGTTCCAAACCCAGGCTCTTTTGGGATACCTACGACTCAACTTTTTGGGAGTGGCGGTTCCCAGGTATCTTTCTCATCTACTGCTAGCAGCACTAGGTCGATGATAAATAACCCGTCTTTTGCCGCTCACTGGACTATTCAATATGCCATTCAGGGTGACCTTGAGTAGGTGGATGATCTCGGGGTTCCTGCTTCTACTGGACACCTCCTAGCCACTCTGGCCAATGTTCGAATCTTTTCTTACTTTGTTCTGTTGATCTCGTCTTCTATATGTTTATGCATAGTTTAATGTTGTTCAACAGGGTATAACATTTTCCAAATTCGTCTCCAACTGCCTTATATGGACGTTGACTGAACTCGAGAAGCAGAAGGCTTCCTTTAATGCCGAACATGACTGAGCGTTCTACGTTAAACTTGGAGATAGAGTCCCTGTGTGCTTCTTATGCCTCCCAAGCTGGAGAGATTAACGTTCTCAACTCCTAAATTTGCTATGATCGGGAGAAGATGGCCTGCTGGAATGCCGACCTGCCAGGGCTCCAAGCGGTGGTTGTTGAGCAGTTTAATGACTCGTCTAATTACAACAAGATATTTCATGAGTCCTACATCGAGGGCTTTGAGTATTTTTGCATTATGGCGTAGGGCGAGTGGCCAAAGATGAACTTTTCCCGTGTGCAGCTGAAAGGGGATGATGACAAAGAGTCTGACTCTTGATGCCCCTTTTCTTCTTTTGATTGTAGTAATTTCCTTCCGCAGTGTTTTGTTTACAGTCTTGTAACCCCTTTTCTGGATTAATAAAGAGTTATTTGCTTTCTTGTTGAGGTATCTTTTGTTTTATAAGAATAGACCTTTTTGGCACAATCCTACAACAGAATCTTGTTATCAGGTAACATTCCTTTAGGCGGGCCATGCCCCATAGGGTCAATTGACTATGCTCTCGGAATTAACTTATTCCGCTTCTTTCATTACCCTTCAGAGGCGTCCCTCTGTGGGGTTCTTTGACAACTTTCTTGAAATTAATCCATCATGCCTTTTCTGTAAAAGACCCTCTTTAGAGGTGTGCCCCCATGGGGTTGTTTATATAATGTTCTCGGAATTAATTTATCCCGTCTTTTTATTAAAGACCCTCTTTAGAGGTGTGCCCCCGTGGTGTTGTTTATACAATGTTCTCAGAATTAATTCATCCCGCCTTTTTCATTAAAGGTCCTCTTTAGAGGTGTGCCCCTGTGGGGTTATTTATACATTGTTCTCAGAATTAATTCATCCTGCCTTTTTCATTAAAAACCCTCTTTAGAGATGTGTCCCCGTGGGGTCGTTTATGCAACTCTTAGTTTCTAACTATGACAATGCATTTTGAAATGAACAACCCTTTTATTAATATTCTAAATCAATAGAATTTATTCGAAAAAAGACTCGGGGTACTCGCCCTAAGGCTTGACAACAAACCGAGCTTTAACTAACACTACAAAAAGTAAATGCAAACTAAAGAAAAATCTTACTAATAGTACTTCCTCAGATGTTCAGCATTCCAATGATGGGCTAATTGCCTTCCTTCCAAGGTTTCCAACCAATATGTCCCCTGTCGTTAAGTCCAGGCCACTCTATATGGGCCCTCCCAATTAAGAGCTAATTTTCTAGTGCTTGGGGTTTTGGTGGCTTGAGTGACCTCACGAAGGACTAGGTCTCTTGGTTGAAAACTCCTCTGCTTGACTTGAGCATTGTAGTATCAGGACATGGCCTGCTGATACACTACTACCCTTACTTGGGCATGTTTTATTCTTTCTTCGATGAAATCAGCATTAGCTCTCTTTCATTGTGACTAGGTCATAATGCTTGGTTCGATGGCTTGCTACCTATTCTATTTCAACTAGAAGAACCACTTTGCTTTTGAAGGCCAAAAAGTAGGGCACCTCTCCAGTGGGGACTTTGGTAGTGGTCCTATAAGCCGATAGGATAATTGGTAGTAGTTCTGGCCATACGCCCTTGGAATCTTCCAAGCGTGTTTTGATCATTTTGAGAATAGTTCTATTGGCAACTTTGGCCTGTCCATTAGCCTGGGGGTGGCCTGGTGAGGAGTAGTGATTGCTTAAGCCATGCTCGGCACAAAAGTTCTAGAAGAGTGCATTTTTGAACTATTTTTCGTTGTCTGTGATAATGACCCTCGAAACATCGAATTTGCATATGATTGACTTCTATACAAAATTGATAACATTCTTCTCCCCAATCTTGGCCAAAGGCTCGGCTTCCACCCATTTGGTGAAGTAGTCAACTACCATAATTGCGAACTTTGTCTGCCCCTTTCTCATAGGTAAAGGGCCGATCAAGTCCATTCTCCACTGGGCAAACAGCCATGGGGCTACTATTGGAGTCAATTCCTCTAGGGGCTATCTTAGGATGTTGGCAATGTTTTGACAATTCTTGCACTTTTTGACAAAATTTAGTGCATCCTGCTGCATGGTGGGCCAGTAGTATCCCTGCCTGATGGCTTTGTTCACTAAAGACTTGTCCCCTACGTGATTTTCACAATCCCTTTCATGGATTTCCTTTATGACATGTCGAGCCTCCTCTGTCAACACGCATCGTAGGTATGGCAAGGAGACTCCTCTTTATAGAGAATTACATCGACCAGGGTATATCTAAATGCCCTAATCCTTATCCTGCGCGCCTCTATCTTGTCGGGTGGTAACTCGCCATCTCTAATGTACTCGATGATCGGGCCAGCCCATTCCATGCCTTGGGTGACCTGATTTATCTCACATAGAACTTCCTTTGTTATACTTGGACTACGCTCCACAAATACTACCCCATCAGTAGTCTCCTGTGTTGTTGCTTGTTGAGTGAGAGCATCGGCGTTGGTATTCTCATCATGGGGGACTAGTGTATAGAAAACTTCTAAAAATAAGTGATCAGCCTTTGAACTTTCTGTAAGTAGGACTTCATCTTTTCTCTCTTTGCTTCATACTCTGTGTGAACTTGCCGTGCAACTAACTAGGAGTCAGTGTGAGCTTTTAACTGTTGTGCTTCTAGAATTTTAGCTATTTTCAGCCCTACAATCAATGCTTCATACTCAACGTCGTTGTTTGTTTCCTTGAACTCAAACTGTAAGGCATATTTGAAAGTTTCCCCCTCTGGGGACATGATCAATATTTCTGCACCACTAGCCTGCGCATTCGATAATCCATCCATGAATAATTCTCATGTGCAACCTGGGTCCATTAGGTCTTTTTCATTCTGTTGGGCTGGTCTTTCCTTCTCTTCTTGCTGAACTTGTTCCTCTCCTGGGAGATATGTGAATTCAGCTATAAAGTCTGCCAATACTTGGCCTTTTATTGCCGTCATTGGCTTGTACCGGATGTTGAATTCCTTCAATTCCATAGACCATTTCATAAGCCATCCAGAGGTTTTGGGCTTGAAGAGGACTTACTGGAGTGGTTGATCAGTAAGAACCACTATTATATGTGCTTGGAAGTATGGCTTGAGTTTATTGGATGACATGCCCAGGCTTCTCTATCAAGGGATATCACTTTTCTGCCCCTCGGACCACTATGTTGGCATAATAAACTAGAATTTTCATCTCTTCCTCTTCATGTACTAATGCGGAGCTGACCGCTATGGGAGAGACAGCCAAGTATAAGTACAGTTCTTCCCCTACCTATGTGCGAGATAGAAGCGGGGGTGAGCTAAGATACTGCTTTAGCTCAATCTAGGTTTGTTCACACTCTGGTGTCCACTCAAAAGCCTACTTAAGGACTTGGAAAAATGGGGGAGACTTATCTGTGGCGTTGGAGATCAGTCTGCTCAATGCTGCCACCTTTCCTGTCAGCTTCTGGACTTCTTTAACCATTCTAGGTGATTTTGTATCCAGGATGGCCTGTACCTTCTCTAGGTTAGCTTCTATTCCCTTTTTGCTGACCAAGTAGCCCAAGAATTTTTCGGATGAGACTCCATAAGCGCATTTACTGTGGTTGAGCTTTATTCTGTATCTTCGAAGGATATCAAAGGCTTCCTGCAAATCATTCAAATGGCTATTGGCTTTCTGGATTTTGACGAGCATGTCATCGACATACACTTCCATGTTCATGTTTCTGCCAATTTGATCTTTAAACATCCTATTCACCAACCTCTGATAGGTCACGCCAGCATTCTTCAAGTCGAACGACATTACTGTGTAACAGTACAACCCATTTTCTGTTATGAAGGACATCTTTTCTTGATTTGATAGCAACATTGGAATTTGATTATACCCTGAATAGACATCCATGAAACTAAGTCACTCACACCTGGCCGTTCCTTCTACTAGCATATTAATTCGTAGAAGGGAGAAATTATCCTTTGGACATGCTTTATTCAAATCAGTGAAGTCCACACATAAATGCCACTAGCCATTGAAATTTTTTACCAATACTACATTTGCTAGCCAGTCTGGGTAGTGGGTTTCCTGCATAAAGTTAGCCTTCAATAGTTTATCCACTTCGTCAGAGATTGCCAAATTTCTTTTTGGGGCGAAGGTTCGCCTCTTCTGTCTAAAAGGCTTAGCGGCTAGGTCAACATTCAACCTGTGCATGGCAATGGCTGGGTCAATTCCGGGCATGTCCTCGTGGGACCAAGCAAATACATCCCTATTCACTTTGAGGAATTAAACAAGATCTTTCTGAGCGGTGGGTGAGAGTGATGACCCCACGCTCACCTTTTTCTTGCATCTTGTTCATATAAGTAAACCTCAACCAGCTCTTCCATTGGTTCCATGTGGTGGACTTCCTCTTTCTCTTTCACCTCTAGGCCCTCTATAATCAAAGTTTTTGGTACCTATTTTTTTTTTAGGGAAATGGTGTAACATTCTCGGGCAGTGGCCTAATCTCTTCTTAGCTCCCCAACGCCACAGTCAATGGGGAACTAAACGAGGAGATGATAAGTGGAGGCCACTTCTCTCATGGCGTTTAACGTGTCTTTTCTTAGGATAACATTATGTGTAGTTAGGCAATCTACAATGAAGAAGGTCACCATCCTAGTGACTTGCTTGGGACTTGTACTAGCTGTGATCGGAAGGTCAACGATGCCGAGTGGAAGAAGCTTCTCTCCAAAGAACCCAACAAGTGGGGATTTAGTAGGCTTGAGTCTTTCTCTACCAATCCTCATCTAGTCAAAGGCTCCTATAAACAGGATATTAGTAGAGCTGGTGTTATCAATCAGCACTCGCCTAATTATAAAATTGGCAATAATTAGCGTAACCACAAGGGTATCATCAAGTGGTTGCTAAACTCCCCTTACATCAGCCTCTGAGAAAGTTATAATTTGATAATCTAGCCGGGGGTACTTGGTGGGCGTTGGACTTACTTCACCCTCTTCACAAAAGTTTCTAATTTTCCTCACGTAGGCCTTGCGGACGGCCTTGGATTTTCTGCCGCTTGCAAGTCCACCTAAAATAACTCTGATTTTCCATAATAGAGGATCTCTTCGAGTGTTGTCATCTTTACCATCCCGTGGGCGATTCTGCTCTCTCCTCTCATCGTCGACCACAAATTTACACAGTTGGCCCTTACGAATTAGACTTTCAATTTGCCTTTTCAAGTCATACACTCATCTGTATCGTGCCCATGGTCACGATGGAACCTACAATACCTATCGCGGGATATCTTGGAGGGATTAGTTCTTAGTTTTGGGGGCCATGCCACAACGGGTGCATGTTAGATGTAGAGGAGGATTTAGCTTATTGACGTGTTTAAAAGGGTAAAGGTGTTGAATCCCCTATCACAACATGACGTTTTATTGCTTTACTCCCATAATGTCATGCCATACTCGGGATCTCTCTCTTCTTTGGTGGACTGTCCTCCCATTTTCCTGTTTGCTTTTTTGTCACCATCTCCTTTCTCCCTCCTCGCATCAAGGGCATCCTCTGGTTAATGTTTTTTTGGGCCTTCATTAGTAGCTCAAACATACTTTCTGGAAGGTGCTTGAAAATTGAGTACAAGAATTTTGAAGGCAGCAAGCGCCCCATGAATGTGGTAATTGCCACATTGTCATCCAGAGCATCGACCTGCAATATCTCCTTGTTAAATCGGTTGATATAGTCTTGCAATGACTGCCCCTTAGTTTGTCTTACGTTTAGGAGATAGGTGGCAAGCATTCTATGCCCTTGGACAGCGATAAAATTGCCTACGAACAATTGGATCAGTTCTTTAAAGGTGTGTATAAATGTCGGCTTCAGGTTATTAAACCATGACCGGACAGAACCTTTCAATATAGTAGGAGAGGCTCTGCACATGATTTCATCCGGTACTCTTTGAAAGTGCACAGAGCCTTGTAGGTTTCTAGATGATCTAGCGGGTCCTTGGTCCTGTCAAAGCTTTCATGAGTGGGTATCTTGAACTTGTTTTAGGGGACAATTCATTACCCCCAACGAATAAAGGGAGATTGGATTGCTGGACCAGATCCTCTACTATAGCTAGAACTTTCCCTTCATGGGGTGAGTCATGTTCTCTACCTTGCCTCAGAAGTCCTGCATCTTCATATCATAGTAGGCAGTTTCTCCTGGATGCCCTGAGTCTCCGTGAGTACGAGCCCTAAACTTCGAATCCCCCTAGGCACGAGCTCTCTCTAGGAGGGCTAGGTGAATTGGATTGGTCCCTTCTCGTTCGCTTCTAACTCAGTTATGGGCCGTGTTGTCTGTCGGAACTCTAATGTCTCACCCTGCCTCATCTCCTTCTAGGTCAACCGGCTTGAGGTGATTCTGTGACGATACCGATGCCATAGGAGTGAGGCACTGCAGGATTACCGTATTTTGTTGGATTAACTGGGCCAGACTTTGATTCAAGTTCTGAACTTGATATTCTAACGTTACGACATGCTCCGGGTCATTTGGGACTCTAGGGCGTGCCCCAAGAAAGTCTCATTGACTAGGGGACTGCATGCCTCTTTTTCCTGTTATCGGCAAATTGTGACTAGGAAGGTCTGGAGCGGCAAACGAATCTTGTCCGATTGGAAGGTTACGACCGGCAAGTGGATGCTGTCTGGCAAGAGGATCCTGCCCGGCATGCAGATTGTGACCGACAAGAGGGTCCTACCCGGCTGGAGGATTGTGGCCGACAGAACGGTCTTGCCCAGTTGTAGTATCTATTCCAGATCATAGGTGCATCATACTTCGTATGTACTTGGGTAGAACAGTCAAGTTTTTGATAGTTCCCACAAACAGCGCCAACTGATGAAGCAGAAATCCACCTCGAGCTGGTCAAACGCCAACTTGTAAAAAAGACAAGAAAAGGGTAATCGGAAAGACACTGGCGTGGTGCCAGCCGACTGCGCTCTGACGATCAAATCAGAAATTGAAAAAGTTTATTGAAGCTAGAAAGATACTCAGATGGTATTAATTGCATACCTTATATATGGACCGTCTCTCTATATTTATAACAGTCAAATGGGAACGTGTCCCAGTAGAAGACTGATTCTTCACTTCTCTAGACTTATCTAGAGAGAAGAGAATCTTGGTCAAAGTATATATTTTACTCACGGCACGTCAGTCTCAACTTTTATATTTACACGTGTCACAACTGGAGTCAAACACTTAATCAATATATATATTTATTATTTTTAATTTGAGTCTTTACTGCATGGGTAAAGATAAAAAAAAATTCGGTTTGTTAAATTCAACTAAAATTATAAGATCCTAAGCATTTATTGATTGAACTTTTGAACTTCTATAGTTAGAAATTTTGAACTCCCAAACTCTCCTTTTATGTTTTTATTCTATTGATGAAGTCATTTGAATTGTAAGAACATATAATTGAAATCATATACAACCTCTTTAATTAAACTGAATAGCAGCATGAAAAGGTATGGTTGTAAGTTACATGTCAAAATCCACGCCTCCGTTAGGTGACAGTTTAACAATTGCTCCAAACATCTTATATCATATACATTTATGTTTTCAATTTGGGTCTTCAATATTTGTTAACATCAGATTTCAAATTCATGAACCTGAAATAAATGTGAATATATATATTTGCATCATCATATATTCTTGTGTTGGACTTTCATATGATATAATCAATTATAGTCCCATTTTTTTATCTGCTTAATTCTTTTGGATAAGCCAGTGATACATCATTAGAGATTATTCATTGGTTCAATGATGATTTCACTTGCGTCACAGTCAAATATTGAAAAACCTAAAAGGATTTAATTTTTTGGTGTGAGTGAACCAGATATAAGCTGAGAAAGGTATTATGAAATTTTTTTGAGTGAGACTCAATATTATGATCACATTGAGTTTGGGTATATTGTGTTTTTGGATATATTGTAATAAATATTTGGAGTGTGAAAGATTTTCTAATAGTTGTTACTTTTCAAATGGTGACATTTGAGAGTAACAATAACAAGTATGATTTTTGGAAATTTATAGTCATACCCATTAATCTAAAAGTAAAAAAAAAAAAAAAAAAAAAAAAAAATGTATCTTTTAGAATTAAAAGGACAACATTTCATACTCTATAAATAAAATACTTGTTTCCAAAAATTATTCATTCAATTCTTTCTATCACTATCATTTTTTATAATTAAAATTATTTATCGATCACCAATGTTTATGGTCTAATGACATTTTTTCTTTTTTTTATATAAAAAGTAGTGTGAGAGTTCTTGGGATAAAATAAAATAAAAAAAGTCAAAATTATACCCAGTTTGGGAGAATTCTCCAGTATCGCAAACTGTAGATTCTGATATATATATATATATATATATATATGTCTATGTGTGTGTGTGTGTGTTGGAAAGATTTTTCTAGAGCTATCCAGCCGCAGGTGAACCGTCATCTCAGTGATGATGAAAGTTAATTGTCGAGTTGCCGGCTTGTCCTTTGGTGTTTGGGAGTATATGCGAAGAATTGGAGATGGTTTTCTTCCCATCCCTTTACAACATTATTTTAAGCATTGATTTCATTTCCTCTGTTTGGCTTATAATCATTGACTTGTAGGACCACACTTGTTTGATAAATACCCTTTTAACTCTTTGTCATTTCCAAAGGAGAAGTAAATTATCAATGAAGCACTCACACAAACTATTGATACGACTACGACACGATTCTAACACAATGATACGAGAAATTTTTAAAAAAAAAAAGAACAGACACAACTAGAATAATGCTATAAAATAATAATATAATATATTAATATATATTTATTATTCAACAAAAAAAACTAACTTCAATTCATCATCAAGCAATTAAGATTCAAACAAATTTATAAACAAAAATAGACAAATAAAATAAAATAGATTAAAGAATTAATCATAACTTAGTCACATATAATTTTCTTTCGAAATACTTGAATATATATCATTGTTACGAAATGTCTGACACGTGTTCGAGAATTGTCCTAAAAAGAAAAATATTAAGATACTTTTACGAAGTGTTCGACACGTGTCTGAGTGTCCAACATGATACGACACTCTCGATGAAGTGTCGATACTTTTTAGAAGTTCATGCATATCCGAGTGTATTTAGTGCTAACAAGGAAAAAAATAATTTGAAAGTTTGTATTACGAAATGTTTTGAATATATATCATTGTTACGAAATGTCTGACACGTGTTCGAGAATTGTCCTAAAAAGAAAAATATTAAGATACTTTTACGAAGTGTTCGACACGTGTCTGAGTGTCCAACATGATACGACACCCTCGATGAAGTGTCGATACTTTTTAGAAGTTCATGCATATCCGAGTGTATTTAGTGCTAACAAGGAAAAAAATAATTTGAAAGTTTGTATTACGAAATGTTTTGAATATATATCATTGTTACGAAATGTCTGACACGTGTTCGAGAATTGTCCTAAAAAGAAAAATATTAAGATACTTTTACGAAGTGTCCGACACGTGTCTGAGTGTCCAACATGATACGACACCCTCGATAAAGTATCAATACTTTTTAGACGTTGATGCATATCCGAGTGTGTTTAGTGCTAACAAGGAAAAAAATAATTTGAAAGCTTGTATTAGTTTGATTCTTTTTGTCCAACTTGTCCTAGAAATTATTTGCATTAGCATCTTAACAATGAGTCAATGACATTATTAAAGTAAACACATCTATTTTTTATGGATTTATTTTTAGATAAGATGATAGATGTGTCCAACCTCTAGGCATTGACAAAGACATATAGGTATAGATGACGTCCCTCTTCGCCAAATTAAACTTGATTAATATCGAGTTAAAGTATAAACTACTGCTCATGGAAGATGAAAATGACAGAGATTAAGGTTTTGAAGGTGTGAACATGATAGATTCTCTTGGGAACCAATTTGATTCGAACCAATTGAAGAGGCAATCAATGTGACGCGACAAAAACTACAACTTTACTCATATTTATTGAAACTAATCACCGACTATGTTTTGTTTAACAATATTTGATTCACGTCTTAAAATTAGAATTGGAGAAAATTTAATTCAAAAACATTTTAAAATTAGAATTAGAATTCAATGTTTTGTTTGAGAATACTTGATCTGCGTCTTAAAATTAGAATTAGAGAAAATTTAATTAAAAAACGTCTTGAAATTAAAATTAGAATAAATTTAATTCAAAATTAATTACAACTTACTCATATTAATTCAGGCTAATTATCGACTACTTCAATGTTGTGTTTGAGTTTACTTAATTGGCGCCTTAAAATTAGAATCAGAGAAAATTTAATTCAAAAGCGTCTTGAATTGATATTAGAGAAATTTTAATTCAAAGTTTGAACTAAATTTTGATTAATTCCAAGACGTGTGGTCCAAAACATAACTCAAGTGTATTTATCAAAAACTAGTTTTTGTTAGGGCAGCTAATTTGGAAATAAATTGAAATATTCCTTTGAGTCCCAATTATTTCTATTGTAAAATTATGATACTTATCAATTTTATCAAAATCCATGTTCCCTAACTTTGTTGATTACTCAAAAAGGAAACTTTGGAAATTAAAAAGCATCAAATAAATCGATACTTCATCGGTTGATACATTTATGCCTTCTATTTTTTATCAATTCCAAAGCGATATATGTGTAATTTTAGCTAAACTACCAAACTTCACCCACCTACAATAAATTTTTTTTTTGGGTAAAATACACACATCCCCTAATATTTGTTTTAACAACACATATATTTATAATTTAGCAAAACCTACACTCACAATAATGATGTCAATAATGTCTTTTGAGTCAATGTAGGAGTAAAACAGACAATATATATAGTGTTGGAGTTGAATGTAATCATTTGTCAAACCTTAGGAGGTGTGAGTGTACGTTTTATCAAATTAGTTAGAGCAAATCTCAAAAGATGTGAGTGCATTTTGCTCTAATTTTTTTTTCTTTGTATTATTTTTGGTCAAATTAATATGATGAACTATCGAGTCTAGAGTAAAACATTCCCCTTATCATTATTTTGTTCATTATTAGTCATGACAAAGTTTTACGCTAGTTGTTAAGGTATCTAACACAAACTTCTTTTTTTATTCAGGCTTGGGATTGGCTATGGAAGTGTAAGGAAACACAGGGGCCTTGCCACCATTTTGACATTTAAAAAATATAGATGACAATATAATGCCTTTTTTCTTGAATTAGAAGAATAAACAAGAAGAGATGCTTCCCAATACGACAAGACAGTTAAAAAATAGTCAATAAATGAATCGAGTCAAGTCAAGTTTTGAATTATTCAAACTCGACTAACCAAAGTCCAAAGAGAGGTTGCCAGCATGAGGAAGAGAGTTGTGGCCTTTGACGGATGCCAGAAGTACATCGCCCCATTGAATTTTTTATGTATTTATATTAGATATATAAAAATTATAAAGCTGCACTCTCAAAATTTTCAAAATCTCTTCTAGCTGGAAAATTTTCAATTTAGTGATTGAGAAATAATATTTACATTTGTACTCTTTCATTTCAATTTTTTATTTAATTTTAAATGAAAAAAAAAAAAACACTTGCAGCCTATACAAGATAATGATTCATTTTCAAGTGAATTGCAAACGTACAGAGTAGGTGCAGACGTGAAATAATTGTGACCGACATGTATTGTTAATATGTGAGGGACCCAGATTCCAGATAAAGTGGCCTCTATAGTCTTGAGAATCCATACCAAATGGGCTGCCAAAAAATTGAAATAATTGGGCATGTAACTAGCATTCATGGAAAGCAAAAAGGGATAGCCCAATTGAATGTTGGTAAACTGAAGTCCAGTTAAGCTGCTTTCCTTCTTTTGTGTTATTCTTATTATTTGAATTTTTGCATACTTGAGTGTTCGTATAGTTTCCCTTTCCCTGCAATATTTTTAGTAGAAGTCAGGACCTACATGGGGATATGCCTTACCTTATAAATAGTAAGCTCCAAATATGAAAATAATAATAATAAGAATAATTTGTAATCCCTTCAAAACCTATAATTTCACCTTACATTGGGGTCCTTTTTCTTCGTTTTGGAAGCTTTCATTTTGAAAGAAGGTATATAGAAAATTAAAAATAATTCCTATTTTCATTTTTCTCATTTCACATGCTTAAAGATTCTGAAATACTTTTACTATATAATTTTATAAATACTTTCTTAGATTATCTTTTATTTAAAGAATATATATTGAAAATTCTATTGTAAAAAAGAACTACAACTTATATATGTATTTTAAATTTCATTTCACAATAGTAGTTCTTTTATATTTTCATACCCACCCCCCCAAAGAAAAATTTTCTAGTTTGACCCTTTCAAATCAGTCTAATGTCATAGATTCTTGTCTCACATCAGATCCGGATGGGGAGGGTCTTGGACATATAGGAGCGGGTGTTAGCACCACCTAATAACTTAAGCTTTTAGGTTGGATCGTAAACAACCAGCCATGACAAAGTAGTATTAGAGTGACTCTAATCTTTGATCCAATGTCACGCTAAGTGCCCACACGGAGGTGTTAGGATTATTGCAAAAATAAACAGAAAAGAAGATCAAACATGTAAGCAAAGACACATAGATTTACAAGGATCACCCAAAATCTAGAGTTACGTCCTTGGTGTTACAGGATTTTCACTATAGTAAAAAAAAAAAAGATATAATTATAAAGAGTTTAGACTGTATATATAGACACCTCTTAAGACTACAGAACAAGTGTAAAAGTACCAAAATACCCCTTTAAAAAAGTTAAATTCACAAAAGTTTGGCTAAGGTGTACAGTGTAATCAAGTTCAACACTTCCTATCATGGGTTGGGTACCAAGTCCTTCATCGTTAAGGTGGAGGGATAGGCAGGGTGGACCACCGCAACAAAGGCGTTACAGATTTGGGTGGTGGAGAATGTCATGAATTCTTATCCCACATTACATCTGGATGGGGAGGGTCTTAGGCATATAAGGGTGGGTGTTAACACCACCTAATAACTTAAGCTTTTGGGTTAGATTGCAAACACCCAGCCCATGACAAAGTGGTATCAGAATGGGCCCAATCTTTGATCTGGTGGCACGTCGAGCGCCCACATGGAGGTCTTTAGGTTAGATACTGGTTTCCCCTTTGTTTGGGTGGACCGGTAGGCAGGTTGTACCATCACAACGAGGGCGTTGTAAATTTGGGTGGAGAAGAATATCATAAATTATTGTCCCACATCGGATTTGGATGGGCAGGGTCTTGGGCATATAAGAGTAGGTGTTAGCACCGCCTAATAGCTTGAGTTTTTGGGTCGGATCGTAAGCACAGCCTGTGACACTAAGCTCTTCTTTTTTATGTCTCTTTTGTGGTGTTACTTATGTACTTCATAGGCCTTATAAAATGGCCAATACTAACAGGCTAAAATGGAAGACATGAATCATTTGAGTCAACCAAATCCCATAAATTATGGGATTTATAGGTGTTGGGTATAATTGAATATGTATATTTATAACCCAGGCTTGGGTTGGACGAAAACCATTTATTGCAAGTGTTGTAATTTCTTTTTTTGACGCCAAGAAAATGAAAATTATTAATCAAAATAAAAGAAAACATCAAAGGTGCTCAACATCAAGAGTTATGATAAGGAAACCAAAATTCAAAAAGCTGCCCACACCCCCTTTCTCGTTTGACATTTTAGATTCAAGTCCTGATACAGAGTCTGATATTGTGGCTGACGTGATGATGACATCAGAGTATCAATGACTTCATCATGACATCAACTTCCACCCATATGAAATAGTTAGAGTTGTCTAACTCTAAATTATTTTCGTTTGATTTTAGGAAAGAAATCAACACCCCTTCGCACATTTTGCTTTCAAATTTCATAAAGAAAATCATTTTCTATCTTCCAGATAAATAGAAAACACTCAACAAATGATAAAAGACATAAGACCAACAACCTGTTAGGATTGTACGCCCTACATAGCACCAATTGGGATGTAAAGAAATTTATTAATAATTGAATATGTGATGTTACATTTTAAGAAAAATGAGAAAATCTCTTTTACATTTTAAGGAAACAACTAATATATAAATCAAACTTTAGTTTATCTCAACTTAAAACTTCATTAACAAATTCTCCACATGGTCAAGTACAGAAATGAGAGTTAACAAACTCTAACACTTAAAAAAAAATACATTTCAAGATATAATAAATATGTCTTTCATCAATAAGGGTTCATTATACATACAAAACAAGAGTTTGGTTTTTCCCAAAATATAAACAAGCTTGTACTCCCTCCGTTCAAAAATTCTTAGGTACTTTGAAAACTGTGACTCACAACTTTGTAAGTCAAAGTTCCCAAAGTACCCATATATTTTAAGACAGATGGAGTAATTTTCATAAGACAAACACTAACTAGGCATTCATAGTGTACCATTGGAACAATATCATTCCAGTAAAAAAAGAAAAAAAATTATTGTTGCATTTACTACTACAAAGTAACAGTAGACAAAATTTAAATATCTATTTGACCAAAAGTTCTAGGAACCAACATTTTTAAAAGGACACAGCAACATGGAACCAAGTTCTTCCTGAACAGCTAAGTTTAGTTTGATGTAGATTTTTCATAAACTTGAATTTAGAAATAGAAAATAAACATGACTCAGTTACTCATACCAAAATATTTTTAAAGGGAAAAACTTACATTTCAAAGGAAAAAATGCTTATTTCATTAACATGCTTCCATCTGGAAATTTATAGAAGTTCATTATATCAACCTCATTCAAAAATAAAGTGACAACTAAATAAAAACAAACTGATATAAAGCCTCAGTATACAACCAAAGCAATCATTTGATCATATCGTCTTGCCAAACAGACTAATTTCATAAAGACCGATTGATCAACATAACTCATGAGGTTATTAATGTAACAATTCAAAATTTATTATAAGACAACAATATACAAATAGAAGTAACCTCAAATCCTTAGGACTTGCCAAGTAAATCATCTCAAAAGGCTGAATAACAAGGTATAGTGCCATTTGAATACATATACAACCAGGGACTTTCAACATACAAAAAAATAACCATAATTGTACAAAAGAGAGGTTCATCATTATTTGCACAAGTTTATGTTCGAAGGAAAAAAGCACAGAAACGTAATGAAATCGAAGCACAGAACAGAGAGGGAACTAGATCTCTCTACTTTTGTTGGATTCAAGTCCTGAAAGGTTTATCCTATGCCCATCCACGGGAATCAACGACCATCGGTTGGTCAGTGTGAACTGAAGAAGACATCATCATTTCTGATACAATTGATTATGCAGTTCGATCTCATTCAAAGATTGGTGACCGATCGATAAAAGCGAGTGTCAGATACATATCAAAGAAGCAACAATGAAACCTCCGATAAAAATGGCCATGAGGATGCCATAATGGGTGATGGCAAAGCTGGTGAAGAATCAACGTTAAATACACATGAGATGGGAATTTGGACGATTAGCGTGGATTCCATCTTGAGATACTGGTGAGAGGTGGCACTATGATTCAACAAATCTGACCATGGACCTGTTGTCTGGTATGCTTATAAAACCTTCTGACTTCTTTTATTTTTCAAAACGCTAGACAAATAATGAATTATCCATAGAACCAAACATGGTTCCGGCAGCCTGAAATTTATATAATGGTGAATGCATATTTAACGCTTATTTAAGTGTCCAAAACATATTGAATTTCCTATATAATCGAACATGGTTCTAGAGCAAAGTTGTAGCTGATTCTAAAGTCAATTGCCAATAAAGAGAAATTCTTGCTAGGAGAGGCGAATGAAAAAGTGGAAAAAGCATGACCAACTGGATGCCATAGAGAAAGAAAAAAGAGGCAACTGGCATTATAAGCCGATCACCTAAAAGAAAAAATTGGCTAAGGCATGACCAGCCGAACGCCATAGAGAAAGAAAAAAGAGGCAACTGGCATTATAAGCCGATCGCCTAAAAGAAAATTTGGCTATGGCATGACCAGCCGAATGCCATAGAGAAAGAAAAAAGAGGCAACTGGCATTATAAGTCGATTGCCTAAAAGAAAAATTGGCTAAGACATGACTAGCCGAACGCCATAGAGAAAGAAAAAAGAAGCAACTAGCATTATAAGCCAATCACCTAAAAGAAAAATTGGCTAAGGCATGACCAGCCGAATGCCATAGAGAAAGAAAAAAGAGGCAACTAGCATTATAAATCGATCGCCTAAAAGAAAAATTGGCTAAGGTATGACAAGCCGAACGCCAAGGCCCTAAGTGTCGAACGAATAAATGGTGAAGGCATGGCTAGTCGAATGCCAGAAATGTGTAAAAAAGCCTCGACATGACTAGCCGAGCACTACAATCAAATGAAAAAATTGGCAAAGGCATGACAAACCGAACGCTAAGGCCCTAAGTGCCGAACGAATAAAATGGTGATAGCATGGCCAGCCAAATGCCAGAAATGTGTAAAAAATCCTCAGCATGACTAGCCAAGCACTACAGTCAAATGAAAAAATTGGCAAAAGCGTGACCAGCCAAATGCCATAGAGAAAGAAGGCCTAAAGTGGTGAACGATAAAATGGATAAGGCATGACTAGCCGAATGCCATTTTGTGAAGAAAATTTGGTTAAGGCATGACTAGCCAAATGCCAGAAGTATAAAAAATATATAAAGCATGGCTAGTCTAGCGCCAAAAAGAAAGAAGGCTTTAAAGAAGTCGAACGGTCCTAAGAGTAGAACGAATAAATAGGTTGAGGCATAATATGTCGATCGCCAAAAAATAGCAAAGGCCTTAAGAGCCAAACAACCTTACAAATCAAATGATACCAATAAAAAGTGCTAACAAGCCAAAGGGGGCTGATCTCCAGTAAAATGGCAATGGATGCTGACTGCCAATAAAAAGGCAGTGCCAGCCAAGCGCCAAATATGAATAAAATGGCAAAGGTATGACAAGCTTAACGCCATAAAAAGTAGCAACAAGCCAAATAGAGCTGATGGCTAGTAGCACAGGGGGCTGACCACCAGTAAAGTAACCAAAGAAGGGCTGATCGCTAAAACAAAAGTGGTGAAAAGCCACCTCATTACATGCTCAAATATAAATCAAGGTTAATAAGCCTAAGAAAAGGAAGTTCAGAAGATGGCCAAACTGGAATAGGAACGTTGGGTAGCACTTAAATTGGAACATCCTCAGTCATGCTAGAACTTTCTTCAAGAAAAAGTCTTTCATCTCCTGACAACTTTGGGTCATTATTCTCACTCAAGCCCTAACTTTATTACGTAAGATGAACTCTTTAGAATCGATTTCTCCTTCGAATTCAGAAAAGTAGGGCATGTTCAAAGCCATATCAAAAAGCTCTGAAATTCCTTATCCTGAAGTCCTGACAAGTCTTCAATAGAGAACTTGGTTCAAGTTTCGCACTAACTCCAGTTCAGAACTTCCAGTTACGCAATGACATCCTGCATCTGTTCATAACTAAAAATATAAATTTGTATAAATTTCCTCCAGTTGAGACTATTACGTCCAACTAAAGGGACTTGGGGGCTAGTGTGGGGGCAGAAAAATTCCCACCAACAAGAAAAAGACACCTAAACATGAGAATAGTCAACATGGTACACATGGCATGATCTAGGTCGTTATCAAGAAAGATATGTGGCAAGTAATTTTGTTAACGTGGACATCACACGTGACAACAATAGTCAATCGGTCAAAGAAAGATCGTCAAATCATATTCAAATTAGGAAAGATTAGATTCTTTCTTTGAGAGAAGGAATTTATACAAATCAGCCTCAAATCAAGGGAGAATCACGGGATAATCGGCACCAAATCAGCACTAGAATCGAAGGAATCCTCGTATAAATATGTATAGAAAAGTCCTGTAAAAGGAGGGGGGATGGGTTCTAGTATTCGGCCATGGCTATGCTAGTGAAATTATGAGCGTAATCATTCTAATATCCCATGAAAGATAAATGAAAGTCTCCTCTTATTCATGGAAGTAGGCAGAATTGTGCCGAACCATGTAAATCTTGTGTGTCTATTTCAATATCTGCATTATCTATAATTTTTAAGTGTTATTTGCTTATTCATTGCTTGATTCTATATGAAGCAATTTTTAAGAACCTACAAGCACATAAGTAGGCAAAGAAGGGGATGAAGGTGGTAAAACCTAGCTCTAAAGGAGTTTGTTTTGAGTGTGGTGTCAAGGGACATTGGAAAAAGGATTGCCCTCAGAGAGTGGAAAATGATAAAAAAGGTAAAGGTATATTTGTCATTGAGGCATGTTTTGTGGTTGGATTTATAGATTCCTAGTGTGTAGATTCAGGAGCCACTAATCATGTTTGCAATTCATGATTAGTATATTTGTCATTGAGATGAAAGACTTTTTGAGTAATCAAAAGAAAATGATATTTGGCTTATCTGAGTCTACTTATACTAACATAATTTTGGCCAGGTTTGTTATGCAGGACTCCAAGAAAGGGTACTTAGCTTTCAAGCATGGAGTGACTTTTTCTAGATCTTAGTGTCCTAAGACACCTAAAGAGAAAGAGGAGATAAGATGAGATGTATACCATATATTTTGACAGTTAGTAGTCTCATGTATACTATGTTGTGTACTAGGCTAGATATTTGTTATGTAATTAGTGTTGCATTAGATTTCAGTCTAATCTTGGTCTTGATCACTGGGTTGCAGTGAAGAGCATTCTAAAATATTTGAGAAGGGCCAAGGATTATATGTTTGTTTATGGAGGTGACGAGCTTGTTCTAGTAGGATATACGGTTTTTGACTTTCAGTCAAATATGGATTCTAGGAGATCTACCTCAGATTTTGTGTTGATGCTTTATGGAAGGGCTAGTAGTTGGAGGAGTATAAAGCAGTCTTGTATTGCAAACTCAACCATGGTGGCTAAATACATTGTTGCATCTCAAGTAGCAAATGAAGCCATTTTGTTGAAGAAATTTCTCACTGATCTGAAAGTTGTGCAACATGCAAGTTCCCCTATTGTCCTTCATTATGATAATAGTGGAACAATTGCTCAAAGCAAGGATCCCATATACCATAAGTGTGGAAAGCATATTAAGAGGAAGTATTATCTTATCAGAGAGATTGTGTAGTGTGGCGATTTCGTGGTAGCTAAAATTGAATCGAAGAACAACATTGCAGATCCATTTGCTAAGGTGATGTCAATTAAAGCTTTTGATCAGAATTTGGAAATCTTGGGAATTAGATGTGAGGGAAATTAGCTATAAAGTGCAAGTGGGAGATTATTAGGATTGTATGCTCTACATAGCATCAATTGGGATGTAAATACATTTATTAATAATTGAATATTTGGTTTTAAATATATATATATATATATATATATATATATATATATATAGAATTAAAACCAAATATTCAATTATTAATAAATGTCTTTACATTGTGAAGATGTGTATTGATCGGTTGATGAGATGAATTGAGGTTTCCATTGACTATGCAAGTGACTTTGTGTGTGCATGATAGAGATATCAAAGATCGGAACACAAACCATATTAATTGCATTATCATGAATTGTTCTAATTCGACAATAATGGATGAACTCCCTATCGAAGTAAAAATTGAACTAGATCGACTATAAGTTGAGAGATTGCTAAGACCATTATACAATATTCTCTTTATCAGTGTTATGGTGATTTAATTCTTAAACAAGAGAAGACTATGAACCCTAGCCTTGGTTAGTGGTTACTTTGATTTATTTCGGTAGGCTCCAGGGCCTAGGATCCCCTTTTTTTTGGATAATCATTAATCATTGACTTTGGAACATATTCTCAACAGTTACATCTATACTAGCTAATTTATTTTTGACTTGATTAATTTAATTATGGTTAAACCTAAGCGCTTGGTGGGTTTTTGATTTAATTATCAAGTGATTTTGTGACTTAATAAGTATAATCAAATGCAAAAATAAATAATTAATTATTGAATTAGATTGATGGTACTTACTCATCCAATAGCCAATTGTGCATAGAGGGGTAAATTTGTAAATTAATATAGTCATTTAACCATTCTTGAATTAGAGTTCAACCACACTTTATAGTGGAGTTAAGTTGTGGTTAATAGGATATTTGAATTGAGGTCATGAGATGACCGGGTCAATTAATAGCCCATTTAAGCCGATGAAAGAATAGGACCATGTAAGATCCTCATTACTAGCCCGATAGATGGAAATTAATTTGGTTGAATAAGAATGAATGGATTTACTATGCCGAGGGCATATATGTAATTACTAGAAATAGCTAAGCGCACTTTTGTGCTATGGGCATTTCTGTAATTTTATATATTAAGGGTATTTCTATAATTTTCTATGCCAAGGGCATATATAATTATTAAAAATAGCTAAGGGCACTTTTGTGCTAGGGGCATTTCTGTAATTTTATATCCTAAGGATATTTTTATAATTTCATATGCTAGGGGCATTTCTGTAATTAAAAATAGTTAATGGTATATTTGGTATCTCATGAATATTTGAAATTCAAATGATTTAAATTTAAATTTAAATTTAAATTTAATTTAATTTAATTTTGAATTCAAATTATTTAAAATTCAAATTTGATTTTTAAATTATTTTTTGAATTTTAGAAGTGCTATCTGATAACATATTTATATACATGTTAAGATATTCTAGAGATTGAGAGAGAGAGAGAGAGAAATAAAAAATAAAAAGGAGAAAAAGTAAGAAGACGTTTTTCTTCTTCTGGTTTTTGTTCTCCATTCATCTTCAACTAAGAAAACTCTATTGCCATCCTCCCTAGAAGGAGCAACTCCATCCATGGTTGCAAAGGTATAGGTAATGAAAATGGTAAAGGGAAAAATAAGTATTCCTCAACTTTACTTCTTGCATTCTCTTCTTCTACTCTATTTCTTTGCATAGCCCTTATGTATGAGTGATTTTAGCCCTTTATCCTTATTACTACTAGTTAATATAACCTGCCTTATACGATGTCATTGGCGTCTGATAGATCGTATATATGAGAGTATATTCATTCAGGAGATGTGGATTGTTGGTATCCTTGGTCACATCTTTTTTGGTTGTTAATAGGGATTAACATCCTTATCCACCCTTTTTAAGCTCGTAGAACCCATGTAGGTTTACTTTTATGCTAAAACCTTTTCTTATTCTTGTGTGATCATTCATGTTAAAATGAACAAAAAAGTCAACCACACATTCACATTTTTCAAAAACTCACGAGAATGTGCATTTTCATTGACATGACACCCTAGTTATCATGTCATCGTAATGCCAAAATTCCCGTTTACATGACTCTCGTAGGATTCATATTATCCTTGCACAGTCTACCAAACCGCTATATTATGGCATCCAGGTATTTCAGATGCGTTTTATGGTCATGGTTTTTAAAACTACATGCCAAACGCCTCCGCATTAAATGCCCACTAAACTTTCCTAATTTGTTACGTTGTCGAAATTAAGTCATAAGCCTAGGACTCACAAAAAATCAGTCTTTTCCATCTCAAGTCATTATGCAGCCAAAATTAAGGGTTTGCTTAGTAACTGTTTATATTCAGTGTTTATTGTTTAAGTGTTTATATAAATAGCGTTTATGTTACGATTTTGTTTATCCATCAACATGAGTATTGTTTGATAGCGAAAAAACGTTTGGCTTATTTTAAAAATCATAAACAAAAAAACATGTTTATTAACCTTAAACTATATTTTTTTTATAAAATAAATCAACACAATAAACTGCATAAAAAGTCAAGTTCATGCTACAAAAAATCTATACAGCAATAACAGAGAAAGAACTATACATAGAAAAGAAATAAATAATATTAGGTTACATAAATATTTACATACTACAAATTATAATTTAAAACTGAAATGACTCACAACCCAGAAGGCTCCACCACGCAGGGGTGCACATGATTTAGTTCCTTTTGATTATTGGGAGAACTGGAACTAGAACCGTTCTCAACGGTTCCTTAATTTTGAAATTGAAATCGATGAGTTCAGTTTAATTCGATTATTATAAGAATTGTATTTAACCTTATAATAGTTATAATAACTTCATTGTTTAAAATTTTTTACATAACAAAAAAGGTTATTATAACTATTAGAATGATTTTATATATATATATATTCAACGGTTCTAGTTCCAAGACTTAGATACGGAATCGTAGTGAACGATTTTTAAAATTTGGAGCCGGAACTGGAACCATAGTGAACGATTCGGTTCGGTTCAGCTACAATTCTTTATGGTTCCATCGGTTCTTTGTGCACCCCTACCAACAAAACAAAATATATATATCTATAACTATGAAAAAGTTGAAAGTTTTCTAATTTATTTGTATGCAGTGAGAAAAGGGATTTGGATACTCTTGTTCTTGAACTTCTTATGCTTCTACTTTCTTTATCATTTATTTTTATTTTCCTTTCAACACTGAAAATGAATGAATGATATGAGTACAAAGTACCATTCTTTGAGAAGGAGATAATTGGGACTTCTTTGTTTTTTTCCTCAAATAAGGTTTTTTTATTTTTTAGCATGGATACCCCTAGGTAACTATTTCTTATTATCAAGTATATTAGTAATTATTCATATTGTACCTAATATTTTTTTCTCAAGGCAATTGATGCTCTTTAACTCTGTATACACTTGATAATTCTAATATTTTATTGTTGTATCAAGCAATAGCCTTTTATAATTTTTTTTCTTTTCATTTTCTCACTTTTAGTTTCAATTTTTAACTAAAATAATATAATCACCATTTTAGATAAAAAAAAAAAAGAAAAAAAAGTTTTTTTTTAATAAGCATAAACACTAAAACATCATTTTGGTATTTAGGATTTAAAGGCTTAGCTACGGTGATGTTTTAAAAGCATTTTGACAATTTATAAACTAATAAAAAATTATCAAACATGTTTATCCTAAAAATTTGTTTTTATAAACAATAAACACTAAATATAAACGGTTACCAAACGAACCCTAAGTCGTAAACCACATTTTCAACTCGAAATCCCGTTTTCTTAAAAACAGACCTTTTCAACTCCATTTTCTACACAAAACCACGTTATCTTACAAAGGAATATTTTCAACTCAAAGCCCCACTTTATTAAAAACAAACATTTTCAACTTTGTTTTCTTAAAAATGGACATTTTCAATTCCATTTTCAACTCAAAATTCAGTTTTTGTAATTGTAAAAAAGGACTTTTTCAACCTTATTTTAAATTCTAGAACCCACTAATGTAAAAGTGGATATTTTCAATCTCATTTTCAACTCTAAAACCTATTTTTGTAAAAGTGGATATTTTCAACATCATTTTCAACTTCAAAACCCACTTTTGTAAAAGTGAATATTTTTAACCTCATTTTCAACCCTAAAACCTACTTTTGTAAAAGCCATTTTTCGTCCAAGACTCACATAACACACATGCACGTCCTTAAACGTTACTCTTCCCATTTCCCGTCACGCGTCCGTGGATGTCATTCCACCCCTCCTTAGTTACAGGTTCTTAAATGTTATTCAACCCATCCATAACTATGTGTCCTTAGATGTTACTCCGTCCATCTCTAGTTACACGTCCTTGGACATTATTCCTTAGTTACACGTCGTTAGACGTCATTTCACCCATCGTTAGTTATGCATCTTTAGAGGCCATGTCACGCCCCGATTTTTGGCTCTTGAAAACCTGAGGCGACGTCCATCCATTTGCCCTAATGAACCATCTTAATTCTTAATCACCGCGGAAGCTTAATTACGTACACACTCATATATGTGTGTAACTCAACATCAACCAATACCAATGGACCCCACACTTAACCTCACACACCTATCCAATCACCTCTAATTATCTATTACACCCCAATTTCTGACACTCGGTTAAGATTAAAGAAAATGAAGGTGAGCGGTGAAAGTCAAACATCGATACGTCTCATATCCTAACTCAACCATACAACCCTTCAAATGATTACATCACACAAATGCAGATACATAACTCCTTGTACGTTCATTATCACAGGCAAAAAATGAGACCATTAGAAAGAGGGTTCAAAAATACTCAATTTAAAAAAGAATTACTTAATTCGGGTTTGAAATGACATAGTTATGCTTATTTCAAAATATTTAAAATATATAGCAATGAAATAGTCGATTGTTCCTGAGGGAAGAGTCAACTGTTTTGTCACTCTAGAAAACTCAAAACGGCTCTGTCAAAAATAGTTAACTTATCAAGAGAAGTAGTCAACTGTTTACACCTGGGAACCTTATTTTCATATATCATTCCCTCATATCCACACTTTCAACCTATATTCATTTTAATACATCTTAACATCATTCAAACAACATTCTAATCATCTATAAATACTAGATCATCATACATATAATCTGAATCATACATTCGAACTAAATCACACATTCCATACATATCTCTCAAAATCATATGTATCATTACATGTATCCACAAAACCCACAAGGTACATGAACCAACCTCATTATTTATACATGTAAGGTCCAAATGAATCTATAAGTTACATAAAATAAATGTAACTACAACATCTACGTAATCCACATGCCACATGCTAGCATGGATAGCCAAATATACAATTTATACATAAAACCTCCAAAATATGTCTCAAAATGCTCCTATGAGCTCTAAGTGACTAAGCAAGTCTTTTCCACCATCCGTGTCTTCCCTAAAAAATGTTTTGAGAGAGAGGGGTGAGCAACTCAAAGGCTCAGAAGGAATGCCCCAACCCACCTAGGCATCGACCCGATACCGGCCTATATGTCGTTACACTACATGGCATACCCACGCTCTCAAGTCAACACAACACAAATGTAAGTCAAGAATGAATGCATTTACTCATATATCATACTTAACAATCTACATACATAAGCAACTAGATATATATACAACTTCTAAGTCATAATATGATATATAGGCATGGTTGGTCCACTCCAATGATCATGTGGTGTTAGGCTACTCCGACAACACCAAAGTGTTGGGCAACTCTGACAACACTCGTGTGATGGGACCACTCTATCGGTCACACATTCATGGCATTATATAAGTCTTGCACTAGTGATTGGGCAACTCCGACAATCACTATACTTGGGGCATGATTGGGCATTTCCAACGATCATCCCATTGGGAGTATTCTCACCAATTCAAACATATGGTTGTCCCTCTCCAAATTTTATATACATCATACTTGGACAACACTTCGATATACATGTGTACATATTCATAGTACATATAATCTCACATAGCATATTATCATGCTTTTCAATGCACATTCTTGCTAACATAATTCACACAATCTCAACCTCACTGATACCCTATAATTGATGACTAAGAGTGAAAGGACACCCCTACCTCAAGTTTAGATCCTTCTCCTAGCAGCCCTAGAATCACCGAACTTCAAGTTCCTCCAAGTCGTAATTTTTTTTGGTAGAATCGTAGATCGGGTCAAGGAGAACACAATTTCATTCTTGGACGAAGCCTGAATCCAATCTCTAACAACCCTTAATTTTTGAAACTCTCTAATGGGGGTCTTTAAACCCACCAATGTGTAGAGGAAGAAGAGGGGAGCAAACTTGTCTCTTGGAGCAGGCTCTAAATCTCACTGTAAGGTGTTCAAACTTAAGGAAGAAGGTTGAAGAAGAATGAGAGTTTGACAACTCTTCAATGGAAGAATTCTATCTCTATAGGTTCTGTCCCAACCATATACATATAGGGTCTATTTGGTTGGCCTATTTTGATATATATTTTTATATTATGTTTTTAATTTTTTAACCCAAAACACATTTGGTAGAGCTAGTTTGTTTGCAAAGAGTTAACATGTTACGTATTTTGGGACCAAAACTTGTATCACCAAAATGGTGATATTGTTATGTTTTTGCATTATAGTTGGTCAAAACTAGAACACATCACTATAGCGATGGAACCAATTCAGCTAAACTTAAAACACCATTGCGCATCATACAAAAGGAAACGTAATAACAGATTTGTGTATTGTAGCTGCACCTCTTTTTTATTATTTTGAATGACTCCTCTGGCGATTCATGAGGTGATTCCACTTTAAACCATAGCTCTCTTCCATTTTCGCAACATCAAGCAAAGATTGAAGATTTGTTCAGTTGATCCAGTGTAGTGTCACCTACGATAGAAAGGCTATCATCATCAATGGACAACGGAGAATCCTTATCACTAGTTCCATACATCACCCCAGTTAATAAATTCAACAGGAATATTGAATCATTTTCATGTTTTTTGGGCGTTCTTTCTTAGGGAAGAAGGGAAAAGAGAGAGAGAGAGGGGTTGGTCGCATATCCCTTTTGCCTTGGTCTTGCACAAGTGATAAACCTCTCTTATCTCTCGTCATCCGAAACCTGATTAAAACCTTTTGATCCATCCGTATAATTTGTATTTTCTGATCTGTATTTGAATTGAACCGATTACTACCATGGCCACCAGTGGAAACAAAAACATCAATGCCAAATTGGTAGGTATTTTTTGTTCCCTTTTTTCCCCTTTGGTTTTGATTGTTTCCATGTTCAATTTTGTTTAAATTTGTGGTTTATATATATTGCTCATGCATATTCTGTTGTGGGTATGTTTTAATCCAGTGGATTTTGTTATTTCGAGCTACAAATTTCCTTCTTTATGTTATTTTTTGCTTTGTTAGTTGCCAATTGTAGATTTTTTGTTGAATTTTTGATATTCTCTCATGAAATTATGGCAGTGGTATTATATTGTTCTTTCCATAAGACTATTCCTTCCAATTTTGGTAACTTATGTAGGATTTTGTTTTGCTTTTATTATATAATGAGTTATTTAGTTGTGGCAATCTAGATATGCTTTTGCAAGATTTGAAATATACCAATTCTGTTAAAAGACTAATTTTTGTTTATTGTTTTGTCCATAGAATTTAATCAAAAAGATTTTTTCTTCTTATATGGGTTTGGAGTTATTAGTTCCACTATATATGTTCTTCTCTGACATTTTAATTTTTGATAGTAGGATCATATTTAATTTTTTAATGTTGAGTAAAATATTATGATTTAATATGTGACAGTTGATTAAAAGTATCATATTACCTTTGGGACAAAATGATCAGGTTTTTTGGTTTTTACCATTCTTGACCCAGGTTCTGCTTTGTTTTTAAGATGTTGCCTTTTCAACTTATTATGGTTGCACCCTTGCATGCTCCATCTTAAGTTTTTCATAGATAGATTCATTTCTATGAATTTCTGCTGGAGTTCTAGCTTCTTAATTCTTACTAGCTCTGCTTAATGAGTTTGGCAATTGTCTTTTTTTAGTGCCTTTTTCAATCCCTTTAAATCACTCTTATATATTATTTGTTTTGTTATGATTTTAGTATATTATTAGCTTATAAGCCAATTTTAAAACATATCATGGGTGGTTTTTTTTTTTCTAACTAAAAACAGATCCTCACTTCTTTAGATATGATTTTTAGTGTGGCTCTTCTTCAATTTTGGTTCGATCAACTAGTTGTTCTCAATTGTAGTTATAATTACTTTCCCAATGCTCCCCTCTTTTTACATTTGTCCTTAAACTTCACCTCTGGTTACTTTCTCATTTAGATTCATGTATTTTCTAATTTGTCAAATTCGATATTTCATTTATCCTCAAACATGGTATGATAGTATTGAGTATGCCCTAACCTTCCACTCTTTGTGCTGCTCACCAAAAGGACCATTTGAGAAACAGAACCACAAATAGGCAAAGCAAAGAACTGAAGATGGTGTCGTGCTTTAGAAGGATTTATTAGCAACACATATGGCCTCATTATTACATTATGCTATTTTTGTTGCTTTGGAGATTCTCTCAAACCATTTTTGTTTATATTTGTTTCACTTTTATGGGTTCATTTAATTATAATTGTGCAAGACCCTGCCAAATTGTTCATAGCTGAATTTACTATTCCTCATGCAGTGTAATTGTGGAAGCCCTGAAAGTGGATAATTTGTAGAAGCTTTGCTCTTCCTTGGAACCTATTCTTCGCAGAGTTGTAAGATAAATGAATACACATTTAGGCACTTCATGAACTACCAAATTGTTCGTGCACATTTAATTGTTGTTGCTCATAATCTCAAAATCTACCAAGTTGAAGTGGCAATATATTTCAAATGAAGTTGTGAGCTGAAGATTGTATTTGCTTAAGAGACTTTTATTGTATTGTCTTGTTTCATTCACTATTTGTAGTCCTAGTATAGGGATACTCTGGACCGGGGGAGTGTATTGAGATTTTAGTGAGAGATAACTCAAAAATTCTTCATTCTAATTTAGTGGATTCATGTTTATTTGGAGCAAATTATAATATATATCAAACATTGTTTCCAAATTTGTGGTATTGGAATGTTGTTTGAAATATATATTTAGAATTGTGCAGGGTTGGTTTATGAAAATAAAAGGATTGTAGGCAATCAAATGTGTCAGATTTTAAACAAAATTTTGCCATGTTTTAAAAAAATAATATAACAAGATTCAACCATTTAAAAAAAAAAAAAATCATAACAATAGTCTGTCAATTTTTTTTAAAAATATTAACAAAGACTTGGCCAAAATTTTTTGACAACGGTTAGAGCAACCAAACGTATTTTTAGTATTTTAGTTTTGAATTTCTCAAAACGCATTGACGTTACCAAACATGTTATGTATTTTCTGTTTTCGTAAATCATGAAACGCAACAATGTTACCAAACATGTTTTCAATTAATATTCAAAACACTAATATAACATACACATGTTATGTTATAGACTAAAACAAAAATCAATATCATAACACTCATCCAAACGGGCTCATAGTGTATTTGACACATCAGCAAAGACAAATGACTATTTTGCCCTTAAGTCATTTAACGTACCTTCCTGAGCTCCATTTTTGATTCCGAGAGCTCCTACGATTTCTAAATTACTTACTTAACTCATTAAATATTTTGTCAAGTCCAAATTCAAAAATAATTATTTTTTGAAAATTTTTTGAATTTTCAGGCCCACCCAGACCGCGTCCGAGGTCTCCATTAACCAAAAAAGTCAAACTTTCTCAAATGTTCTGAAAACTTCCGAAAACCTTTAATTAACCTTCCAAACATATTTTTCGCTCTCGAAATATCCATAACATCATTTAAAACGTGTTTATAGCGTAAATGATGAAAAACTGAAAACTAGTCAAATCTGGTTCCGATCTCTACACGTCACTCCGTCCATCTCTTGTTACACGTCCTTAGACATCACTCCATCCATATTTATTTAAATGTCCTTAGATGTCACTCCATCCATGTTCACATGTACGCATCCCTATACATCACTCCGTCCATGCCATATACATATCCTTAGAAGTCACTCCATCCATTTCTAGTTACACATCTTAGGCACTATTCCATCCATTTCTAATTACGCTTCATTAGACATTACTCTATCCATCTCTAATTACACGTCCTTAGATTTCACTCTGTCTATCTCTAGTTACATGTCCTTAGACGTCACTTTGTCCATGTTCACATGTACACGTCCCTAGATGTTACTCTGTCCATGTCATGTACACATCCTTAGACATCACTCTGTCTATATCTAGTTACACGTCTTTAGACGTCATTCCGACTATCCTTAGTTACACATCCTTAGACGTCACTCCGTCCATCTCTAGTCACACGTCTTTAAACATTACTCCGACTATCCTTAGTTACACGTCCTTAGACGTTACTCCATCCATCTCTAGTTACAAATCCTTAGATGTCATTCTATCCATTTCTAGTTACACGTCTTTAGACGTCATTCCATATAGGCTTAGTTACACACCTCCTTTGAGGTCATTCCGTCCATTCTAGACATATACCCATCCTTATAGGTCACTTTGCCCATTTCTAGACATGCACACTTTCCTAGAGGTCATTCCATTCATTTTTAAACATACACACCTCCTTAGAGCTCACTTCATTCATTTCTAGACATATACACCTCCCTAGAAGTCATTTCATCCAATTCTAGACACACAGCTCCCTAAAGGTAACTCCATCCAATTCTAGACATGTATGCCTCCTTAGAGGTCACTATTTCCAATTTTAGACATATACACCTCCCTAGAGGTCACTCCGTTCATTTCTAAACTTAGGCACCTCCCTAAAGGCCATTATGTCCATCTTTAGTCACAAATCTCCTTAGAGATCCCTCCATTCAACCCGACCTTTGTAAAGGTCATCCTCTATAAACATTCCACATCAACCTTTGTAAAGGTCATCTTCTTGAACATCATCGTTGGCATTTAGAAAGTTCACACTCCTTAGACATACAAACATCGACTTTTGTAAAAGTCAATTTCCTAAGCATTCATCAATCTTTATAAAGGTCATCCTTTTTTTTCGTAGTTTATTCATTAGTCTAAACCTATGGTCGACCTAATTCTCATCAGAAGAGCTACAAATAAGATACATAGGCAGTCTAGGCAACCCTAGATTTGGTCACTCCGCCTTTGAAATCATATGTTCGGAGGCCCACATTCATCTCCACTATTTCCCAGTATTCACAAATTACTTCAAATTACATTCGACCTGATTCTTTCATGTTATTCATAACTGGGATACGTAGGTAACTCGAAATATCTCCGGGTTTAATCATACCTTCATTCAAAACATAAGTTCTCTTAAGAATCCACTCGAACATAGATAACATAACCATACATGTCTTGGAGTAGTCAATATATGAAAGTTGCCTAGGCAATCCCAGTCAAGATATTCCATCTCTTGTACTCATATGTATAAGTGGCTCTCCATCTTCACGAACTTTGGTTCTATTCTTCTTAGAGTACACCAAAGCTACAACCCTAGAATA
Organism: Cornus controversa; assembly: GCA_026545225.1. Lineage (NCBI taxonomy): Eukaryota > Viridiplantae > Streptophyta > Magnoliopsida > Cornales > Cornaceae > Cornus > Cornus controversa. The sequence continues at coordinate 15,754,112 of CM048854.1, read as the reverse complement.
CGATCATATAACGGAAAAAAAAAGCAACATGAAAGGTAAAGTAGGTAACCTTCCTCGATACAGATGTCCTGAGGTGACTTACACCTTTTATTGGCATAACAAAACTCTTGAATCCATTTATCCGGTTCTCGTTAGATCAAATGAAAGTCAAACATTCCAAGGCCTACATTCTAACTTCATATTAGTTATAGTATTCCACACTCTTAAAGGTGAACTAGCACACCAAAACTTAATGTTAGGTGGTGAATCTAAACATATACATTCCGGTTGCCCTATTCCAAGTCGGTTGTAGCCACCTATCGTAATGCACATTTAGTTTTCCATGACATTTTATGGCGACAACTGGCGACCGAAGGAACTCTCAATGGGGGTGCTACATCGTCTAAAGATCAGCTAAGGATTGGAGTGTATTGAATCATTGCCAAAGGACCATGCAAACTTATGCTTGACATCAATTTCTTCATAGTGGATTGCTCGTAGACTTGCAGAAGCTCCCGTGGTTTTTTACTCTCGACTGAGGGATTTTTTCACATATATCGATTTCTCTTATTCACTCTTTAGGTTGAGAAGATTGAGGGGTCAAACCTAGCCCAACCTGCACTTTAGGCACTGCTGGCCAAGCCAAGGTCGAACCCGAGGTAGGGTTGGGGTGGCCTAGCCCGAGCTCGACAATGCTGGGGGTGGTGTTTACAACTGTGCCATTTTTGATATCATGGTAGAAATATAAAACCCAAACAAGATTTTAAAAAGACATTCAAAGTAATAAAAGAAATACATAAACAAAAGCATCCTTTATTTGAAAATATCTCTTTTCATAAGCAATCCCGAATTCATTTTTTGCTTCTTTGCAACACTTAAGAAAACCGGTGAAGTCTTCACTTGAGCAGTGAAAATTGTATACTCAAGGAGATAAGTTAATCATAAAATATATATAAAAAATTATTAATACCTTCAGCTATGAGGTGAAGTCTATGAAGATGACGATGGTTAGTGAAGATGCTTTATGGCCAATGAAGATGATCGGTGGTGGCAGTGGCTAATGAGAGCTCTAGATGGCAACATGCAATGTGCTAGTGGCTAGGGTTTATGGAATGAGTTTCTAGAGAATTCTGATAAGGTAGTTTATATAAATAATGTGTACTAAACATAGTATGGAAAATAAATGGCTAAGATTTAATATAATGTTATAGTATAATAAATATATATAATAGAAATCGAGTTCGGGTTGGGCTCGGATTAGAATATTTCCAAACCAAGCCCAGAAATGGATTAGATTGGAATGTTTATACCTAGTTGAGTGTTCTGTCTTTTACCTTGGCTACAGACATTAATGCCATAGGAAAATGGAAATACTATCATTGATTGACATTCTCCCTTTAGCCATCCTCAAGTTGATGCCTTAAATTTCATTAGCCATCTTTGCAGAATGCCTTACACTGAAGCTTACCATAGCTAGCTTTGCCATTCTGATCAATGTTGATTCTTTGCTCTTCCTCTTGAAATTCTATACTATCTACGAGGCTTATTACTTGAAAACAAAGAAACATGAACTTGTAAATTCATAATACCACTTTCAGATCATGTAACATGAAAATTCTCTTTCTACAACATTCTTCTTTCAATGGCCACATCTAATCTGGACACAACCATCCATCCCGAAGCCCCGAAGCACAGTTTTATTCACTCTTGATTGAAGTTCAATGAGCTACCTGCAACTATCAAACACATACCCACTTTGCTCAACTTGCCCTAAACCCCATGATCACTTGTTCTTCCAATGGTCCGTCGCTGCTCCTATTTGGTCATTTCTTCAAACATGTTGTGCCCTTCACATCCTCCATCTTCATGGTCCGATTTACTCTCCTGGGCTACTCTACACTGGAAAGGCAAACAAACCAACTATCGAGCCATGGTATGCAAGCTTTCATTTGCTGCTGCAATGTACAACATTTGGCGTGAGAGAAATCGACAGATCTTCCAAGGGAAAAATGTCTCGTCCACCATGGTTTTGCAAAGAACACTTGACTCTGTTCGACTGAAGATGATGTCTTGTTCTTTCATTGATTGTCCAGCCACGAGACGTGTTGTAAGTGAATGGGAATTGCCTTCTTGCGTCTTACGCCCACCGCCGTGACCGCCGGATTGATCAGAATGCAGGCCAAGCTCTCTACAATGTTCGTCTGTGTTGCTAAAACATTTGGCCTTGCCAACGGTCATGGTTTTTTGAAAAACTTGGTTTCAATTAGACCCACTCTAATTGGGCCATGGCACTTACCAAATGTTGTGTAATGCTGTCGATTGACCATGGGCTTTTGCTGCCTTGCGCAAATTTTTCATTTTGGGCCTGTATAGTTACATTATATATATTCAATCAATTTTACCTTTAAAATAATAGTAAGAAAAAAAATCTACATAATTACATTAGGACAATTACATCTATCAAGCATTAGGACAAATCTAGCATAAGTGACTCGAACTATTAATTAATGATATTGAAGATGCCAAATGAATAATTTATCCTTAATTAAATAAAAGGTGAAGTGTATTAAACCTTCTTGATCTATCATCATATTACAAAAAAACTCTCCTGAACTAAAAATTGGTCTCCTGAACTATCATCGGATTGCAAAAAATCTCCTGAACTACAAATTGGCCTCTTGAACTATGACCAGATTGCAAGAAACCCTTCTAAATTATAAGAAACACACACTTAATGACAAATCGTCAACTAGCATTTAACGAAAAATTCAAATTACTTTTTTGTCCTTAGTTAATAATATGTATGATTGTTGGTGAAGTAGACTAAGGCTCTGTTTGATAACACTTTCGATTTCAAATTTCAGCTTTCATTTTTATATTTTTAGAAGTCATAGCAGAAATCGTGTTTGGTAACGTAATTTTTATTTATGAAAAAATAAAAGTGATGTCAAAATTTTGACAATTCTTAAGCATAATTATGAAGCTTTCAGTTTCAGATTTCATTTTTCAGTTCAAGTTTTCATTTATAATTTTTTTTTATAAAATACAATAAATAAAAAAATTTCTTGCTCAAAAATATAATATAATACAATAAATTAAAATTTTATAAAAAAAGAATAAAAAAATTAGAAAATACAATAAATACAAAATTGGTGACTCAAAAAATATAAATATAACAAAATAAAACACAATAAATACAAAATATAAATAAAATACAATAAATACAAAATTATAAGTCAATAAGAATAAAAATCTTTTATAAAATACAATAAATAAAAAATATATATATAAAAATAAAGATATATATAATAATAATAAATATATATATATATATAATATATATATAAGAAGAAAATACAATAAAATAAGAGCTATATATAAATACAATTATATATAATATAAAAATATAATATAATAAATACAAAATTATAAGTCGATAAGAATAATTTTTTTTATAAAATACAATAAAAAAATTTAAATATATGTAATATATATATATATGAAGAGATATATAAGAAGAAAATAGAATAAAATAAGACATGTTGGTTATGTTGATTGTAGAAATTGAAATATAAGACGTATTTATATATATAATAGGTTTAACAATCATAAGGATTTGACATTCTAAATTTGGAGTGGGTCATGTGTGTCAACTAAGGTTAGATTTTGGACAGTAATTTAACGATTTGGGATTTATTGCAGAGAGAAAAGATAGTTGAACTGGTTAAGTGTCCAAATGATAGTTCAGGGGGATTTTTTGAGAGAGAGAAGATAGTTCAGGAGGTTAAGTATCCAAATAATAGTTTGGGGGGTTTTTTTGAGAGAAAGAAAATAGTTAAAGGGGGTTTAATGCACTTAGCCCTTAAATATAACTCAATTACTCTCACTTTTTATAAGATTTTGCTTAATTATCTTCAGGACTATGCTATTTAGGCAAAATTATTAAACATAATTGTCAGACCTACACGTTTACATCTATTGGAGGCATCCGGTAGATTCCACCACATGGATGAGAAAGTGTAGGTCTAACAATTCTACCTAACAATTCTGCCTACATATCATTTTTCTTATCATCGGTTTAAAGTTTTTAAAATATGGTGGTTACCCTCTCTTGAGGTTCCATTAACTTTACTTTGAGTACCTCTATCTTTAATTTACTGTCAACTCTATTAAAGTCAATTAACCTAAAAATTTAAAATGTCAAAATTATCATCGGTGGCGGTAGTGCTGGTGTGGCATTGATGAAAATATATATATATATATATATATATATATGTTAATTTTAGTTAAAGGATTAGAAATTGAGGTTATTTTTGCACAAAGTATTATAACTTGAGGAAACTTTTGTAATTGTATATTAGATGTAATTTTGTTTAACGGATCATTAGTTTGACAGGAATGGCAAAGTAATTTTGCAAAAACTTCAAAACAAGAATAATTAAACTAAATCTCATGAGAGATTAGAATAATTACTCTTGAATGTATCAAATTTTGATGATGAATTCTCGTTCAAATAGCTAGCTAGAAGAAGAAAATTCATTAGAATCAACTATATGATGACGAGGACTTGGACAAAATCCAACAGTTTCCAACCCCACCACCCATTCCAGAAGGACTCACCCACCATGCCCTGTAGGCTTCAAACAACACTAGTTGTCAAGCACCATACACATGCAATGTTCCTCTGGCTCAGGTATTTAATATTGTTGGCTTTCACACGCATTGAAGATGATGTTATATTGTTATGGATGAACCAACGGCTTTGTATTAGTCTTATTATGTTAGTTGAAGAAGGTGACATGTGATCCTTATATGAAGAATTAATAGGTAGAAGTAGAGTCGTGGAAGGTGGTGGTCCTCTCTTCTGCAACGCATCTTTCATGAAAACGACCCAAAACACCCCACATGATTTGATGATGACATATGTACTCTTCAATTTTTAAATATTACAACTGATAATGGTACACATGCGCATACATGCATTGATGTCAAGAAACTATCAATCAAATTTAGTTCTTTTCTTAATTTAAAGAGTAAAACTAGACCGACATTGTTTTATCCGGTGAGAGTTTAGACGGGGTAACACCAATTATTAGTAATTCACGTTATTAAAATGGGTGACATAAGATAACATTGTACTTACATTATATCACCCATTTTAATAACATGTGTTATCATTCATAATTACAAACGTTTCCCACAAAAGAGACTGCAGAAAATACTAAATAGAGAGGACACCAATTATTAGTAACTCACGTTACTAAAATGGGTGACATGAGATAACGTTGTACTTACATTGTATCACCCATTTTAATAACATGTGTTATCACTCATAATTACAAACGTTTCTCACATAAGAGACTGCAGAAAATACTAAATAGAGAGGATTTTTACGCCGATTGATTTTTTTTGCATTTCAATCACTTGTATCTAATATGAATTTTTAATAAAATAATTGATAAGAATAGTGTCTCTCTCTTCTAAAATATTTAAATAAATAATTGACACATCAACTGATAGTAATACCGATTATGATGTTTTATCATTTTTTGTAATTTTAATGTTCACTAGGTTTGGAGATATATGATAACTTATGAGCTTGTTGTCACGTTTTTACCAAAAAAAAAAAAAATTAAGTGATCAATTTCCAAGCTGTAATTGAAAATTAATTGTCAATTTAGAATTATATGAGAGATATTGGTACGACATCTAAGAAAACTAAATAAATAAATAAATGAATAGAGATCAATTTCAATTTGGTTTTAGATTATTTGTTGTTGGTCACTTGGCCTCATTAGTATTTTATGATGAGGCACAAAAGGAATAGTAGGCCAACCAAATCTCCTCAGCACATAAAAGACAGGTGACGAAGTCAGTATTAATTGAACTGCTGGACCCTTAAAACCACTTTCCCCATAAGATTTCGGCTTCACTTCATCCTGGGACTCATATATATATACATACATATATATATGAAAAATTAGATTTTGATAATCAAAATTTAAAAAAAAAATTTTTAAGAGAATTTTAAATTCAATAAAAGGTAAATAGTGATCAAATTTAAAAAATAATTGTAATAAATGACTATTTAACTTTAATTTCTAAAATATCTTTTATTCTCTTCATAAATTTTCAATTAGTTCTTCATCTTTTCTAACCCCATCCCCAAATATAAGAAATTTAAAAAAAAAAAAATCTTGGAGTTTTTAAATAACAATAATGAATGATACAATGAGAGGCTTTTGAAGTGTAAGATAAAATCAGAATTTTTTTCAAAATCACAGAGGTGGAATTTGTGTAACATGTGGTAGTGATGTTGACAACTCTAGGCACAAGAACAATGATGTTGGATAATGATGTTGATAACAATAGCCACAAGTACAATGATGCTGAGCAAGACAGTAATAATTAGCTCAGCAATCGTAGTCTTGAGTGGCCACTGGAATGCAGAATCACGATGTCCATCTCTTTTCTTACCTGGATTTTAAACTTTTTAATATTTGAAAATAGGGTTGAAAAAAACGAAAAAGAAAATTTAGTTTGTAAAGAATAAAAATGATATTTTGGATATTAAAGTTAAATGGTTACTATTAATAATTATTTTTTGAGTTCGATCATTATTTACTATTTATTTTTTTTTTTTGGTTAAAGCAATTTTTTTTCAATTTTTGTCACTAAAATATAATTTTTCCTATATAATAAGAAGTCCAGCCGTGAGTGTTAGAAATATTAAAAGAATTGTATTGAATTTTTTCCTTTATGAACAATAAATAAAACCTATTTATAGACACATAATCTTAGAAGTTAAGTAAACTTAAGAGACAAAAAATTCTAAGTCGTTTATTAAAAGGTTTAAGAAACCTTAGGTGGTTTAGGAGATGATATAATAGTAAATATATATTCTAACAGTCCCCTTCAAATTTAAGGTGGGTTATATGGAGTCAATTTGAGTTTAGAGACAAAATCTTAAATACGATTTGACGGAAGCGATCTGGTGATGTGTGTAGACGTGGCCGCTAACATAGTCAATAACGTGATAACCAACTAGAGATGTGGTTGCAGACATAATTAATGACGTGGTAACCAACCGGAGATGTGGGTACATAACATGGCAACTCGATATCAGACCGTAACTATTGATCGTAATCAAATGATATGACAACCCGATGTTTCAAACCATGGTTATTGGCCATAATAAAATGATATGACAACTAAATGTATCAGACATGGCTAAGCGACTAGACTCTGTTGCTGATGTGGCGAGCAACGACGATAGAGGCTACGATGACAAAAATAATGACAGGTTAATTAAGTGTTAATTTGGCGAAAGCTATTTTCTACGATTAACTGCCAGGGAGAAGTCGATGGTGTCATCCCCAGCGGTGAGGGCGATCGACTGTGAAGATGATTGCCAAATATTGAAGTGCTCTTATACCATATTAGAAATATTGAAAGAATTGTATTGAATTGATTTCTTTATGAACAATAAATAAATATTTATAAGAACATAATCTTGGAAACTAAGTAAACTTAGGAAACAAAAAATCTTAGGTGATTTAGGAAAGGATGTAAGAAACCCTAGGTGGTTTAGGAGATGATATAATAGTAAATATATATTCTAACAGTAGGGGTTCACAAACTGATTGTAATTCTATAGAACGCATGATATGCACAAATTTGAATCTCAAAACAAATTAATTAATGAAGAATACTAATTGTAATTGGTCAGACGATTGCCCTCTAATCCAAAAGCTTAAGCCATTTGGTAATGCGACATACCCAACCATATATACCCAACACTCTCCTCATCTGGATCTGATATGGGACAAAGAAAACATCTCTAATATTCTCGCTTACCTTAACTTGCAAGGCCCTCATTGTGGTCGAACCACCTTGCCTACCTGGGTGGGCAAATTCGGTCACCTTTCAGTCGGATGCTTCGCATGACACTAAATCAAGAACTGGATCTAACTCTGATACCAATTATAATAGGTCGGGTATTTGCCCTCTAACCCAAAAACTTAAGTCATTAGGTAGTGTTGCATACCCACCCATATATACCCAACGTTCTCCCTATCCGGATTCGATGTGGGACAAAGAAAACCCCTCTAACATTTTCTTCCATCTGAAAATATCTTCTAATCCAAAAGCTTAAGTCATTTCGTAATACAACATACCCAGCCATATATACCCAACCCTCTTCTCATCTAGATCTGATGTGGGACAAAGAAGACCGTCTCTAATATTCTCTCCCACTTTAACTTGCAACGCTCTCATTGTGGTCGAACTACCCTACCTACCTAGGTTGGCAAATCTGGTCACCTTTTAGTCGGGTGCTTGCCATAACACTGAATCAAGAACTGAGTCTAACTCTGATACCAACTATAATAGGTCGGACGCTTGCCCTCTAACCCAAAAGACATTGGTGGACAAATTCAACTCCTTTAAGTCAGACACTTGGTGTGACATTGGATCAAGAAATGAGTTTGACTTTTATATCAACTATAACGGGTCAGGCGTTTGCCATCTAACCAAAAATCTTAAGTCATTGGATAGTGATGTATACCCACCTATATATAGCCAACACTCTCCCCATCTGAATTTGACGTGGGAGAAGGAAGACCCCTCTAACACTAATCCACATCAATGTTCCACATGTATTTGATTATGTTTTATATGCATTCAAGTACTTGGAACATGAATTAGATGTTCATCAAACATAATAGCAAATGGTTCCATATTATAGTTTACTCCAATTAGGTATGAAGCATGGATACAAAACAACAAATATATGGACACAAATACGTAAGAAAAGTTTATATTTTTTTATTTTTATAACTACATGTCATTTATATAAAATAAGTTTAAGATTCTATGATTTATTCTTAAATAATAACATAATATTATTGGTACTTATTAACTTAATTACTTGTGACATGGTTGTGTTGAAAGCCGAAAATAAAATTATTATAAGTGACATTAAGTTAAATTTATAAATAAAATAATAAAGAATATAAAGTTTTGAGTCCTTTCACAATTTTTTTTTACATACAAAACAACATTATTGAATCCTACAAGCCTGAGTGAGTTTATCTCAGTTAAAGTGTATATAGTTTAAGCATTTAATTCATACTTTATTTTATTTTTTGTAACTTTCTGTTTTTTTAGTAGGTTATTAAAATTTTAAACAATGCTAAAAAATCGGTGAAACTTAGATGTTATGTTGTGGATGGAGATGCAATTAGACATGTCAATAAATTTGAATTTGATTGGATAACTTGGATATGTATTGAAAATTTAATCCGAATAACTTATTAACATTCTGAATCTGATAATTCATTAGTTAAACAAATCAGATATAGATTGTACTCAATCTGATCTTACATAATATATTAAACATATATAATCTAATCATTGTTTGTTATTTTTTTATATTTAAAAATAGACCATTAATAAATTAAATTATCAAATTAGATATTCATTTAATAATAAATCAATTATTGATTATAGAAGTATTTTTGTTTTATAGACTCGAAGTGAGCAGTTCACAAGGTTGACATTGAAGTTCATTTTTAATTTTTAGTTCATTGAAGTCAAAGATGACGTGTAGTGCACTCACTAACAACCTCGGATCAAAACCTTACTTCACAAAGTAATTAATGTAATAAAAAAAGGATTTGGAGTTTAAGAAATTAAAAGAACCAAGTGCTGCCACGTAGTCCTTTGAGCACGTGGAATGCAACATGCCCGCAACGCTATCTTCAGTTCTGGATTTATCAAATCTTCCTTCCTATACTTGCACTCTATTGTTGATCCCAATGTGTAAAGTACATTGTATCAGTGCTTACCCACACTGCTTACTTGCTTTCGTCCCAATTTACCAAATTGCCCTTCTATTCTAGTTGAGTTTATCTCACTAATTATCTAGAAAAGTGGGACATTTTATCTAGGATTCCGATGTCGCGATTAGGGTTGCACATGGTTCGATTCCCTACGGTTCTTGGAGGAATCGGAAACGGAACCGTCCCAACGGTTTCCTGTTTTTTGGAATCGGAACCGGAACCGTTGGGAGGTGGAACCGAACCGTAGCCAACGGTTCGGTTCGGTTCCGAACCGCGGTTCTACGGGTTTTTTTTTTTTTTTTTCAATTTTACAATCTAATATATTGAATCATTATATAATATAATACAATATTATTGATAATAAATGTAGTTTAACCATATATGTTTGGTGTTTGTATAATATTATCATAATATTATAATACTAAATTAGTAATAAGACTAATAACTAATATAATTATATAACTAATTTAACGGTTCCGGATCGGTTCCAGTTCTGGTTCCTTGGAACCGTCACCTACGGTTCGGTTCGGTTCGGTTCTGCTGGGCCTGGAACCGGAACCGTATTCAACGGTTCCTTGAAAAATGGAACCGGAACCGTACCGACGGTTCGGTTCGGTTCAGGTACGGTTTCATACGGTTCCGGTTCCTACGGTTCTTTGTGCAGCCCTAGTCGCGATAATGTAAAATATTCGAATACTTTTCAAATACGTGTTAGATATTTTTTAAAAGTGTCTCAAATTTATTTTTTTGTACACAAAGAACACGACCATAGACAGCTTAATATAATTTAAAATCTTAAACGAATGATATAAAAATAAACTTTTAACATGTAATATATTAATATCAAATTCTAATTAATAATGTTTGTTTAAAAATCATTCTTATTGAAATCATTATAACTAAGTGGACCATTTTTTACTAATATATTTCTTAATTTTTTGTCAATATTTTTTCATTGTCATTCATAGATATTTGTGAAAATAAAATATGATTTTTAATTAAGATCTTCATTTCTTTTTTACTTGGTTCACTTTCTTCCTTTCTTTTTTTATGATCTTCATAAAAAAATGTCTTATCACACATTTTATTATTATTATGAATCTAAATCACTAGTATATTTTTTTCATTATTGTATAATCTTCTAATTCTTTTAGATGACTTGGTTGTTCATTTGTTGAATTTTTACCTAATTTTTTTGTTGTTGTTTGATTATTATTTATAACAAAAGCCGTTGTAACGAGAAAATAAGAAAAAATGTGAGGAATAGGGAAAAAAAGATAATAAAAAATTAACAAGAAAAGATGAAAAATTTTATAATCTCAATTTTCTACAATTATCGATTAAGTATATATTCAACCATATTCATAAAAAATGTGGGATGGGGAGAGAGACAGAGGAAAAAGAGGGAGTTTGTGGGATAATAATAGAAATTAGGAGTTTTAAAATGTATTAAGTTAGAAAATTAAATTATTTGGCTTCACTATTAAATTTTTACTATTCGTTGGGGTCTAACAATATAAGGAAATATAAATTTTAGGAAGTCTAATAAAATTAAAAAATAAAATTTAGAAAATCTTATTAAGGCTTTAGCCGGTCCTGGACACGGCGATGACACAAATAAGACACGCAGGGGACATGTCGGGATATATTTTCTACTTTTTAAAAGTGCAAAGAAACTCTTGAACTTCTTCAAAGTTACAAAAAAGACCCCTAAACTAATTTTTTTGAGCATTTTAGTCCCTCTAAAATGGCATAATGGTCATATATATACCCTTTAATATGACCATTATGTCATTTTCCCTATAAATCTAGTGTTTTCTAAATAAAAATTGAGATAAAAAAGTGAGATAAGTTTCCTAAATAATAAGTTTAGAAACAATAGAAATAAAAGGCCTATAGAACTTTGTTTAACATAAAGCCATGTTATCTTGTTTGGTATTTTGTATTTAAATTTATTTGTTTGTTACTAGAAAAATGAGTAACGTATAAGGTTCTAGTAGTAGGTTTGAACGCAATAACAACACCTCTTTTTGGAAATACATTAATTGCTTCATAATTAATTGAAATATTTGTGTAATTTAGTCTTTTTTATTGTTAGATTTATGGTATTGTGAATATTGGTTAACTTGTTGAATATATATTAATATATTATATTATTATTTCATAGACATATTCATGTTGTATCTGTGTCCTATATTTTTAGAATTTGTCGTGTGGTCGTGTTTGTGTCATATCGTATCCGTGTTCATGCTTCCTAATTAATTAAGAATTACTAATAAAAAGGAAATGAAAAAGAAGAATAATATATATCGTGCTCCTTGAGAAATAAAGAAGAAAAAGAAAAAAGTAGAAAGGAGGGTTGGCGTAACCCACCGAATGCTTGTCATTTGATTCAAAATTTTAAGTTATTATAAGTGATACTATTTATTTAGAGATGACAACACTTAACACGATATAGTAACACAACTCAAATACAACACGAAATAAGTGTATTTTAGTTTGATTTAATCGTATTTGGATTGTAATCGCGTCGACCCAAACTGATACGGTAATTAAATGTATTGTGTTTATGTTTGAACCGTCAATTCATTTATAATTTAATTAATCCATTTAACTAAACATATCGGCTAAAGTGTCTTGTTTGTGTTAGAAATGTCTCGTTTACCTAAACATCTTGAATAAGTGTTAGGTCTTAACCCATTTATTAAACGGGTTACGAGTACTGTATTGTATTGTGTTACCAATTTAATAACCGTGTTGTATTCATGTCAAATTTTTTTAACATGTATGAATTATGGAGTGCTCAAAGAGGTCCGACACTACCATTGTTTACCAAAACCAAACAAAAAAGAATAAAAAAAATTATATTCTTTAATTTTTCCTCTTATCCAAACACAAAAGAAATTTTGAGAATCATCGAGAGGTACATATTTGAAATAAAAATAAAAGAAAAAAAGTGATTATGGTACAATAATTCTTCTCCTTTATGGTACACTAATTCTTCTCCTACACATGATTCATAGATAGATCATACAAACTGTTACACCCAAAATGGTGCCATGTGACAGTCATTGTGGTGATGACTAGGATGAATAAGTTTATTGATGTAGCAGTGGGATGAGATGATTAAATCACGTGTCTTTTTTAGGAGTGATTATCTGAATTGATAAGTAATGAGGTAGACTTTAGTGTTTTACTTCAACAAGGAGTTTATCAAGACTTAAATAAAGATTAATTGGAGTAGGACTTTTATCATCTGGAAATTACAATAGAGTTGGTTAAGCAAATATACATATATATGAATGAAGTTCTAATTCAAATGGATTATACAAACTTACTTACGCACAACGTGGAGAGAGAATTAATTTGTATCAAACAAAGACTCCATGTGAGTGTGGACTACTTCAAGGTTGGTTATGCTGTTGGTATATGGATAAGTTTGAGTGTGAGTGGGATTCTAGAAGGCTGAAGTTGAGAGGTTATATTGTTGGAACTTGAAGACATGTGCATTGATATTGATATTGATATTTTATATTTCTTTTTTTGTAACTAGTTTATTTCATTATTATCCTGTAACTTTTTTTTAGAAAGTTAGTTATATTCAACTACTATAAATAAATGAAAGAAGCTCATAATTAAGGATTTTACAACCACTTTACAAACATTGCATCGCATGTAATTCCTCTCTTTCACAATATTTTCACAGAATATTGCTCTAATCTCTCTTTACTTCTACATCTCCCTCGTAATTTTCTTGCTCCCTACCTCTTCATATCAGTCAGTCTATCTACATCTCCCTCCATTGCTATCTCCTTCTCTTCCTCCTTCTACCTCCCTCATTGCTACTACTCAGTCTCTCAATTCGCAAAACCAAAGTCCTCTTCATTGAGGCAAAAAATCACTTAATATTGAGTTTGGTATTCAATCTCACTACATAATCACCTGATCCAATACAAATTCTAAAGAGATACTCTGTTTAATCAGTTACTACAAATCTTTGAGTCGATTTCATGGCTTTGGCATGCCCACACACATGCTGACAATAATTGGCCAATCCGCTTGATTAATTGATCAAACAAATGGTTAGCATGAAAATTTTCAAGAAAGTTGTGGAAAAATATTATTTTGTTAGTTTAGATAGCATGAAAATGAAAAGAAAATGATTCTACTTAACAAAACTACCCTTTATGATTTTAAACATAGACTAAGGTGTTATAAGCAAGTTCTTGGAGAATATATATCTATATATATGTGTGTGTAATGGTTTTACAAACTGAATCTAAAAATAGGTTATCACAGTACACCACAGTTCTCTAAATCTCATGACAAAATTTTATTGTTTTGTTGATTAAACATGTTCAAAATTTTATTAATTTGTTATTTTGGCATATTTTACCATTTGGAGAAAATCAACCATTTACAAGAATTCTAGTTTCCTAAATATTTTCCTTTTGATCCTATTTAGACTCACAAGAGTTTTAATTCTTTCATTTCTTTTCCTTTCACCTAACCAAACGCACCCTATGTATTTCTAATTTAGAAAATATTTGAGTAAGTGAATTTTTGGAACTACTTTTATTTTTTATTATTTATTAAGCAGCCTCATAGACTCTTTTTAAGAGTTCAATCAATTAGCTAGTTTTCAAAGCTCATGTCTAATTGTTTAGCAAGGGAAGATTGAGCAACATAAGGGAATTGGATCCTCTTTAATATATTTTTTTTCCTCCAATCCCTCAACATAAGATCTCCTGTCTGTGAATTAATTATGGCATAATCAATCCCACATATATAAAAGGAGATAAGATATTCTTTGAATTAGTAGCAATTTAGATATGTGTTATAAGAAAAAAAAATCTTAATCTGTTTGTTTATGTAATATCATGTTAGTTTGTGTATATACATCTTATTTTTATTCATTATAGATTTGAAACAAACTCCAAATTTTCAGGACCTCTACTTGGGATTCAAAATCAGATCTTCCAACCCAATTCGACCCATTGAATTGGAGAGGAACCGTTGAAAAGATTAATAGGTAAAAACTTATAAAAAAGAAAAAAAAAGGTGATTATCACTGACACCTCTTGAGGTTTGATCTATTGATACTCGATTATAACTTTGTGAATTTTCATCAGTAACACCCTCTGTGGTTTGTGCCGCATACATGATACACCCTATTCCACCAAAAGTATACCATATTAGAACATCTTTTGATTGTGAAATGATCATGATGTCCTTTGACTTTTGACGTAACCCATTTGAATACTAAATTTACCTATTTAACCCTATCTAATAGACCAAAATACCCCTTTGAATATACATATATATATATATATATATAATCTATATATAATTATTTATTTCCATAAATAATAATGTTAACATAAAATAAAAAAATAATTAAATTTCTCTTTATTTTTCTCTATCTATATATATATATATATATATATATATATATATATATATAACCTATATAAATAATTATTTATTTTCATAAATAATAATGTTAAGATAAAATAAAAATATAATTAAATTTCTCTTTCTTTTTCTCTATTCATATATATATATACACTATAATATATATAACCTAATATGTATAATTATTTATTTTCATAAATAATAATATTCATCTATATATACACTATAATATATATAACCTAATATGTATAATTATTTATTTTCATAAATAATAATATTCATCTATATATACACTATAATATATATAATTATTTATTTCCATAAATAATAATATTAATATAAAATAAAAAATTAGTTGTCAATGCATATTATCATGAAAGGTATTCTGGTCATTTTTCTATTCTGATAATTTTATATTAAAATACATTTAAATAATCAAGAGCAATCAAGACATTTCATATATTAAACAAATAAAAAATCTAACAAGAGGTGTTAGTGACGAAAATTCATAAAGTTGTATTCGCATATTAATACATCAAACTTCAAATAATCAGTAATATTAAAAAAAAAAAAAAAAAAAAAAAATTGGAGAGGAGATGTTGTTCATTTAATCCATACCATACTGAGAAGCAGTAATGACAAGAAGGAGGCTTTGACTTATAAACATCAATCAGTCTCATGTTCACCCAATGAAGAAATGCCATGTGGTACAATGGAGACACGTCTAATCCGCCTATGATACAGTTGAGTATAGCAATGACACGATCACATCACATTCACGCTCTTACTTGGTCCTAACGGCTCGGAAACCGCCCACGATTTCTTTCCAACAAATCCAGTCCACACATGCCATCCCTGCACCAACTCTCACACACTACCCTACATATATTTCTCTCTCTCCACATACATTACATTCTCTCTCTCACCTTTGATCATTCCCATCACCCAATTGTTCCCCCCTCTCTCTCTCTCTCTCCTCTCTCTCTCTCTAGAATATTTTGTTTGTGATATGTTCACTAGTAGTGATCAAATGTTGCAGTGCCCTCCTAGAGGACCATTGGTGATGGAAAGAAGATGGAAGCCCCACATTGAAATAGCACCCAATTGTCCTAGGTGTGCCTCTCCTAACACAAAGTTTTGTTACTACAACAATTACAGCTTGTCACAGCCTAGATACTTCTGTAAAGGCTGTAGGAGGTATTGGACTAAAGGTGGCTCCCTCCGTAACGTCCCCGTGGGCGGCGGTTGCCGGAAAAGCAGACGGGCCAAGTCCGTCCGGGCCCGGGTATCCGTCTCTAGCTACGGGCCCGCCCCGTCTAGTCCCATCTGCCTTTCAACCAATGACATGCCGCCAGGTGGACACGTGGGACCGGATATCGATTTGGCCGCGGTTTTCGCCAAGTACTTGGATCAAAACTCGAGTTTTGACAACAATGAAGTAGTTGAAACCTCTTTGCCGAACGAAGTCAATCAGTCATTTGATGATCATGATTCCCGGTTAGAAGATTTGATGATCGAGTGCCATCAGCCGTCTGATCCTATTGAGAAAGCCCAGTTGCTTGAAGACTTCTCTCACGTGTTTGTAGGTGATAATGGACACCAGGATAAAGTTGAAGAGCTTATGAGAGATGAAACAAATGGTTTCGGATTGTTGTCAGGTGAAGTGGAACAAGATATTCTATGGTCCGATGCTGCAACTGCTTTTTCTAGCTTTGCATTGCAAGAGTTGGGATCACTTTCGGCCGATGAACATTCCAAGTTTTCGGCAACTTTAGTGGACGATTATTGGAATTCATTTGATCTGTCTGCGTATGAGGTTTTTCCAAGACCGTGAAACCTAATTGATAGAGTTTTTTTTTTTTTTTTTTTCTTTGAGAGTTTACAAATTATTATATACTATATTTCAATGGAATTGAAATAAAACCACATATTAGTGGGATGATTTTACTCTATCTTCCTCGTATATTGAAAAGAAGTGTGAAACCGAGGTGAGATGATTTAGAGTGTACGTGTATTAGCACGCAATTCAATAATTCTCTTGGCAAAATCAGTAATACATACAAAGAATCTGTGCATGTGAAGTACGTCAACATTCAACAATGATCTTTACTTCTTCTTGTTCTTATTATTATTATTATATGTAAGGTAAGTTTTTTTTTTTGGGAAGTTATGTAAGGTAAGTTTATTGAATGAAAATACTTATTCTTCTTCTGCTTCTTAGTAATTTGGTGGGCATTGGTTCAATATAATTTGAGGTCTAAGTCAAAAATAGTAGTATAAAATATAGATAAGGATTAAGGGGTTGCTTATAAATATCAAGCATATATATTTTGAATGATTCTGTCAAATTATATAATTTAATTAATAGTTGAGAATAAGACAAATTAGGCTGACCTCCTCTAAGGTCTACCTTTATTACCTACAAATTAAACTTTCTAAAAATATTCAGTCAACCTTTCTTGAGGTTTCATTGACTTGTAAATTGAAATTCCAAAATTACCATTTTATAATAAATATTACTCATTTTATACAGTTTATTAATTGAATGATGTATTTTAAGATATTATTTTAGTATGTTAAGATTTGCAAAATTATTGAATTACGTACACTAAATTCTTTTTATACCAATAAATGAATTAAAAATAAAAAAAATTAAGACGACAAAGAAAGAAAAGCAATTTGCTATCTATTATATACTCTCAAGTGTTAATAATCATCATTTCTACTTTTGAAAAAAACAAAATAATATTTTTGTGCCAACGGTGGGATGATGGGTTTAATATTTTTGTACCAGCGATGGGATGAGGGGTTTCAGTGTCAGTGGTGGGATAAGGGGTTTCGGTGCCAGCGGTGGGACGAAGAGGTCCTGTCGGCGATGGAAGAGATGGTGGTGTCGGCGGCGACGGGGAGAGTTAGGGGCTGTACATGTATATATGTAATAATAATTGTATATATATGGAAGCTATATGTATATGTTTAAATATGGGGTTAATTAGTTTTAATTAAATATTAATAAATTGTGCAAAATGAGTAATGTTTATTATAGAATGGGTAATTTTAGAATTTTAATTTATGAAAATTTTTAAAAAATTTAATTTGTGAATAATAAAGGCAACACTCAGAAGAGATCAGAGTAATTTGCACTTGAGAATAAACATGAGAATTGATTGGTTATTACTTCTCACATATGGAAAACACAATACAGTTTAAAAGATGACTTTTAGTGAACCACTTCCATGTATATATAAAACTACTTCAATTGAAAGTGAACAAAAAGAATTGAATAAACAGAAATTTCAATGCATTATTGTTATAAACTTAAAGTTAAGAGGTCTTCGAGACTCAATTTAAAGTCATTGTGGACTGGTTCTTTTATAGCTCTATTTGTTGCTGGCCTTCTTGAAGTCACTTTGATATGATTGTATTGCTTTATAAATTGCTCTGCCTCTCCTTGACTATTGGGGTCTAAATTGGCCTCCTCTTTTGTGCATTTTTACATACTAACCATTGATCAATATAAACTTACCTTCTAAGCCATTATAATAATAATAACAATAATAATAATAAATAATGTGGAATGGGTTACAAATAGGGCTGTAAATGAACCGAACGTTTGGCGAACAGCTCGAGTTCGGTTTGACATTGCCTCGATTCATGTTCGTTTGTTTAGTAAGCGAATAGAGCTCAAAAAAAATTCATAAGCTCGTTTATTAAACGAGCCAAGCTCAAGCACCTCCCTGCTCAGCTCGTTTGTTCATGAATACGTTCGTGAACAGGCTCGATAATGTACTCGTTTTGAGCTCGAAAATATATATGTATATATACAATTTATATGGATTATTAGAATATGATATATTGATTTAGAAATAAGTTTGGGCCTTATATTTAAAGACATGCCTAAAATAGCATACCTTATGTATCACAACTATGTTTGGGCCTTATTTATTTAAAGACAACCCAAAATAACCTTTAACTTATTTAAACAAAAGTTTTAGTCCAACCCATTAAAAATTTCCAAGCCCATCTCCTGTATTGTAAACCCTAATTTTTATTTCTTATACTTGCCCCTTCACTTACCTAACCATATCTGCCGAAACAAAGCTTGCGACTTCCCTGTGGCGTTCCATGATAGTGGCGATACATGCTGGTAAATTACTCTAGCAAGTACGACGATTGCACTTATAGGCTTCAACTACATATTAGCTTACCAGATGAGCTCTCTCTCTCTCTCTCTCACACACACACACACACATATACACATCTAGTCTCATCTCTCTTTCTTTTTATCTTTTTTGTTTTCTGATTTGTGCATCAATGGTTGAATCTGTTGGTATATATCGTGAATCTGTTGGGATATATCGTGAACTTGTTGGCATTCAACTATATATACACACAACATACACTTATATATATAGATCGTGCACGCTTATATATACACTGATATGTACTATCGAGCTTGTCAAGCCGAGCTCGAGCTCATTGGAATATAGTCGAGCCGAGCTCGATCTTGGTCAAGAAAAGCTCGACCAAGCTCAAGCCGAGCTCGATCATCTCTTGAATTTGGCGAGCTAAGCCTGAACATGCCAAAACTCAGCTCGGCTCAATTACAGCCCTAGTTACAAACATCTGCAAGCCATCGCTTTTCTATATCAACATCTCCAACCATTGCCTCTCTGCATATTTATTGATGCAAAAAAATTCCTTTGCCATATTAACCAAATAAGGCCCTATTTGGGGGAAATATAATATAAAAGAACTTCATTGATAATGCCTTTATAAAATGAATTTTGTTAGAAGAAATTTATGAGAAAAAATACGTTTGACAAGTGCATTTTTTAAATATATTTTAACTTTTAAATTATTTGTTCTTTACAATATTATCCCTTATCCTTAACAAGGATTGCAACCCTTAAAAAACACAAAGTCCGTAATGGAGGTGAAGATGATAGTAGTGGAAGGCAGTAGTGGAGGTGGAGGTGGAGGTGGCGGTAATGGTGGTGGAAGGTGACGACAGCAATGTCGATGGCAGTTATAATGGTGGACGAAGGCGGCAATAATGCTAGAGGTGATAGTAGTGATGGTGGCAACGATGATGGTGATGGTGGCGGAAGTGGCAGTATCAGTAGCGGTAATGACGGTGGAGATGTTGGAGGTGGTGGCAGTAATGGTGGTGGAGATGCTGGAGGTGGTGGCAATGGAGGTAGCGATGGTGCTGGTGGTGGCGACGGTGGACGTAATATTCTGTATTTTTTATAAATAAATTAATGAGGTTTAATTGGATTTATGGAAGGTTAGATATTTATTTCGAATTTAATTGGATTTATTTACATGTTATTAATTATGTTTTTTAATTTAATTATTTTTTAGTTGTTTAAATATTTAGTTGGATGTAATTTATTTAATTATTTTATTTATTTGGGTTGGGTTTTGTTTTAGTGTATATTCGGGCTCATGGGGGAAGGGATGAGTTTATTTTATTTAGGCCCAAGCCTATATGTTTTAAGGAAGAATATATATATATTAGAAATTTCTACAAATTTCATTATATGTATATTTTTAGAGAGAGAGAGAGATAGAGAGGGAGATACAAACTCTAGGGAGGATTTGAGAAGAGTAATTGAAGAGGATTATGATTTTGGGCAAATGACTTGCGTTTATGTGATTTCTTCCTTTATTTTCGAAGAGGCAAGTAACATTTCTTCTCTTCCTCCTTGAATTTATAAAATCTTCACATCTGAAACCATATATATATATATATATATATATATATATTATAAAACATGAATGTATTGTATTAAACTAGAATTTCGTTTCTAATATATATATTGATAGAAACTAGGGTTTTATTTTTGGAGATATGTATGTTGACCAAAATCTAGGATTTCATTTATGAAATTTATATGTAGTGAATTAAATCGTGTTTTATGTATTTACATTTAATTTTTGTAAATAGTGTCGATGTAGGACAGAATTTTTAACGAACATATTTTGACTCTACGAGACTCATTCTCGATTAGAAACGACCTAATAAGAAAAATCCAATAGCTTAAGCTATTGGCCCATGTTGTTTTTCAGCCAAAAACACTCATCCAGGTCTCCAAAATTATATTTTTTCATTTATAAGAAGACTGCTGAATATTTCAAGAATTTTGTTCATGAACCAAACGAACTCAGAATTGGCTGAAATTTAATATTTAGTAGTTTTTAATTATTAGGTTTCTTATTATTTTTTTTAAATATTTGGAGAAAGTTTTATTTTTAACGGTTTCCTTTGCGATTAGTTTCCTTTTGTTTTTAGATTTTTTTGTGCTGTTAGGATTATAATTTCTTTATAATAAATACATATATTATATAGAGCAAATCATACAACCCATTCAATTATTAAGTACCCATGAATAGTGTCGTGAACTGTACCGGTTGCACTATTTTTCTTTTATTTCTTTATTCATAAATTTGACTCATTTCTCTAGTCTAAATTATCGATTATAAGTCCCTCGATTACCGAGTTTGGTTGTAGGATAGAATGTGATGTGGATGATGTGGCTTATATATATATTTTTTTGTGAAAAATGATAAATTAGTTTAAATATATAGTTATGTGCATTTAATCTATTGTTCGTAATGATGAATAAATGCATAAGATGTGTTATAGGAGCATAGGATGTAATACGGAATTAAGAGCTAGCTAATAAGCAGTCTCACTAATATATATACGACATGTCAGGATTACCTATACACATTTATATATTGTTATTTTTCTTTATTATGTAGAATTGTATAGCATGTTAGAATTGTTATACAGAATTAGGAGCTAGCTAATAAGCAGTCACACCAATATATATACTGCATATCATAATTATCATACGAAATTGGGAATTAGCTAATAAACAGTCTCACTAATATATATACTACATGTCAGGATTGCCATACAGAATTGGGAACTAGCTAATAAGTAGTCTCACCAATTTATATATGGCATATCAGGATTATTTTTTTACAATTATATTTTGTTATTGTTCGTTATTATGTAAAATTATTCATCAATTGCGTTATAAGCTTGGAATTTGTATATTTATCATGTAGTTTAGGTTGTTTGGATGGAAGATGATTGGTTTATCGATTCTCTGATTGTGATGTAGTAGAGAGGACTTGCTCGTGTGTTTAACCCATTCTTTGTTGATATTTCAGGTCATAAGCAATTCCAACCATAACGTTGAGGACTTCTTTATTTCTCATAGCTCATGATCATCTACTATTTCCAGCTGTTTGATGTGCTACTTTTGTTTTGACACTCAAAGTGTATTTACCACTCACAATAGAATGAATCATTGGTAGGATAGAGCTCTATGTAGAGGGTGTCGATTCCACAGAGATTATGTTGGGTTGATAGTTATAATCGAATATTGGTTCCGGTTCAATTAACAAACGATGTTTGGTTGTTTGTTTAAGTTACTTAAATTATGAAAATAACATAAATGCAAATAATTTGAGATAAGGAGAAAGGACTAGGGCTTAGACTTCACCACTAGCCCTATAAGCATGTCTATTATAAAATAAACTGGGAAATTCATATAAATATGTACAAATGACATGTTTGGCAAGTGCTACCTACAACTACATCGTCAAGAGAATACATGAACCCTAACTAATAATAGTCCATCTTAGATAGGAGTAATTTACCTACCTAACTATATTAACCTAATTACCTAAGTGTAGTGAAATTACCTTCTCTAAGCATGGACTATGAAAGTCAAAAGTTGACATGTTCAAGTGAAAATGAATACAAAACTATCACTTATATTCCTTGTGAAAATTTAAGTGTTGAGAAATCAATTGAAACAACTTAAATTCTAATATAAGAATGATAAATTGAGACAAATGAATTACAAAGAAATTATAAACTTGTATTGAATACAAGGCTTAAGATAATGTAAGATTACACAAATATAAGAAAAATCTCCAATTTACTACAAATATGACACATTTACATGGCTAGGGTTTTGTCCAAACCCTAGAGACAAAGGTGATCTTGGCTCCATATGATCTTCAAGGCTTTGTCAAAACCTCTTTTGAAGCTTTCCCTCTCTAGAACTTCAACTTCTTTCTCTAGAACTCAAAATATGCTCTCTATTAAAAAATAGATTCTATATCTAACTATAAGACCAAAAGTGTGTATACATCTTATTTCAAACTCAAAATATCATAGAAATCACGTGCAAAAGCTTCTTGGAGAAGATTGGGGATAAGTGGCAAGTGGCTGAAATATCTTCTGCCAGCTGTCTGTTTTCTGTAGAATTGGCAATGCATCATAATTGGTATTATGATGCATCATAACAATGCATCTTAATTGCAATTACGATGCATTGTAATTCTTTGGCTTGAATAATTGATTTCTTCTTGCTTTTTAGCTTCAATTTCTGCACGTATTATGCTAATTCTCATTGTAAGAATTCAATCAAGTAATCTTGAACTTGGAATGCATCCTTAAAATGATAGTGGAGTTAGATTAAGCCGCCTTTCGAAATAGAACCTGAAATCATCAAAAATACAAAAATACGTAAAAACTATATAATATGTGCAACTATATGATTAGAAGACACAAATAAGGCACGAGAATGTATAACATTCTACGCTTATCAGACCTCCAAACTTAGATATTGTTAGTCCCATGGCAATACAAAAAGATTTAAATTAGAACAACTCCACTACTTTCGCTTTCGTGGGAAACGTAGTTGTATTTAGCGAATGTAACAAGCATTTTAAACCCTTAGACACATCTAGTGGACGGATGAAGTCTTATTGGGTTTAACATCCTTGTTAAACTCACAAAAATATGCAAAACTAGTTGATTA
The DNA here is from genome assembly GCA_026545225.1 of Cornus controversa. Lineage (NCBI taxonomy): Eukaryota > Viridiplantae > Streptophyta > Magnoliopsida > Cornales > Cornaceae > Cornus > Cornus controversa. The sequence continues at coordinate 15,730,024 of CM048854.1, read as the reverse complement.
GCTCAGTCATCAACTAATGAAAGATGACCACCCAAATTTTCGTCAAGGTGACGAATACAACAAGTATTATGGAACTGAATGGACATCAATATCAAAATGCTTTTAAAATCACAAATTAGATGACAATCCCCACATAATGCTCAACTTGATACAAATACAAGTACTAACCCTAAAATTCTCTTTGAAAAGTGAACATACATTCTAATGTGTGGCTTATTATCGCAATTGGAGAATAAATACAACGCCCGTCTTTAAAAGAACTTCTTCTTGAAAAGAATCGCAAAAGCATACCATTAAATCATAAAAACTTTCAAATGCTTATTTACAGGTGACCGTGCAATATCTAAGTCCCTTAAACTTTCTAGCAAACCCATGTAGCGAGCTTTAAGCCAATGACTCCCAAACCAAATGGTTTTAGGGTATTAGGTGAAGAAACACCCCAAAGGACTTAATGACTTGAGCTTACTAAGTTACGAACATAAATAGGCCATTTGCCTTATTATTGATCAACCTTGCACACTTTTGAACGTGAACTCTCAATGGGTGAGAAGGCTTATTGTAATTTGATTTTTTTTTTACATTGGCATTGCCAAAGGAAATCATTCTCAAAGTATTCAAAAAGAAACAGACATTTTTAAAACTCTCTGTACGATGTATACCCCACAATTAAAATGTACGTGTGCATTTGTGCAGTATAGGACAAATTTAGGGCAAGAACTGTACAATATTCATTAACTGAACAAAAATGTAGACCGTTTTAACCTAACATGTAATTTAAAAAATTCAGGTATCTTAAGATGTCAAAGTTTCTAATTACAACATGTATTCATCTTTGACGTTATTGGAATTTCAAACCCTCAATGGCAAGTCATCATAGCTATCATGAATATGCAATTGAAATATATACAAAAATAAAAAATTATACGGGTTTGCCCATACCCCCTAACTTAAATTAAACAGTGTCCTCACTGTTTGAAAACAAGAAAAGTGAGAACAATATTACCAGCATGGGCGATGGGTTTCAAAAATTCAAAACATCAGCCACTGTATGAAAATGAGTACACGGGGTACATGTCTGTAAAGTGGAGTGACAAGACCTGCACAATGGTGAACTACATACCAAACATATTATAGAGGAACTGGAAAATGAAATAAATAAAGTAACTGAAAAGACATAAAATACTTACACAGGTGCACAGAGGTAAAAAATGAAAGAATATATTCTATTAATCCAACAAGTTGTTGATTCGTGTGTGAGTGTGACTCAAAAAGTATATCAATTAAAAATTTTCACACTTCGCAATAGAACGAATTCCTTACAGAATAGGGCTATTGAAAGGGGTATCGTACCTCAGGGATTATGGTCTGATGAGTTGGAATACGGAATTAATTCTAATTAAATTTAGAAGAAAAGAATTCTGATTTTTAAACTAAATTAATTAAAAATTAAAATAAAATAAATCAAAGTAAACAAGATAGTGAAGATAATATGAGAGAAATCTAGGGTGTTTGACTTCACCACTAACTCCACAATCAATGGTCAATTGAATCAACTATGGGGAATTACATCATGCATAAGTAGTGTCGGTGGCTACAAGCTCACCTTCATCCGTCAAAAAGATAACATATGATTAAGGCTAAGCCATGGACTATCTTCGATTGGCATGGGCCATCTGCCTAACTACTCTAATCTAGGGTGCAGTATGGTTCATCTTCTCTAGGCATAATCCATCAAAGCTCTTAACAATATATTCAGTGATCACCATTGTGTAATAATCTCTCTCATGATCACAGAAAATAAGAGAGATTGAGTTCAATAACAACAACTAAATATTTAAGACAAGATAAGAAATCATTGAGATTGAATTTACAAGACTTTTATTACTCAATTCTATAATAAGAATCCTCTGAATTACACAATCTATGCATGTATATAAAGGTCCCCAATAATTAAAACAATCAAACCATTGATGCTTTGTTAGGGCTACATCAGAACCCTAGTGGATGAACTAGCCGCTCATGGTAGAAGAAGAAGATTCAACTGTTGAGGAAGAAGACATCATTTTTCTGAATTACGCGTATGACTTCGTTCTCTAATGGCTCTGCAAATATGTTTCTGTTCTCTCCTCAACCCTCTCAGACTCTCCAATCTCTGTGTGATCTCCAAACTCAGCCTCTTATTCTTCACTTTATTCCTCAAGAGAATACACCAAAGTCCTAATCCAATTAGAAATAAATTAGGGTTTCCCGCAGCACTAATCAGGTGGGTTTTTCCTGCTGACTTCGGCCCAACTTTTGACCCACTAGAAGTCCGATTTACGAAATTTTCGTAAAATACAAAAGTGTGCAGAATCGAATTTCGTTCAACCTTTTTTGAAAATAATGTCGATTTGAGGCTCGGAAATAAGACTTCTGGTCCGTTTTCTAAAACGGGATTAAGACTGTATTATGCGTAGATTTGGGCTTCAGGCCCGAAACCTTCTTAAGCAGCTGTAATTCTCTTGGACCTCTTTCTTGGGCTGATTTGAGTTGAAATAAATGTTTGAATGGATCTCCTTGATGTAGGCTTCATCTAACCATCTTGCATGTCATCTTTAAAAGCCCAAAATCACGGTTTTAACTGAAATAATCATTAGGGCCCTGAAAATACAGAAAACACTAAAACGAAGTAAAATCACAAAATAATCTATCACTAAGAGAATAAAATACATAAGTTAAGAGACTAGAATGCGTAACATTCAACGCCGATCAGTTGTGAGTACAAGCAACGAAATTTATTGAATACAAAAGATATGCATCAAAATGGTGCCAACATGGCATGACAGCAGTACTAAAATAAAAAGAACTGAAATACAACAAAAAAAAATAAAACTGGAACTCCTAAACTACTGTTGAAGTGGAGGTGGTGGTGACGGTGCGATAGAGGTAGAAGTGACGTGAGAGCCATGGGATGCCATAAGAAGGTGCTCAATGTGGTTATGTCCATCCAAAATAGCTCTAATGTTGGCACCCTTAGTGTCCAGCCTCTCATCTGTTGTTCGGTAATGATCAGCAAAATCCAGCTATAGCTGCTGAACGTCCATGCTCAGGCACTCATAACCAACTGATAGATAGTCATAATCAGCTCGGCCCATCCTAGGCATCACATCGTCCTCATCCTCAGACTCATCATGTAAATCCTCTGATGCAATAACATCGGCAGTTGGGATATCCATATCCATGGCATTATCCTCAGATGCCTCATGGTCACTCTCATCCTCCTCTCTCTCTATAGCTACGTGGGGAAGTTTATTCATATGAGAGACCATCTTGCTCCAGCTCTGGAGGGTAAAGTGGGGAGGAGCGCCACTATAAAGCTTAGAAGGCTTAAATTGGAAGCTCGCCTTCCTAATCATGGCAGTCACTAGATAAGGAAATGGCATCTTCAAGGTAGCATCCTTCGGGTTGTTTTTGGCAACTATCTGCTCCCACACCTTGTGTATCTGGCTCCAAATAATAGGTGGGACTAGGAACCAACAGTCGGAGCTGAAGGTATACAATGCCGTCAAGAACTCACCCCAATGTTCCGTAGTATGCCCTAAAGGGTGGGCATTCTTCTGGAAAACTATGTTAAAGAACCACAAGCGTCGGGGGTAAAGAGATTTTACTTGTGCAGTTGTTCTTTGGGTTTGTGAATCTGTTATTGCACATGTCGTGAATCATTTTAAAAATCGTAAGTCTCGGGTCGAGCTCACATAAACAATAGTGGTCCTCTATATCATGCAGGTCCTCGGGTTCCTTATGTGGGCACCTAGTGAGTGTGGCAATGTCTGCTACCTTAATGGTAAGGGAGTTGCCATCGACAATCGTCCGCAAGGTGCCTGGCTCATTGCAATCATAGGTCATGTTCATATAGAACATGCGGACAAGCCGGGGGTAGGCAACGTCAGAGACAGGGTTAAGAGTCCAAGTAAAGGGCGTTCCTCCAATGCTCGGATGGACCAAACGGCAAGTGGATCCTCAATAAAAATGTCATAATCCACTGTATGCTTGGGGTGGAAATCTTTATTTTTTTATTTGCCTCTCGGGACATCACGAATAGGAGCGGATGTAACTCTTGTGCGAACCATTATGGCTTAATAATTTAGACTTGAGATTTTTGTCAAATAGATGGTGAGCACTATCTAGTGGCTACCCTTTTTGGTCTCCAAAGGAACCAAAAATTGTCCTCTATCAATGGATCACACAAACACAACCTAGATAAACAAAAAGCTCGAATCAAACCTCTAAACTTCAAGAATCAATTTAGTAGCCACCAAAAATAAAATCCAATAACTTTTATAAATTCAAATCAAACCCCTCACCTATCAATGGTGTTTACCCGAATCCACAATGGCAAATAAGTCCACAAACACAACCTAATCAACCCCCACCAACACAATCCTTCGACCAAAGATAACTCAAACCCCCAAACTTCCACAATTACAAACCAAAAACAACTAATACAAAACTATAACTAACCTCATCTCTAAACAGTCTAACCGAAGCCCAAGGTGTCCAAACTGTCCTAAATCTGTCAAGAATTCAAGAGGAATGGAATGTATAAGTGATGGGGATAAGTGTTGGGGAGTGAGGGGGATTGTTCGATCGAGAGAAAGAGAGAGAGCCTTATGCATGCAAGAGAGTGTAAAATGAGAGGGAAAAAAAGAGAATCGAATGTATAAGTGATTGCATGTGCAGTCACGTGGGCATTACGATCTATCGTAATGGATCTTACGATGCATCGTCATTACGATGCATCATCAAAGCTGTGAAATAAGATGCAAAATGCTCTGGATTTTAACTCAATTTTTGGGCTTGAGATTTCGATGCATCATCTTCAAACTTATGATGCATCGTCATTATAATGCATCGTCTTAGTAGTTACAATGCATCACAATTACGATGCATCTTTCATGATGCGTAATAAGGTGCGAAATGCTTTGGATTTGACCATCAAAAGAGCTAACAATTACAATGCATTATAAAAAGGATTACAATGCATCGTCTTTAGACTTGTAAAATTTATGGCTAAAAAGGACTTGGTTTTTCTGAGCTTTCTTCCTTTCATGGGCCAGCATGGTAGATTGGGCTCGAATGACCCATTCATATTTTATAATGATGGACCGGTTTGCAGATCCAGTTGATTCTTAGGTCATTGATGGGTCTGGCTTCTAACAACTCTTAAGTCCTGGACCTCTTTGCAATTTCAGTTGAGTAACTCCTTGGTTTACAGGCTTACCTTCTTACATTACACTATGGGCTTGGCCCACTACTTTTTTGATGCCTCCATGAATTGCATGATGATTGGTGGGGAATTTTCCCCTCCACAGATTCCCTTCTGTTACAACTTGTTCCAACTGGAGAAATTTTTAGCATTTATATGTTTGAACTTCCCCTATAAACAAAGGGTCACATTAATTTTATAAAGCAAGGGATGGCGCTCCAGTAGGTAACTCTCTTTTTTATACTCATTTGCACTTTTGGTAAATATTTCTTGCTTTTCTAACTTCTCACCCTCAGTTTTTGAAATTTGTAATTGTTTGCCCTACTTCTTCACCTTAGACTCAACTAACTCATTCCCATCTAGTGCTGATTCGTCCTTCAAGGTCAGTTTTTTCATTTTCTTTCTTTGTTTCATTCCCTCTGTTTGATTCTTTTTATTTATGGATTCTGCTGATAGAAGTCGCACTATGACCGAGAATCCCGAGACCACCACTTCTAGTTTGTTGGTTAAAATAGTTGAGAGTCGAAATTCGGCCCTCGAAAATGAGGAGGTAAGTATGCTAGCTCAAAGAGTTGTGGATGCTCCCTTGGTTAGGCAGAGAGTTAATGTTGCCAGGGTTAGAAAAGCTTGTTGCATTCTTGATGATGTTATTGTTGAGGATTACCCTCTAGACTCCGATTATAGCTCCAGTGAAGAGGTTGAAGAAGACGAAGCGTTATTCTTTGCAACCCATCTAAAAAATTTTAGATTTTCCTTTTATCCCTTCTTTCATTACATTTTATCTATTAAGGGTTTGGGTAATAAATGAACCATTACCCAAACCCTTAATCAATTCAAAATCTCATAACTGCAGAAGCATAGTCATAATCATACATATAATGTGTATATGTATATGTGTGTGTATATATATATATATCAACTCGTATAAGTGGGTCCCTCATTAGGGTATAAGTGTACTTAAGCTTTAACCTCAATTCATGTCCAGCTGCTCAGTATGATCAATCGTACCTTGAGCTACAATCCATTGTAATCCTCATTACGATCAATTGTAATTGAGGTTACGATCAATCGTAACTGCAATCCATCGTAAATGTATCATAGGATCTATCGAATCATACTAATTTTTCAATTTAATTTGTTCCCATGTAACGATTTATCGTAAAAGGTTCTATGATCCATCATAATGGAGATTACGATTGATTATAGGCTCTTGACAGCAAAATCCTATTTAACCACAATGGTGTGTTTGGACATCTAACACTCACTTACCACCAACCATATATTCAACATTCATCTATACACATCTATGATAACCAAAGACATAAGTATAAAACATGGGGATCATAATCGGGACTTAATTACATTATTTTAATCGGATCAAGTCTGCAATATACATAAAATGTCTAAGTTCCTAAATTGACAATTAACATAACCAAAGTGTCAAAACACCTGTCTAAAATCCATATTCAAATTATGAAGTTTTGATAAATACCCAAACATGTTATATAAAAATATAACATAGATAATCTCGAAAGGTAAATTGAGTACTTCAATCCTAGCACTTCTAAGCTCCATCAATCACCGGTGCGTTGTTTGAAATGTTTAGAGAAATGAGAAAGGAGTGAACAACCAACTAGCTCAGTAGAAATGCCCAAACCAACTTATGCATCGACTCGACGCGACGTATATGAAATACAGTCATGGTATTCCTATATACTACATAACATGCTTTTAATACTCATGTTAATGGAAACTCAACACAATACATAGATAAATCATATGTTCAATAATGCTTAATTAATGGAGAACCATACAAGCATTAACATGAATATCACAATTCAATAGCAAGACTTAAACACCAAGTCAAATAAATTTTAAAATCAAACAGGAGTCGAAGTATTCATAGATCCACTGGATAACCACCAGCTAGGCTAATTATCCAAAATATTTTACTTTACTCGCTACTAACTCGAGGGTCTAAAATAAACCACCTTAGCCAAGTTTCGAGTTTTGTACCTTAGGGTTCTGAGCCCTTCTTACTTTTTCGACCTCCTCGCAAAATTAACAACTAATCACATATATTTCAAGTATGTCGACACAAATAATTTTTAATGTATCACACATTTTCAAGCACATCATAAGTCACTTAATTCCATGCTAAAACATGTCTTTTTCAGGTATATAACAATGAAATATCAATTCTCTCACAAGGCATTCACAAAATGCGATTTTATGAAAAAAAGAACATTCTCATGTATTTTATCAAACATGTAGCATGTAACATATACAACATAGTCTTCATAACCATAGATCATTCTAATGGACAACATTCATCCTCAATTGCTAGTATATATAACATTTATACACAATTCACATGTATCGCCACATTAATGCATGATTAAAAATACTTTCAATCAATGCACATATACAATGTCAATGTGTATTAATATGATCATAATTATCATGTAAAGATTCAATTAGCATATAGAATAACAAGGAAAGATGCAAAAATCTCAATTACCACTTCTTATTACTTCTAAACATGCTAAATAATCCGCAATCAACATCAATTCCTAAGGAATCTATGATAAAGTGGAGAGAACACCCCTACCTCAATTCCAAGCTTTAATTTCAAAGAGTTCCAAATCACCAAATCTTCAAACTCCTCCGAATTTGAGTTTTGAACCATAGATCGTAGTAAGGAGAACACCTTTTTATTCTTAAGCTATACCCAAATCCAAACTCTAGTTTCACCTATTTCTTCAAACTTCACTAAATCAAACATTGAATTGATCAAATCGAAGAGAATGATAAGGAGATCAAATCGAAGAGAATAATGAGCAGAACAATCTTTCCTCTTGAAATAATATTCAAATCTCTCTTTAAGCCATCTAAAATCTAGAGAGAAGTTGGGATAAAGTTATAGAGAGAGAGAGATCAGAGAAGTTCTGATTTTGGGGGTGAAATAAATGTCATAAATTTATTTATATTTACAACTTTTGAAACTCAGACCCTCTCCTCCTTTTAATATTCTCATTGCTACTATTAACTCTCTACAAATCACATACTAGCATTTTCTTCTCCTACCTTATCTTTTACACCCCTCAATTGTTCATACACGCCCTTATATAAATTTCCAAGACTCGTGAAAGTCTTTTGGATCATCTGACTCAGCCCAAGTCCTATACCTGAACCTAAAAATTCAGGAAAAGTCCCGTAACTCACAAAGTACATATTTTAACCAATTCCTAATACTTTATCACAATTAAAACATAATTAATTGCAATTAAAATAAAAATGTAACCCAAGGCTTTACAACCTCCCAACCTTCAAGGAATTTTGTCCTCAAAATTAAAACGTACCTCAAGTAGCAAATGACTCGGGATACTTCGAGCGAACTTATTATTCCTGCTCTCACGTAACCTCCTAGACTTCGTGGTGTCTCCAAAGCACTTTGACCAATGTGATGGTCTCACCTCGAAGCACTTGCTTTCTAGAGTCCATAATCTCTACTGGTCTCTCTTCATAGGAAATATCTTCCTCTACCTCAAGATCCGTACAATCTAGCACATGTGAAGGATCCAGTTCATACTTCATCAACATGGAAACATGAAATACATTGTGCACACTTGACATTTGTTATGGCAATACCAAGCAGTATCCAACTCACCAACACGCTCCAAAATCTCAAATGGACTGATAAACTGTGGTGATAACTTGCCACTACGCCCAAACTACGTCAATCCCTTACATGGAGCAACCTTTAGAAATATATGATCTCCAATCTCAAATGCCAAAGGATGCCGCCTTCTATCAACATAGCATTTTTTATAACTTTGTGTTATAATCAATCGTTGCTAAATCACTTTGATATTTTCTATGGCTTCTCGGACTATGTCGGGTCCCAAGGCCACTATCTCACTAACTTCAATCCAACAAATGGAAGACCTACAAGGTCTATCGTACGAGGCCTCAAATGGTGTTATTTCAATACTAGCCTGATAGTTATTATTGTAAGTAAACTCCACTAATGGAAGGTGATCCTCCTAACTACCATGGAAATACAAAGTACAAGCCCAAAACATATCCTCCAAAATCTATATCACGCCCTGATTTTTGACTCCCAATTAAGAGCGAGGGAAACGAGGGTGAACAGTGATTATCAAACATAGGATCGACTTGTTACGCCTTGATTTCTGACTCCCAAAAACTAAGGGTAATTTAGCTACACATCCACATCACTAACCTCACTTAAAAACCATTCAATTGCGGAAGCTTTCTAAACATACACCATTTCACATGGGTGTACTTGCCATTATCCACCCCAATGGGACCCACATTGGTCTATACATCTATTTATACTCTTTTATGTTCTAAGGTTTGAAGAATTCCAATTTTGTCCAGGTTTCTACCGGCTCGAACCTTCTTTGGTCGGCTGAAACCTGGGTTCAGATGACCTTCAGGTTTCCAATTTTATTAGTCAGCTGAAGGGTAGCTTCGGTCGGCTGAAAGGGAGCTTTTAGTATGCTGAAACCTTCCTTCAGTCATCCGAAACAAGTACCCCATATGCAAATGTTCAGTATATCACAATTTCGGTCAGCTGCTATAGAAACTAGGTGACTGAAAGTTCAAAAATGCATTAAAACCTGATTTTCACAAGTGTATAAGCATTTTCTATATTCACACACTCATTTGCAACCCAAGACATGAATAAAACTCCAAAAAATTCACATGTTTGCACCTTATAAAGACTAGGTACATGCATTTCACAATTCTACTCTAAGTCATTCATTCCCTTGAGGCTTAACTTCTATAATGATCCATAACATACATAGCAAGCTAAGAAAAATACAATCCTCGTTTCCAAAACCATTCCCACATTTCCATACATGAAAGGATACAAAAAGGTCCATTGCTCATACCACTCTCAAAGTCATACATGAAGAAGTTCAAAAGATTCATCATTCAGACATCTTCCACAAGTTATACATAAAGGAATTCATAAAACATATATTTCCCAATGGTTCAAGTTGTGTCATATGTGGCATTTACATTTGAAGTTCGTATACGTAAAAGGAACCAAATGTAAAGGCAACACAAAAGCTATGGTTGACATGCCACAAGTCGGCATGGACCTCTATATACATATGTCCAAAAGAAATTCAAAAAGAAGCTCAAAATCCTCTCTAAGCTCTATGCCTCATCCTCCACGGGAGCTTTATCTGAAAATAGTTTGGGAGAGGGGGTGAGCATACAACTACGCCCAATAAGAATGATCCACCCTACTCTATCCTAACTCAGGCAGCCATGCATGAATGCATATGAAATTTCTACATGACTATATGACAAGTATCTAAGCTTTTCACACTTAAAACATATTAGTTTTAGAAATCATGAGTAATGCTTCACATTTCAATATATGATAATTTATATGAAGTCACAATTAACAAGTAAACTCACATCACGTGTAATCTAGAAATCAATTCAACTGAGGACTTCTGCTTGTCACAATTCTATAGTAAGGGTTTCTTCAAAACCACAAACTTTGCTTACGCTCTACTGGTTTCTAACCCAACGAAAGCGATGTCTGCTTGGCCAAGTTTTGGGCCTTGCACCCTAGGGCTCATGCCCCAAAAATACATTTTTCACATAATGTACACTTATCACTTAAATGCACAAAATTCATAATTTTCACTAAATGCATAACCTATGTCAAGTTTATGTACACACCTTTACTTCAAGCTTGTCACAATGAAAATCATCATTTCATGGAAATTATAACCAATGCATTTTCAAGAGAATCTTCTTTTCATGCCTTTACTCTACACATGGGATCAACTTTCACAATGCTTCTCAATGAACACAGTTCGTAATATGGATTCATAAACATCACCAAGTTATGCACAATACATAATCTCAATATATATATATATATATATATATAACATTCCCTGTTCACCTTGCCGAAAGTGGACTTTGTTTGGTTCAAACCGAAGCCCTCAGCCCGAGGAATAATCTACTCTTCTTCGAGAAATCTAAAATCAAAGCGCAAAGCATCTTAAATGTAGAGAGAAGGGAGATAGATAAAGTGGGAGAGTTAGAGAGAGATTGTTGAAAAATGAAATATCTCAGCCCCTCTAGATATTTATATCTACACTTGAGATGCAAAATGACCGAAATGCCCCCGAGTCACTTAATATAACCTCCCGAGCTCTGTTTTTGATTTCGAAAGCAGTTATGGCTCCAAAATCGCTTTCTTAACTCTCTAAAAATTTTGTTTGATTCATAACCAAAAATAAGATTTTCTTACAATTTTTTCAGATTCCCGGGCCCACCGAACTTTGTCTCGGGGCCCCGTTGACCCAAAAGTCAAATTTCTCCAAATATTTTCAAAACTTCCCAAAACCTTAAATGATCTGATAAATCGTGGCGCTAGCTTGCCACTACGACCGAACATCATCAAACCTCTCCATGGTGAGACCTTTCAGAAGACATGGTACCCCACCTCAACTACTAATGGTCGCCGTCTCTTATCGGCATAGCTTTTCTGACGACTCTGAGCCGTAAGCAACCACTGCCTTATGATCTTGATCTTCTCCATAGTCTCTTGAACTAAATCTGCCCCTAAGGAAACTATCTCTCCGACCTCGGTCCAACAGATAAGTGACCTATACGGCCTACCATACAAAGCCTAAAATGGAGCCATCTCAATGCTTGCTTGATAGCTATTATTGTATGAAAACTTCACCAATGGAAGGTGATCCTCCCAACAGCCTCGAAGATCAAGTACGCACACTCACAACATATCTTCCAGAATCTGTGTAGTACGTTTCGACTGAGCATATGCCTGATGATGAAAAGTTGTACTAAAGTAGAGGTTCATATCAAGTGCTACCTAGAAACTCTGCCAAAATTGAGATGTAAATCATTGGTCTCTATCTAAAACAATAGAAACTAGCATGCCATGAAGTCTAAGGATCTGTTCAATGTATAATCTACTGAGAATATCCATATCATCGGTCACTCGGATAAGAATAAAGTGAGCCACCTTGGTTAGTCTGTCGATGACCACCCAAACTACATCGTGACCCTTCCTCGACCTTGGAAGCCCCGTCACAAAGTCTATAATGACATGCTCCCACTTTCACATTGCCATAGACAATGGTTGTAATAACCCCGTTGGCCTCTGATGCTCAGCCTTCACTTGTTGACAATTGAGGCACCTCGCTACAAATTGAGCTACATCCTTCTTTATCCCTTTCCACCAATACTGTTGGTGTAGTTTATGGTACATCTTAGTACCACCCAAATGTACTGCTAGTCTCAAACTGTGAAATTCCTTCAGAACCTCTTCCTGACAAGTTAAGGGAACAAACATCTTCCCTTTGAATTTTAAACTCTCAACTGAATGAATCATCCATCCATCCACCACTTCGCCACCCGAAAGTTGAGTGCTAATAGATTCTATCTCCCTATCCTTCTTTTGCTCTTTAATCACCTTAGTCACAAGAGTTGGCTGATCGATAAGAGTAAAAAGAATCGTCAGTCCATCATCCTCACTACAATGTAATCCCATTTCTGAGATATCTTCCATCATCTTCCACTCCCGTATGGCTATGCTTGCCAAATCACCGTGTCCTACCCAGTGCATCCACTAGCACATTGGCCTTTCCTGGATGATATTGTAAGTCAAAGTCATAGTCTTCCATATACTCCATCTAACTCCAGTGCCTCATATTCAAATTCTTTTATGAGAAAAGGTATTTGAGACTTTTGTGATTGGAGAACACCTCAAACTTCTCACCATACAAGTAATATCTCCACACTTTGAGTGCAAAGATCACCGCCACCAACTCTAAATCGTGGTCAGGTAATTTTGTTAATGAGTTTTCAATTGTCTTGAACCATACGCCACTACTTTTTTGGTTTGCATCAACACACAACCCAAACCAAGTCGTGCAGTGTCGCAATAGATTGTGTACCGTAACCCACATTCTGAAATGGTTAAAATTGGCGCCGAAGTTGAACGACTCTTCAATTCCATGAATGCATGCTCACAAGCATCATTCCACACAAATTTCACTTCTTTTCGGGTGAGCTTGGTCATTGGTGCCGCTAACCTCCAAAAGTCTTTCAAGAATCTCCGATAATATTCGGTCAATCTCAAGAAACTTCATATCTCAAATACACTCTTAGGTCTTTCCCAATTCATCACCGCCTCTATCTTGGACGGATCCACAGAAACTCCTTTTTCGGACACAACATGCCCAAGGAACCTCACCTCTGCTAGCCAAAACTCACTTCTCGTATTTGGCATACAAGTGGTTCTCTCTTAGAAGTTATAATACTATCCTCAAGTGACCCTTGTACTTTTCTTCCGAAGACAAGTACACGAGGATGTCATCAACGAACACAACTACAAAATTGTCTCAATACATATTGAACACTCGGTTCATCAAACCCATGAATGTTACCGCTGCATTCATCAAACCAAATGGCATCACCAAAAACTCGTAGTGTCTATATCGTGTGTGAAAAATGATTTTCTGAATGTCAGCATCTCTAAGCCTCAACTGATAATAACCCGATCTAAAGTCAATCTTTAAGAAACATTTAGAACCCTTTAGTTGATCAAACAAATCATCTATTCTTATTAAAGGATACTTATTATTGATTGTTGCCGGATTCAACTTTCAATAATCAATGCAAAGCCGCAAAGACCCGTCCTTATTCTTAGCAAAAAAAACTGGAGCTCCCCAATATGAACTACTAGGATGTACAAATCCATTGTCTAGTAACTCCTGTAATTAGTCTTTTAGCTCTTTCAATTCAGCTGGTGCCATTTGGTACGGTGCCATATAGTGGGCGCGGTACCTGGAGCAAGTTCTATAACAAACTCTACTTCCCTTTTCGAAGGCAACTCTGTCAAGTTCCCCAGAAATACATCCCTAAACTCACATCCTAGCAAGCTCGCCAAGAAATAACCAAGTCCTTTCTGATCATTAGGACTATGCGAAGAAGACAAATAGAAGTCATCTAGCTCTCCCACAAAACAAATCTTAACAGCATCCGGTGTACACAAGGTTACTCTCTCCTGATAGCAATCAATATTGGCTTTGAAGGTATATAGCCAATCCATACTCAATATCACATCAAAGCTAATCATGTTGAGAAGAATGAAATCAAACACTAATCGATGTCCAGAAATCTCAATCTCGTAAGACTGACATTGTGCCCCAATTTTCATCTACCAAAACTGAGGGTGACAAGGTTATCACATCATCGCCTCATAACACTAATCTCACCTTAAAACTATACAATTGCGGAAGCTATTTATACGTACGCAATCACGTATGCATATACTCATCTTTATCCATTCCAGTGGCTTCCACATTGGTCTACGTAACCCTACATACTAATTTATATTCTAAGATTTGAGAAAATCCCATTCAGTCCAGTTTTGATCGGCTGGATCCTCCTTCGGCCGGTCCAAACCTAGGTTCAGCTGACCTTCAGGTTCCTAATTCTGTTAATTGGCTGGAGGATTGCTTCGGTCAGCTGAAAGGGAGCTTTCGGCCAACTAAAACCCTTATTCAATCGTCTGAAATATGTACCCCATTTGCAAATATTTGGGATCTCACACTTTCGGTCGGCTACTGCAGAGACTAGGCGACCGAAAGTTCTAAAAGTGTTCAAAACCTGTATTCCTCAAGTCTAGGTGCATCCTCCATGTTTAGACACTTATTTACAACTCAAAGCAAGAATAAAACTCCACAAAAATCCATGCATTTCATCAATGAGGTCCACAAACTCACACTTTGAACAAGTCTTCCTTCCATAAACATTCTAAGTCCTTAGGCTCATCCATACTACATTCCAACACATTTGAGAAGCTAAAACATCATACATTTAAGCAAGTTTCTCACAAGTCCCCCAAGTCTCAATTTAAATAAACTATATATATGCATTCTTAAATAATAATCCTTACCTCAAATATATATGTCATTGCATAAAGTTCCCACATCCATAAATTATCCTCATAAACACGCATTGAGGATCCAAATGAAATATTCATACCAGTAGTTTAACTACAACTACAACAAAATCACATGCCACATGCTGGCATGAATAGCATAACGTAATATCCAAAAAGATCCCAAAATGCTCATATAAGCTCCATGTGACTAACCAAGTCCGTTTCACAATTGGTGCTTTACCGATAAAAAAGTTTGGGGGAGAGGGGTGAACATACAACTATGCCCATCAGAGATGACCAAACATGCCTAAGCATCGACTCGATATTGACCTACATGATATGCATCATATCATCCTTACACTACATGGTATGCTCAAATACTCATGCTATCAACAAAGCAAATGTGTTACAAAAAGAAATGTTCATTTAGCTATGCACAATCACAAACATCACAACATCCCACTCAACTTCACAAACCAAATCCTTAACATGAATTCATAATTCATGCACTAAACTCAATCTACGAACTCAACTACTTAAAGTCCACAATTTATCGAAATGGCAAGACGGAACCTTTTAACCTCATAAACCAAGATTTTCACAACTACCAAGATTTTCACATGTTGACACATGTCAACCTCAAGATTGTCACTACAGTTCCTCATGAATTGAAAACTGCCAAATGAAAAAGAGGAATCCATTTTCCCACCAATTGAAATCTGCCAATTGGAAACACAAGCTCATCACACCTCCCATGTATATTCGTTCTCATAGTTTAACTTCCTCAACACTCATTCCACTTTCTACCAAGAGCAACTTATGATAGTCATATACCACACACACACATCCTATAACATGAAATTCCATCCACAAACATCACTGAATGCATTACCATAGAAAAATCCGTTCCTTTGATGCAATTTCTCAAACACATGGCATACAAAACAAAATGCAACCAACTCATGTCATGGCTCAATTAAACCTAATGAGCCTCATGCTTCTCAACTCAACATATACTACTGATAGGTGTTGAATGTTACGCATTTTAACCTCTTAACTTATGTATTTTATTCTCTTAGTGATAGATTATTTTGTTATTTTACTTTGTTTTAGTGTTTTCTGTATTTTCAGGGCCTTAATGATTATTTCAATTAAAACTGTGATTTTGGGCTTTTAAAGATGACATGCAAGATGGTTGGATGAAGACTACATCAAAGGAATCCATTGAACTCCATATTTTAACTCAACTCCGCCCAAGAAAGAGGTCCAAGAGAATTATAGCTGCTTAAGAAGGTTTCGGGCCTGAAGCCCAAATCTGCGTTTAATAAAGTCTTAATCTCGTTTTGGAAAACGAACCAGAAGTATTATTTCCGAGCCTCAAATCGACTTAATTCTCGCGAAAGGTTGAATGAAATTTGATTCTGCACACTTTTGTATTTCACGAAAATTCCGTAAATCGGACTTCTAGTGGGTCAAAAGTTGGGCCGAAGTCAGCAGGAAAAACCCACCTGATTAGTGCTGCGGGAAAACCTAATTAATTCCTAATTGGATTAGGACTTTGATGTATTCTCTTGGCTATTTAAAGTGATAAATTAGGGCTGTATTGAGGAGGCTTGGCAGTAGTTTTGAAGAGCTTTTGGAATAGAGAATCATTGGAGAACAAGGCGTATCATGAGCGGCTAGTTTAGCCACCAGGGTTTTGATGGAGCCCTAACTAAACATCACTGGTTTGATTGTTCTAATTATTAGGGATTTTTGTATTCATTCATAGATTGTGTAATTTAGAGGATTCTTATTATAGAATTGAGCAATAAAAGTCTTATAAATTCAGTTTCAATGATTTCTTATCTTGTTTTAGATATTTGATTATTGTTATTAAACTCGTCCCTCTTGTTTTCTGTGATCATGAGAGTGATTATTACACAATGGTTTTCACTGAATATATCATTAAAAGCTTTGATGGATTATGCCTAGAGAAGATGAACCATACTGCACCCTAGATTATAGTAGTTAGGCAGATGGCCCATGCCAATCGAAGATAGTCCATGACTTAGCCTTAATTATATGTTATCTTCTTGACGGATGAAGGTGAGCTTGTAGCCACCGACACCACTTATGCATGATATGATGCCCCATAGTTAGTTCAATTGACCAATGATTGTGAAGTTAGTGGTGAAATCAATTACCCTAGACTTATCTTATATTCTCTACACTCCTTAGTTTCTCTTGCTTTTGTTCAATTGCTTCATTAGTTAATTTAGAATTAAAAATTAGAATTTATTTCTTTTAAATTTAATTAGAATTAGTCCTAACAATTCAACTCAATCAGACCACAGTCCTTGAGGTTCGACACCCCTTTCTTTCGATAGCCCTATTCTGCAAGGAATTCGTTCTATTGCGAAGTGTGGTAATTTTTAATTGATATACTTTTTGAGTCACACTCACACACGAATCAACTACATATGGAAAACACAATTAAGTTATAACTAGCATGTCAAGTACACAATTTTCATGCATAACACTCATACAAGTCACATACATCATGTATTTCATATATGGGTAGCACATGACTCACATTTAACATGTATAGACTACTATGCCTCACATACAGCATATAAAGAATTCCCTTAGCATGCATATACAATGAGGAAATCAAAGATAAAACATTCTATCCCTCTAACTCTTGCCAACATATCCATAAATCACAAAACTCCTAAAGAATCGACGAAAGGAAAGAGAAGACACCCATACCTCAAGATTGAAGTCTCTTCTAGCAAAATCCTAAATTTTTAGCCCTTCCAACTTTGCCAAACCCATACTTTGTTTGATCCAAAACGCAGTTCTTGTCGAGGGGAACACAAAGTTCTTCACCGACACCTTCTGAATCAACCTCCAAAACCTCTAAAATGAAGAAAGAAGAAGAAGAGATGAAGAGGGGGGAGATAGATGAAATAGGCTGCTGTTATTGGTCTCCACAGATGGCTAAAATATCTATATCTAGATTTTATAGCCTCTACACCTCAAAATGACCAAAACACCCTTACTTCACTTAAGGTACCCTCCTGAGCTCCATTTTTGATTTCAAAAGCGGCTAAGGCTCCGAAATCACTTTCTTAACTCTTTAAGCATTCCATTTGGTCTAAAATCAAAAATAATATTTTTTCAAAAAATTTCAGATTCCCAGGCCCACCTAGACTACGTCCAGGGCCCCGTTGACCCAAAAAATCAAACTTTCCCAAACTTTTCAAAAACCTTTAAATAACTTTTCAAACATGTTTCCCACTCTCAAAACATCCATAACGTCATTAAAAATGTATTTATAGCAAAAATCATGAAAAAAAATAATTTAAAAACCGGTCAAATTTGGTTCTGGTCTCTAGAACCTCCCCACCTTCAAAGAATTTTGTCCTCAAAATTATAAACATACTCTGTATCTCAAACTATTGCCACAAACCTGAAGTGAACCACTTTAACTTCCTTTTATCACTTGTAACAGCTATAAACTCGTCGGTGTCTGATAAGCGTTGAATGTTATACATTCTCACGTATTTACTTATGTATTTGAATCCCATAGATGCACATATTGTATAGGTTTTATGTGTTTGTGTGTTTTTGATGATTTCAGGTTCAAAGTCTATTTTTGGCGTAATTCGACTTCTTTATCAAGTAAAGAATAAATTCATATATTCGATCGTACTTCATGGAAGGTTTATATCAAGGAATATTGAATGACGTGTCAAGACTGGAGTCGAAAAGCTAAAGAGTTAAAGGACTGTAGAGTTAGAAACTGCGATGGATCGAAGTGACAACTTCGATGCATCAAAGCTTCGATCCACTTCGATGCATCGCAAATTTCTGCAGAAGATATTATTTTGAAGATATTTTCTTTACTTGGCCACTTGTCTAATTTATTCTAGAAGATGCCTTAGGCGAAAATTAAGTGATCTTTTGAGGCTTAAGTCAGATATATAGCTAGAAAATATGTAATATAAAGATATATTACAATTCTTGTAATAGAAAGCATATAACAAATTCTAGTGAGAGAAAGTGAAGTTCTAAAGAGGGAAAGCTTCGAAGAGGGTTTTGTAAGGCCTCGAAGACCATTTTGAACATGGATTCACCTCTATCTATGGAGTGCTTCCAGCCCACCATGATCAACTAATCCTTTTTTAGGATTTGACAAACCCTAGTCTTGTAAATATGTTCTAACTTTAGTGAGTTAGAATTTTTTATGTAATTTTTGTATATATGTACATTGCCTTGAGCCTTATGAGTAATATAAGTTTACAAATTCCGTATGTTCATGTGTGTAATTTATCTTTCTTGTCTTAGAATGCTTAATTTTCTCACATGATCTTCAAACATTTGTAGTTCCATAAGGAGTACACGTGAAGGCTTGATACTAGTTTTCATTTTAACATGCATAGCTAGATTTGCAAAGTCCATGCTAAGAGATGGTAAATTACCTACACTTAATTAATTAGGTACTTAGGTAAGTAGGTAGATAGGGAATTTACTCGTATCGAAGATGGATTATAGTATTTTAAAGTACATGTATCCTCTTGACGGTAGCATAGTAAGCCACAAGCCATTTGCACTATTTAGTACACAATTGCATAAATTCCCCTAATTTATTACAAGTTTGATGTACTACGAGGCTAGTGGATGGAAATATCAGTTGAGGTCTATATGATAGTTATAAGAAAACTTTGTCTCCGTGTGTAATAAGTCCAAACCACAAGGGGTGTCAATGATATTTACCCTTAAATCTTTTTTGATATCATGTATAATCATTTTATTTTTTGTGATGATTATGTCATTTAGAATGATTTGTGTCACATTGCTTTGGATAACTAGGTTGACTGATTCCATTTTTTTTTATAAGGAAGAATTTCATTAAAAAACCCTAAAAAAGGGGAGCATTCCCATGAGAAAACACAAAAAACCGCAAACAACCACCTATACTTTCAAACTATCCACAAAATCCATAAGTTGATCATCAGATTTACAATTTCACCTATTAACCCAAAAAATTAATGCTATCATGATTTTGTACTTGAGAGATCAAATAGAAGATTCCTCCCCATCAAAGGATCTCCTATTCCTGTCATGCCACAAGACCCACCATAAACAAATGGACTGACCTTCCGAGTATCACGGGCTTGGCTATCCAATTTTTACCCTCTTCAAGCCTCTAACATATCCATCGTGGACTAGGGAATACCCAAGTCATACCAAACACCGCCAAAAGCAAAGACCAAACTTCCCTTGTCACTTGACAATGAATGAGAAGATGGTTTACCGTTTCCTCCGTCTTCTTACGCATACAACACCTATTCACCATTATCCGCCCCCTCCTTCTAAGGTTGTCAATAGTGAGGATCCTTCTTAGGTCAACTGTCCATGCAAAGAAGGCCACCTTCAAAGGGGCTTTTGATTTCCATATCACCTTCCACGAGAAGTTAGGGGTTGGAATCACCAACAAACTCTTGTAGAAGGATCGAACCGCGAGCACTCCACTAGCTGAACCCACGCAAACCATCCCATCCATCCTCTCACCCTCCATCACTTGTCCATATAATAATGCTAAGAACTCTACTCTCTCTGGAAATGCACATCTCAAATCATCGTTCTACTATCAAGCCAATAACAGTCAGTAACCAAGGCCTATTCGTAGCGATCCCATAAAGACGAGAAAATCTGTGAGCCAAAACAATGTCCCCACACCAAAGATCCTCCCACAGTCTAACTTTTGACTACCACTCCTAACCCTAAAACGAATACGTTTGGAAAACTCATCCCAACCCTTCTGGATAAGCTTCCAAACACCCACCCCTGCAGGAGATCTCATCTCCCTAGATAACAAACACCCTCCCCACTTCGACAGACAACAACTCTCCTCCATAATCTGGACCTCTCTCTCCCAAACTGCCATAGCCATTTATCCAACAACACCTTATTAAACAAATCCAGCCTCCTAATCTCCCCAAGCCCTCCTTTAGAGTTGGGGTACACACCCTATCCCAATCCACCAAATGGTATTTGAACTCATCCCTCGTACCTCCCCATAAAAACTTGCCTTGAATTTGCTTAAATCTTTGAACAACCAATGAAGACATCTAAAAAAGGGACATGAAATATGTTGGGAGATTCAAGAGAGTACTTTTTATTAAGGTTACACGTCCGCCTTTTGAAAGAAATTGCTTCCTCCATCCAGCAAGTTTCCTCTCAAAGCGCTCAACCACAAGATCCCAAATGGAAGTTCTTCTCACCACAGCCCCTAAAGGCAGTCCCAAATAAAAAATTGGGAAAGAGCCAACCCCACACCCTAAAAGATCAGCAAAATCCTGAATCTCCTCAACAACCACAACTGGAACCAATTCGCACTTCCTAATGTTGATTTTTAATTCTGAAACTGCCTAGAAGCAAGCTAAGACATATCTCAAGAATATTAGCTGATCCTCTCTTACATCACAAAAAACTATAGTATTAACCGCAAAGAGTAAGTGAGACAATTAATTGGTTGGGATCCCTAACCACCGAAAAGCCTCTAATGAAGCCCAACCCTTCTGCTCTCCTCATCAGCCTACTGAAAGCCTCCATAATAATGATGAAAAGGAAGGGAGAGAGTTGATTGCCCTATCTAAGACCCCGAGAGCTAGCAAAGAATCCAGTAGGGGTGCCATTCACCAGAACCGAGAACTAGACTGTTGAAATACAAAAAGCAAATCCAACTCCTCCATCTGTGCCCAAACCCCATCATTTCCAATTCCAACAAATAAATCAAGAAATCCCAGCTTACATTATCATATGCCTTCTCATCATCTAGTTTGCAGACAATCCCAGTGTCCCACTTCTAATCCCAGCCTCCACACATTCACTGGCCACAAACACTGAATCAAGAATTTGAAGGCCCCCCACAAAAACATTCTGAGACTCCAAAATCACCGCATCCATGAAACTTCTCAATCAAATTTTTTGTAAACAACTTATAAATAGTACCCATCAAGCTGGTCAGTCTAAAGTCCCTAGCCTCAATAGGAGCCATCCTCTAAAGAAAATAAAAGAGAGGTAGATGACTTCCCTTTCTACACGTCAGCCTTTGAGACCCATCTCATATCCCAAAGAACAACAATACCCCCCGAGGTTCCCACCACCTCCCGTTTTACAAACCTACCCCCCCCCCCCCCCACAAAAAAAAAGCTTCTCATCACCCTATCTATTGAGATTGCCAGCTTGGTTTCTTGTAAACAAACCTCATGCGCCTCCTACTTGTGAATTGCCGCCTTCACCACTTTTCTTTTGTTCGAATTATTCAATCCCAAACATTCCATGTCACTTTTTTTTAGCTTCATAGGCATGCAATTTCCTTCCCCACCCCCTTCCTCCCTCCTGTACTTCTCCCCCTGCCTTCTCTACTCCTCCATTCGTAATTAATATAAGAAATAAGATTCTTGAGTTCCCTCTCTCCCTTCCACGAAGCAATCCTTTTTTGTTTCTCCAATTGTCTTTCATTTTCCATATATTGAAACATGTCATGTGCTTCCCCGTCTCCCCTCACATAGTTAAGGCCCAACAGCTTCCCCACTCTTCCCACACCTTCTATAAATAAATCTTTACCCCTTAGAACTGCTGTCAAAGGAGTATCAACAACTGCCACCCCATCGCTTTCCCACACCGGCGCTGGGAGATATAATGGATCAATTACAAAATCAACTGTTGTCACCTATGCACTGCTGCAAACCTACAAGTCCCCCACCTTCTTAGTTTCAATTATGTCGTAGCCACTATCCATACTGACTCTACCATCCAGAGATTCCGATCCCATAATTCCTGCCCTTTTTCTACTAGGGGTACAACTTGATTGGTCAACCCAAGCCCAGCCCGATTTTGCACGGGCTTGGACAACTATTTTTATAATTAGGTTTGGGCATGGGTTGAAAAATCTCAACTCGAACTTAATTAGGGTTGTGCTTAGGTTGAGGTGTTAGCAACCCGAGCCCAACCCAAACCCGAATTCTAATTTTATTTTTTATATTATTTTTAATATATTATATATAATATTCAAATTATGATCATCTTTTTATTTTCAACTCCCTTCGTCTAGATCTGATATTTTTTGTATGTTAACACTTTTAGAGAATTAATTTTCTAAGAATTTGTTTGAAAGTTTTTAGAAATTTGCATTAAGGTTTTAATTATTAGGTATGGGTGATCCTGACACGCCGGACAATCCTTACATGCCAAAATAAAATGCATAGATACCTTATTAGGTGTGGGCGATCCTGACACGCCGGGCAATCCTTACATGCCAAAATAAAATGCATAGATACCTTATTAGGTATGGGCGATCCTGACACGCCGGGCAATCCTTACATGCCAATTAAAAATGTATAGATACATTCCAATATGAAACATAAAATAAACAAGGTGCATTATGATTTAAATTTGCACAAACCATTATTTCAATTTATCCAACATAAAATTATTACCATAAGACAAATCGTTTACAAGTAAACTATAATCACGTATTTGATGGGCATTTATATCCTTAAAGAAAAATATATTCAAATAACCAAATAACCCAAGCATCCATTATAGAAGCAATTTCCCAACTCAACCTCCAATGCACTCAATTCTACGAGGGAGTCTAAACCTAACTTTTATCTAGGTTTCTGGGCCTATTCCACTTCTCAGAACCCTATTAAATCATTCTGGAATTTTGCTAGAATTTTTGAAATATTTTCAACAAATAAAAGAAGGTGAAAACCCAACTTTTAGACACTTTAAAAATTCATTGAACACTAAGGGAAGCTCCTTTCAAGATGAAAATTTAAACACAAGTTTATTTAACCTCCAGAAAGTTACTACAAAAATTTGGGAATTTTTGGAATTACAAAAGTATTTTCTAAAATTACAGAAAGTGAAAAACCCAACTTTTGGATACTTTAAAAATCAATTGAACAACAAGGGAAGATTATTTCGAGTTGAAAATTTAAACCCAAGTGTATTTAGCCTCCAGAAAGTTTCATAAAAAATTTGGGAATTTTTGGAATTATAAAAGTATTTTCTAAAATTATAGAAAGTGAAAAATCCAACTTTTAGACACTTTAAAAATCAATTGAACAGCACGGAAAGATTATTTTGAGTTGAAACTTTAAAAAAAAGTGTATTTAACCTCCAGAGAGTTACAGTAAAAATTGGGGAATGTTTGGAGTTGTAAAAGTATTTTCTAAAATTAAAGAAGCTAAAAAAATAGTTTCTAGACACTTTAAAAATTAATTTAAAGAGAATGGTAAATCATTTGGATATGAAATTTAAACCCCAAGCTCCTCAAGCTCCCAGGAAGTTGACATAAAATTTTTGGAATTTTTAGAATTATAAAAGTATTTTAAAAAAATGATTTTCCCAATTTTTAAATTTTTCCAAAAATTTCAAAAATACAAAAGAAATATCAAAACTATTCGGAATGAGCCCATATTGGACCCAGAGGTGGGCCCCCGCGAGTGGGGCCCAAAAATTTTTTTTTCGGTCACCGGCCGGTGCCGGCGCTGGCGGCACGCGCCCCCACGCACCGGCGGCGGGCATGGGAACACGCGCCGGCTGGGCTGTCTTCCCCAGCGCGCTGGGGGATTTTCCGGCGCTGATTCCGGCTTCGTCCGACCTCCGTTCAGCCTAATTTTTGTACCGTTCTTCTCCTCTTGATCCCCTCTACCCATTGGTACAAAAAGCCCCATCAAAATTTGTCCGAATCAAAAACCCCTAATTCACAAGTTCTAAGGTTTTCCGCAAAATTTAAAAATTTCAACTCAAATTTCTCACGATCTATTTTATTAAAGATCAAGGATTGTTTTGTAGACAATCACAACAGAGAAGGCTTACGAATTAACATCTTTTTGCATCCTAAATTCATGCATAAATCGATTGTTATACAATTTACATATATGAAATTTATATATGCATATATTCTTATATATATATATCTATACTCCTATATACAATTTAGCATAATAAATGCCCACGAAATTTATCCACAAGAAGCAACAAAACAAAAATACAATTATAAACAGATTTTCAATATAAACCAAATTCTTAAACCTAGACTATGCATACGGATTCAAAGGGGAAGAGAAGAAACAAACTTGTCTCTTTGACGAATCAACTTGTTCACCCGATCGTCACTCCCTTCTCTCTTTCGTTTACTCCCTCAGTTCTGTGCGTAAAGTAACGGCAAAAACCCTAATTTCTTCTTTTTCCTTTTTGTCTTAATTATTATTCTATTATTGATTTTTTTCTAAAACTAAAAAAAATAAAAAAAATAATAATACAAGCAATAATAATATAATTATAACCCTGGTCCAATATTTTAAACATAATCTTAGCCCAATCATTCCAGTCCAAATTCCTCTCTAGCCCAAACCAAAACATTTAAAAGATTTAAATAAACAACACATAATAAATAACAATTCACATAAAATGATAAAAATAAATAAATAAACAGAGAAGTTTACATAAAATGATTGGAACCTATAAAATATAACAATCCACATAAAATGATAACATTCAAACTTATCAATTCACATGAAATGATAAAATGCGTATAAAGGAAAATCAACTCACATAAAATGATAAAATATAGAGACAATGCATTTCACATGAATTAATAATAATAAAAATAAAATAATAATAATAATAATATAAAGCAATTCAAATTTCTTTAAAATAACTGCCGTCCAAATTTTCGGGGTATTACAGCAACTTATCTAGTAAATCGTATGCCATCTAGAGTTTTAAAATTTCAAACTCTTTTAGAGTGTTTCTCAAAAACTTTTCCTAAAAATAAGCTTATGAATTCACTTCCCTTTGAAATTTTTTGGGTGTACAACCTTTATTTATGTCCATAAACAATTTCGGTTAAAATTAGATCCTAGATCTATTAAATGAGTTTTCTTGGGTTATTCTTCTACTCAGAAAGGGTATAAGTGTTATGACCCAACTTCAAAAAAGTTTTTTATTAGTATGGATGTCACTTTCTTTGAAAATAAATCTTTTTTTGATAAAAATTGTCCTCAGGAGGAGATCTTTGGTGATGATGAGATTTTTGGGACTTTGGTCTCGGATTCTACTTCCTCTCTACCTGTTATTTCACATGAATCCCTACCTTAAACCAATTCTTTTATGCCTTTAACTCAATCTCCTTTAGGGGTAGATGTAGAACTTACTCACCCCGAGATTCTTGTTTACTCTAGGAGGAAGACAGGTGAGCACAAGTCAAGTCCAGCTACTACAGTACATCAACTATCTGACCTGTGTGCAGGGAACCTGGAAAATACAAGTATGTTAGCTTCTGAATCTCTTCCTCCTACTTCAACACCTGTTGATAGTATTTCTAGTTCTTCATTGAATGTTCCTATAGTTGTTAAAAAATGTATTATGATCTGTACTAAACACCCTATAGCAAAACATGTTTCTTATCATAGATTATCGTCTTCTATGAAGGCTTTTACTACTAATCTATCTAGTGTTTCCATTCCAAAAGATATTCAAGAAGCTTTGCATCTCCAGAATGGAAGGATGCTATCCTGGAGGAAATGAAGGCGCTTGAGAAGAATAAAACTTGGTAGATTGTGGATAAACCAATGGATTCCAAACCTATGGGGTGTAAATGGGTATTTACTATGAAGTACAATCCAGATGGGTCTATTGAAAGATACAAGGTAAGGTTAGTTGCTAAGCGGTTTACACAAACCTATGGGATTGACTACCAAGAGACCTTTGCTCCAGTTGCTAAACTAAATACAATAAGGGTTCTTTTGTCACTTGTAGCCAATTTAGATTGGCCTCTACAACAACTGGATGTGAAGAATGCCTTCTTGAATGGTGAGTTGAGAGAGGAAGTTTATATGGTTCTACCTTCAGGATTTGAGAAGAAGCTTGGGAGTAACAAAGTTTGTAAGCTGGAGAAATCACTTTATGGATTGAAACAGTCACCAAGAGCTTTGTTTGATCATTTTTCAGAGGCTGTTAAGAGCTGTGGTTTTGGTTAAGGTTAGGCAGACCACACAATGTTCCATTGACACTTAAATGAAAGGTTACAATCTTGATAGTTTATGTTAATGATATTATCCTCCCGGGCAATGATCTAGTAGAGCTAGGAAAGTTGAAGGGGTTCTTGGCCAAGAAATTCGAGATTAAACAACTCGGGTCTTTGAGGTATTTTTTGGGGGATGGAGTTGCTAGATCATGAGAAGGAATTTTTGTTTCACAGAGGAAGTATACAATGGATTTACTTGAAGAAATAGGACTGCTAGGTTGCAAGCCAGTCAAGGAAGATCAAAGTGTTGATTTGGAGAGATGCCAAAAATTAGTAGGGAAATTGATTTATTTGTCACATACTCGACTTGATATAGCTTACTCAGTAAGTGTGATTAGCTAATTTATGCATTCTCTAAAAAAATGAGCATCTTGAGGCAATTTTTTGTGTGTTGAAGTATTTGAAAGAAAGTCTAGGGAAAGGTTGATGTTCAAGAAGAACAATAGACTTTATATTGAGGCTTACACCAATGCAAATTAGGCTGGAAGAGTCTTTGATAGAAGGTCAACATCATGTTACTGTTCTTTTGTGGGAGGTAATTTGGTCACTTGGAGAAGCAAGAAACAATCAGTTGTTGCAAGGAGTAATACAGAGGCAGAGTTTAGAGCAACAACCCATGGAATATGTGAGTTACTATGACTCAGGAAACTATTCCAATACTTGAGAGTACTGTGTGAAACACCAATGAGATTGCATTGTGATAACAAGGCAGCCATTGGCATAGTCCATAATCCGGTTCAACAGGATAGAACAAAACATGTTGAGGTTGATCGTAACTTTATTAAGGAGAAACTTGAGAGTGGTTTGATTTGCATGCCATATGTGCCCTCTAAGGATTAGTTGGTAGATGTTCTAACAAAGGGGCTTCACAAAGGACAATTTAATGATTTGATTTGCAAGCTCGGAATGACAGACATTTTTGATCCAGCTTGAGGGGGAGGGTTGATGGTTCCCTAAAAACTAGGAGTTAGTTTAGACTTATTCAAATATTTATTTTTTAATTTTTAAAATACTCCTAACTCTTAGGAATATATGTGTGTACAGTTAGGAGGTTGTTTCAACTGACTTAAGTTATTTATACTTCATGTATTGTACCTATTTGATATAAATGAAAGTAGAAAATATTCCTTCATCTTGCGTTCACAGGATAATAAAAGATAGGCATCTAAGGTGACTTGGTGGGTTTGTTTAAAGCAATTAATAAGCTAATACATGTATAAAGCAAACAAGCCAATGTGTTTTTATTCTAGAGCTATAGTCCTGTCTGAAAATAATTTTATAGTCTTCGGCCGAAAGAAAAGCTTTGTTCCAAGTAAACTTCTGGCGTTACTTCTTTGAGAATTCAAAAATTAATACTAGTAAAGTTAGTGTTGTAGAAGAGAATGTTAATTCTTTAAATAAAAAACTAATGCAAAAAAAATCTCTTTGTACTCTTTTTTTGCTTCATATAATAGGATGCATTCATGGTTTTCAGAGGCATCACAAGTTACAGTTTATTGCATAACACTTGCAGTCATCATGCTTTGCAATGTTACCTTATGGTAGATTTTGCCAGTCTTATTCAAATAAAAATGACTTAGAAATTAAGAATCTGGCCTAAGCAGAACCTTCATTGAAAAAGTAGAAGCTGACACCTTTCATAATTGATCGGCATTGAATGTTACGCATTCTAGCCTCTTAACTTGCATATTTTATTCTTTTAGTGATAAATTATTTTGTGATTTTACTTCGTTTTAGTGTTTTCTATATTTTCAGGGTCTTAATGATTATTTCAATTAAAACCATGATTTTGGGCTTTTAAAGATGACATCCAAGAGGGTTAGATGAAGCCTACATCAATTGGATCCATTCAACTCTTTATTTAAACTCAAATCAGCCCAAGGAAGAGGTCCAAGAGAATTGTAACTGCTGAAGGGTATTTCGGGCTAAAATTCAATTATGCGCGTAATACAGTTTTAATCCTATTTTGGAAAACGGCCCAAAACTCTTATTTTCGAGCACCAAATTGACTGAATTGTTGCTTAAGTTGAACAAAATTCAATTTTGGACACTTTTGTATTTCACGTAAATTTCGTGAATCGGACTTATACTAGGTCAAACTTTGGGCCAAAAGTTAGTAGAAAAATCCACCTGATTAGGGGCTGCGGGAAACCCTAATTGTCTCCTAATTAGGTGGGGACTCTTCATATTCTCTTGGCTATTAATAGTGACGAATTGGGGCTGTATTAAGGAAGGCTTGACAGTAGCTTTGAAGAGCTTTTAGAGTGGAGAATCATTGGAGAACAAGGCGTATCATGAGCGGTTAGTTCAGCCACCTGGGTTTTGATGTAGCCCTAATTAAACATCATTTGTTTGATTGTTCTAATTATTGGAGATTTTTGTATTCATTCATAGATTGTGTAATTTAGAGGATTCTTATTATAGAATTGAGTAATAAAAGTCTTATAAATTCAGTTTCAATGATTTCTTATCTTGTCTTAGATACTTGATTATTGTTATTGAACTCGTCCCTCTTGTTTTCTATGATCATGAGAGTGATTATTACACAATGGTTTTCATTGAATATATTATTAAAAGTTTTGATGGATTATGCCTAGAGAAGATGATCCATGCTTCACACTGTTGCAATGCTACCTTATGGTAGATTTTGCCAGTCTTATTCAAATAAAAATGACTTAGAAAATTAAGAATCTGGCCTAAGCAGAACCTTCATTGAAAAAGTAGAAGATGATACCTTTTCATAATATTGAGGTTTATCATATTTGTTAAATATAGGTGTTCTTAATATTTGCCATGAGTTCAAGTGAAGCTTTGGTCGATTTAGATGTGTTTTTTTTTTTGACAAATTGTAATTTGACTTTTCTTGCTGCAAGTTAGATTACAAATTGTCTAGGTGGTTTTGTCACGAAATTGCCGAAGGAATTTTTTAAAGATATTTCATTATAATGTTGGCAAATTTTGGTGTCAAAACTTGTTGATCAAGTTGTAATTTTTGTTCAATCTCGTGTCTAAATTTTCAAGGCTGAATGGAAAGTGTCTGTATTGTTAAATTTGATTGAAGGCATCACTTAATACAGGTATGTGAGTGAGGATACTATATTTGAAGTTTGGAAAGTCTGACTGGTCCAACTCCTCTCAAGATCTGTACAAATTCAAACCCTACATAGTTCTACTGGTCCAACACTTTTCTAATCGGTCCAACTTAGCTAAAAAGAAGTTTGATCGGTCCAACTCAAGTCCTACCAATCCAACTTTGTTTATATGTGCGGGTATTTTCTTTTAGTCCAATTTTTGTTTCCGTATTAGTTCAAAACTTCATGGAAAGTCCTAAAACGTTTTAAAACTTGTTTTCCATATAATATTAGAACTCTCTATGTTTATAAATACTTATTGTTTCAATTTAACAAGGCTTTTTTGAGGAGATAATACAGAAAAGAGATTGACTATATATGTAGAGATTGGAGTTTGAAGAGAGATTTATGAGAGAAAATATTTTCTGAATATATTTTTGAGAGCACACACACGTGGAATATTTAAGTTGTGATATTCTTTTTCATCTAATTAATGACATTTTCAAAGACATCATCGGTCTACACAATTTGATTAGAGTAACAGTTTTGATTCCTTGATTCAACTTAATTCTATCTGTTTGAAAAGAAGGAAAAACAATCACTACGAAAGGGACAGATTGTTTGCAGAGCTTTCATGTTCTTCCAGCAACTCTTCTGTAAGGATTGTGACATTAGTTTGAAGTATGCAACAATTGGACGGAGAGTCGGAAGAGTAAGCCTGAGACTTGTCGCACCAAATTCTTAGTAGAGCGAAGTGGGCTAGTTTAGGGCAGATTCCATTATACTTTGTTTCACGATAGTAGATTTGTTTCTTTGGAGGCTTTTGCATCACTCTGTGATTTTCTCCCATTCTGAGTTTTCACCTAAAATTATGGTGTCATTTATAACTTTTCTTACTTGCTTTATTTATTATGTGGTTGGTTTGGATGCTTAATTGTTAATTCTTGTGGATAATTAATCAATCATAAAATTTGGAAAAGAAAACATATTGACCGTCTCTAAGTCAAGGGATAGCATCTAACACTAAATTAACTAAATAATTTCCACACTGTTCAACTCACAAATTCCTCATCCAAACTCAGATTGTTTAATGCCCATTCTTCTTTTTCTTGGTAAAACTTGGTAAGTGACAAGCCGTGTACAACTGACATATATGTACACCATTGCAAAATCTCTCCGGCAGTCTAAAGCCTATCTCACCTTATCAAAATTTGATTTTCTTAGGGTTTGTCATGAGCCATTCTAGGCTCACCGGGCTTGATGGCCTTGGGTTGGGGTGGGGAAGTGTCAATATTATTAATCAGGATACAAATAGAAACTACATTATTATATTTATACACTTTAATCTTGACAAAGACTGAATTTGTGTCTAGGTTATTCAAGTATTGTAATCTGATTGATATCACTGTCGTCCCCTGATTTTGTGTTTCAACTTTGGTGCCTTGTGTAATCTTTGACTTGCCCTTTTCCAGTGGCTGTAAGCCACTTAACATGCTCACTCATTTTATGCCTTCACCAAAGAGTGAACTGGTTCACTTCTTTGCCAACTTACTTCGGAATTAGAAATATCAGTCTAGGCTTACTGTTTTGATCTTAAGATTTTACTGAACATTATCTTTTACGAGTATCCTATGAAAATTTAAGATCCTCCAAGATTTAGGGTCAGTTTGGTAAGAAAGAAATAGAAGGAAAAGAAACGAAAGGATTTGGAGGGTTATGATTTTGTATGTTTGGTATGAATTTTTAAAGGAAAGGAAAGGAAATGGAAGGACTTGGAGGGATAAATTAAGGTGAATAGTAGCTTTTGTTATTCTTTCAAAAATGGGAAGAAATGAAGGCTCTGTTTGGATAGACAAGAGAGAGAAGAAAGGAGAGGATAACTTTAGTTATGAGAGAAAAGAAAAGAAAGGAGAAGATACCAATAACCTCTATTTATATTTGGATAAACATGAGAGAAAAGAAAAGAAATGATAATATTTTTGTTTGGATAAGATAGAAAAGAGAAAAGAAAAGAAAGGATAACAATCGAATTACTCTCATACCCTTTTATATTTAATGGGACATGTGTGAAATAATAATTTTCTCTTTCTAATTGTTGAGGGCAGTATTGAAATTATGAAAGTACTACTTAAGTCCCTATCCTTTCCCTCCCAATCTTCTCATTTTTGGGAGGATGGGATATGAGGGATTAGGAGGGATAACTATCCCTCCAAATCCCTCCCAATTCTCTCATTTCTCTTCATTTAAAGTACCCAAACACAAAACACACTATTCTCTCCTTTCTTTTCTCCCCTTATCCCTCCAAATCCTTCAATCCAAACGATGCCGGAAGGAAAGAAAAGGAAAGACAATATTTTTTAATGAAACTTTATTAATACCAACTTTGCCCTTATTTTGATAAAAGTTAAAATTTATTTTTTAAAATATAAAAGAGTATAATGGCAAAATTTTTAAATTGTTTCATTTTCTTTCTTTTCCTAAACATGTTAATTATCATTTTCTTTTTTTTTCCTTTACTAATCAATCAAACACGATAAAAGTTTAACACTATCATTTTCTTTTCTCTCATTATTATTCTTTCTTTTCTTTTCTTTTCTATTATACCAAACATAGCCTAAGTTGCTTTCAGTGAATGGGTTGAAATACTCCTTTACTTGGCATGTTCAGCATCATTTCAGTACATTTTAGGGAGGCAGAGAAATCACCATGCAATAAGAGATAATTATTATATATTATAATTGCCTATCTACTATTTTGTTCCTTGCCTAAAAAGACATGCTTTCTTGTGGGCATTCTTTTGTACGAGTTCATGTTTACTCCGTCTTCTAAACAATAGCTGTATCTGCAACAACTGTCCTGAAAATATAGCCGCTATAGCCCATTTGGTCACGCGATCAGGCCCGCTCTCTCCTCTCCTATTAGCGTTTATGACTCTCTCCTCTCTCTCCTCATTCCAAATTTCTCTCTCTAAAACTCTTGTACTTTCAGATGATTTTGAGACCTGAGGCTGCAGTGAATGGAGACATCATTTCTTATTTTCGGTGGATGTTAGGGCTCAATTCCGCCATTGAAACTCCGGTTTCACATGCATTTCAAAATAAATATTGATTTCATAATCTCCTGAACTTCGAGAAGCAAGTAAGGGCTCAATTTCAATTTAGAGAGTCGATCTTCGCTCGAGGTAGTCTAATAGCCAGGTATCTTTTTTTTCTCTCTCACTCTCTTCTTAACACACGCTCACAAATTTCATCGATTTACTTCGCACATTCTCTCTCTTCTCTCTCAAATTTCATTGATTTCGTTCGCATCGGTTACGAATGGAGGTTACATAGTACGAATTTCTCATTGTCGCTCTCGTTTTCACAAATTCTCTGTCATTGATTTCTCTCAGACAATTCATCGCTTTCGTTCACAAAGTACGAATTGAAGCTGGTCTATGTTTCATTTAATTAATTATTTGTTTGTTTTTTCTCTCTAGTTCTTGTATATATGTATATATTTAGATTCGTTTGGTTTCATATTAGTTCTTGACATTTCAAATTTGATTGCTGGTTGTATATTGTCTCTGTTAAGGCAGGGGTTAGTGAAATGCAGTGCATGCAATTGAATATGTTGGATTACTTTTGAAATTTGAAGCTACATGTTTGAATGACTGAAGCCTTGTGATTAAGAGGCTCTCAGCTGCAATTAGCAGTTGCTTTCACTTTTTCTTTTTTAGATTCAAATGTTTCTATGTTTGATTTCACTTTTTCTTTTTTATGTTCGTTACATCTTTTTCCTCAGATTCATCAATCTGGGGGAATTATGTTCTGTTAGAGGTTTACAGTAACTAATTAAATAACACTGTTGGCATATTGCCCATGAATCTAATAAATAACACTGTTGACATCAGTTTTTTGTAGATGATTCGTTTTTTACATTCATTTGCTTCATTTGTTTACCTCTCTCTCCAACTTCCGCAGCAAATATTCTATTTTGCAGATCCTTTGCCACTGTTAGGCTATTTGCTTAAAAATTACAAGAACCAGCAATAACACCATGCACCCTTATTTTATTTTATTTTATTTTGTTTCGTCTTTTGCCTATCATTTTTTTTTTCTCCTTCTATTTGTATTTGGTTTGGATTCATTGAAATGGATTCATCTGGCCGATACGGACATCTATGTTTCTCATTTTGAATTTGCAATATTTGTACTTGAATTTTTTTATAAGCCATAATATGTATGATAGCTCAGATATAAGTTAAACATGTAGTTGGTATCCATGTTTTATAAATTAAAATGCCTTTCTCTATAAACTCGTTGTTTTCCAACTCTATAAGCTCTTTTTTTCGGTAACACTCAAGTTATTTCTTAAATCCTTTGATCAGAATATATAGATAAAATTGTTTAATAAACTTTCTTATCATATCATTTATTAGATTTTGACTGTCCCTTTACACTCTTTCACCATGAAGGAAAATAATGTGTATATATAACTTAGAAACGCCTTAATATAGATATTCTAGTTTATCCTTATTCCATACTCTGATTTGATTGGCTGAATTTTGAAATAGTTTGCTATTATACTCCATAAATTGCACAGATTCTAGACACAAGTTAAAAGAAACTGGTATGGATAAGAGTTGGATAAAAAAATCAAGGTACCTCTATAGAATACTCTCCATCCCAATTAATAGAGCTAATAAGTACACAAATATCTGTTAAAAGTTAAACATTTTTTTTTTTTTGGTATTGGATAAAATAGAGTGAGCACAGAATATTTAGGAGTCAGAAGTTTCCTGGACTTTGCATTTGCTAATGCAAATCAAGAAGGAATGATATTGTGCCCATGCATTAAGTGTGACAACTGATTTTGGAAGAATCTCTAGGATGCCTTAGATGATATTATTGTTAGGGGTGCACACGGTTCGGTTTCTCACGGTTCTTGGTAGAACCGGAACTGTTCCCAACGGTTCCTAATTTTTGGAACCAGATTCGGAACCGTTGGGGTTTGGAACTGTGAGGAACCGAACCGTGGTTCTCGGTTCGGTTCGGTTCCGAACCGCGGTTCTTTAGTTTTTTTTTTTTTTCAATGAACAGATTTTTAGTGCTTAATTGCTTGAAAATGGCACCCTATTCAATTCCACAGCAACCATGTACATGATTCATCATACATGAACCCTAGCCAATGGTTTGGTACGGTTCCACTTGGTTCTGGTTCCAACGGTTCTTTGTGCACCCCTAATTATTGTCAATGGATTTCTTAAGAATTACACACGTTGGGTTTACCACGGGGAGGAAATATCTTCTATGGTTGCTAATGAAGTCGTTGACCAGGACTTTGATGAAGATAATTGTATGTTGCATGATGCATTTGGTATTCGGAGTCATGAAAATGAAGATGACCCAATGCATGAAACTAGTAAGTGGCCTAATGTAGAGGTTACATGGTTTTTCAATTTGGTTGAAGATGCTGAGCAAGAATTGTACCCAAGATGTAATAAATTCTCAACGCTCTCTTTTATCTTTCAATTGTTCCACTTTAAATCTCGAATTTGAATTATGTTTTGAATAATTTTAACTTGGATAGAGATTTATTTATATACATATATACAGATCTGTGTTTTTTGATTGTCTGTGTTTTTTATTTATGCTCGGTCTTTCTGTTCTTAAAAAAATAGAACATGTACCTGTTTTTTGGTTTTTCAAATTCTAGGGTTAGAGTTCTTCTTCTATGTTTTTCCTACTCGGTTTAGGGTTAGTCTGTTAGAGCTTCTATCTTATACTGTTTGTAAGGGATCGTTGACTTATTTTTGTGGGTGTTTACCCTTTTTTGTAATGAAAGTTATGGGACATAAGACTTACATAATCTAAGTTGATGAATGATTTAGGTTTAGTTGGTGCCTTTTTTTTTTTTTTTTAAGG
This sequence comes from Cornus controversa, assembly GCA_026545225.1. NCBI lineage: Eukaryota > Viridiplantae > Streptophyta > Magnoliopsida > Cornales > Cornaceae > Cornus > Cornus controversa. The sequence continues at coordinate 15,693,732 of CM048854.1, read as the reverse complement.
AACATATATGACTTAATGTTTTCTAGGTTGATGAATGGTGAAGGTTTTTTTTGGTGATGGTTGATGATGCTTATTTAATGTGTTATGAAATGAAATCATGTGTTTTATTTATTTGCTTCTTTATTTATGACCATTTTAATGATTGTATTTATATTCATAATATTACAGAAAACTGATATAATTTTTTTTTTTTGTAAATAAAAAATGTATTTATTTATTTATTTTGCTGTATCCGGCTGTACCCGTATTGCCGTATCATGCATTAAAACATCTTAGGCTATCCAACTTCTTTTCTCTGTTGGATGAACAATGAAGAGAAAAAATATCAGTTTTTCCTAGGGAGATGAAAAATATATATAAAAAATAAAAATTGTTTACACTTTTAATAATAGTATATATATAAGTTTGACATTCAGTTCCTTTGAGAAATTTCAAATCTATAGATGATATATTTAAATATGTTTTAAAAGCTAACTTTCTTAAATTTCAAATTTGACTTTTTTTTTTTCGAAAGTTAACTTTCTTAAAAACATCTTTATGAAATGATCTTTATCTCTAACTTCCTTCTCTAGTGGATTCTCAATGTTTTCTCATAATTATTTTACTGTTGTTTGAGGAACCCATTCATATCCTTGCCGTTGACTGTTATATGGTATGCGCTAATGGTTAAAGAAATCCATTTAGAATTTGAAGGTTATTTTCCCAATTACACTCCACATTTTCACTTTTGCCTACGGACTAGATAATATAAAAGATACTGGTGTTTCCAAATTTATTCTTTAATAGTATGAAGTAATAAGATTTTCAAATTTTCAGGTTTTATTGGAACCATGAATGCAAAACCTAAGAGGAGAACCATAACAGAGAATGGTGATGCCGGCGAGGACTTGGTCCTTGCTACTTTGATCGGAAATGGGGAGGATTTGGGGCCGATGGTCAGGCATGCTTTTGAAATGGGACGGTCCGAGGCCCTTCTCCAGCAGCTTAAAACTGTTGTGAAGAAGAAGGAAGTCGAAATTGAGGATCTTTGCAAACTCCACTATGAGGAATTTATTCATGCTGTCGATGAGCTCCGTGGCGTCCTGGTTGATGCTGAAGAGCTGAAAGGTGAGCTCTCAAGTGATAATTTTAGGTTACAAGAGGTTGGAAGTTCTCTTCTATTCAAAGTTGAGGAACTCCTTGAATCTTATTCAATTAAGAAGAATGTTACTGAAGCCATTAAAATGTCAAGGAACTGTGTTCAAGTTTTGGATCTCTGTGTAAAGTGTAACAATCACATTTCCGATGGCCGGTTTTACCCTTCTCTTAAAACTGTTGATCTGATAGAGAAAAACTGTCTGCAGAATATTCCTGTGAGGGCACTTAGGATGCTGATAGAGAAGAGAATACCGATAATAAAATCACATATTGAGAAGAAGGTTACTAGTCAAGTTAATGAATGGTTGGTTCACATAAGGAGCATTGCAAAGGATATTGGACAAACGGCAATAGGGCATGCTGCGTCTGCCCGTCAGAGAGAGGAGGATATGCTAGCTCGTCAGAGGAAAGCAGAGGAACAGAGTTGTTCTGGGTTAGGAGATTTTACTTATACCTTAGATGTTGAAGAAATTGATGAAGAATCTGTTCTGAAGTTTGATCTTACGCCTCTTTATCGGGCATATCACATCCACGCTTGCCTTGGGATTCAAGAACAGTTTCGTGAATACTACTACAAAAATCGGTTGTTGCAACTAAGTTCGGACTTGCAAATCTCTTCGACGCAACCATTTCTTGAATCCCATCAGACTTTTCTGGCTCAAATTGCAGGTTATTTTATAGTGGAGGATCGGGTCTTAAGGACTGCTGGTGGACTATTATTGGCTAATCAGGTTGAGACAATGTGGGAAACAGCTGTAGCTAAAGTTACATCGGTGATGGAGGAGCAATTTTCCCACATGGATACTGCTAGCCATCTTCTCCTGGTCAAGGATTATGTGACTCTTCTTGGGGCAACCCTTAGGCAATATGGTTATGAAGTGGGCCCAATTCTTGAGACTCTCAACAGTAGTCGTGAAAAATACCACGAGCTTCTTCTGGCAGAATGTCGGCAACAAATTACTGATGTCCTTGCGAAGGACACGAGTGAACAAATGGTAATAAAAAAGGAGTCGGACTACCAGACAAATGTCTTGTCATTCCATCTTCAAACCTCGGATATAATGCCAGCATTTCCTTATATTGCACCATTCTCTTCCATGGTACCTGATTGCTGCCGCATTGTTAGATCATTCATCAAGGACTCAGTCAATTACTTGTCTTATGGGGGCCAAGTGAACTTTTTTGATTTTGTGAAGAAGTATTTGGACAAACTCTTGATTGACGTATTAAATGAAGTTATACTTAACACAATTTATAGTGGTACCACTGGTGTGTCTCAGGCAATGCAGATTGCTGCAAATGTATCTGTTCTTGAAAGAGCTTGTGATTTTTTTCTTCAACATGCAGCCCAACAATGTGGAATCCCAATTCGATCAGTTGAGAGGCCTCAAGCTAGTTTAACAGCCAAGGTGGTTCTTAAAACTTCAAGGGATGCAGCTTATCTTGCTCTGCTAAATTTGGTGAACTGCAAGTTAGATGAGTTTATGTCCCTTTCAGAAAATGTAAATTGGACTTCAGATGATACATCGCAGAATGGAAATGACTATGTAAATGAGGTGGTTATTTACCTTGACACTCTTATGTCCACAGCTCAGCAAATTTTACCCCTAGATGCATTGTATAAGGTGGGGAGCGGCGCTCTTGAGCATATTTCCAACTCTATTGTGGCAGCTTTTCTTAGTGATAATGTGAAAAGGTTCAATGCTAATGCAGTTATGGGCATCAATCATGATTTGAAGACGTTAGAGTCTTTTGCAGATGAGAGGTTCCATAGTACTGGATTGAGTGAGATATACAAGGAAGGGAGTTTTCGAGGCTGCTTTATAGAAGTAAGACAATTGATAAACCTTCTGTTAAGCAGTCAGCCTGAGAATTTCATGAATCCTGTGATAAGGGAGAGAAACTACAATACTTTGGACTATAAAAAGGTGGCTACTATCTGTGATAAGTTCAAGGATTCCCCTGATGGCCTTTTTGGAAGCCTTTCAAACAGAAATACAAAGACAAACTCTCGTAAGAAGTCAATGGACGTGCTAAAAAGAAGGCTAAGGGATTTCAACTGAAGGGCTTGAAGATCTTTTTGTATTAGAAGTAGCTGAACTTTCTTTCTTTTTTAATTTTTTTTACTCTTTAGAATGAAATTGAATTTTTAATATAAATGCCGAATTATTTTCTTAAAATAAAAGTTCTCACATTGCTGTATCTTATTTATTGAATTTTTTCTGGTTAAAGCTCTTTACTTGCGTGTTTTAAGCTTTATTTCCTCTAATGATAATGAATCACAACAATGTAGGGGAGCAAAAAAGCTTCTCAGAGCTTTATATGCTCAAGTCTTTTCCTGTTAAAGGCGAGGTGGACTTAGAAGCTCAATAGAGGGTGCTAATGGCTGCTAAACACTTCCAGAGCATGATTTGGTATTTGTATATTTCTGTTGTTACCTTATTTCATTGTTCTTTTGGCAAAGAAGTTCTGGGCAGCACTAACAATTGCTGCACTTGAACTCTGTTGCATTGGCACGATATCTTATAGAATAATGATACCTTGTTCATGCTCTGTACTGCAGTTTATCTTTCCTTTTTAATTTAGATGGTATTGGAATCACAACTGAAGTTATTAGTCCTTCTTTCTCTATTATTTACTCTATAGTTATAACTGAAGTTATTACTCACTGTTTCTCTATTATTTATTTCATACTTACTGATGCTTTGGTTTTTAGTACGTGTTTCTTTCTTTGGCATTCTTCCAGGTACCATACATTTAATCATAATAGGAGCTTGAATGCTTGGAGTTGGTATGAGATCAAATGTTGATATCGTTTTATGGATTTCTGGATTTAGATTATTGAGTGGCAGTGTGTCAAATTTTTACCCTTACTGTGAGTGTTATATATACTGGCTTTTCTATATCGCAGTTATGAATGGGAATCTGTGATTGCATCTTTTGTTGATTGGCGTGAGTTTTAGAATCACATGTTGTTCAGTTGAGATTGAGGATCGATCTGACACAGTTATTGACTGTTATTTTGAACGCGACCATTCTGTTGTTTTTAAACTGTTTTAGGTCCTCACACTTTGTTCTGCTTTTCTTTTAGGGTATTTGAACATTGTATTGTTTTCTGATTATTTTTTATTTCGTTATGTGTGAATCATTTCTTCTCCGAAAATAAATGTATTTTTTGTTATTTATTAACCAAACTGATATTAGGTCTATCTATAATAGCTACAAAAATTTTCAAGATTTTTTTTTCATGTCATTATTGGAGGGGAAGTTTTTCCTTTTCCTTTTGTTTTCCCTTCTCTTTAAATTGAGTGGAGCGGAAGTTATCTGAACTATTGTTGCCCAATTTACTAGCCATATCACACTATCTCTATAGTTGTCATGGAAGACTATCTCTATAGTTGTCATGGAAGGCATTTTCTTCTGTTTTTTCCTTTTAAGGTGTTTTTGATAAGTAAAATTCACAACCAAGCACCAAAAATTGGTGGCACAACTCGTGAACAAATAAAATATCAAATAAAATATACAAGATCTCCAAGATTGACTATACAAGGACAAACTATACAACAATTCCAAAAAAGATTGAGCACGAGACAGAGACGACGCCTCATTGAGCCACCAAAGGCTTTAAATCCTATTTGACGGAATGCCTTTTGTGGTTTGAATGAATTAGTTGATACCATGTTAATTTGATCCTTAGAACAATTTTTTAACCTACATCCACACTACAAAAGACCAGAAAGAGGGAGTGAAAATATCATCAGAGAAGAAAACCCTAGAATTTAGAGTGTGAAATCTTGAAAGGAATATCATGTTGTGGTTCGAATTCTCGAAATCTTCATTTATCTAGATTGTTTAACAAAATTCTATGATTATTAATTTCCAAAAAAAGTATTTGTGTGATTATATTTTTTATTTTGCGAGGTAGATAGTCGGTTAGGACATTCTTCTTGATGCCATGATCCATGAATAATGCAGATAAGAGGAAAGTATGGAAACTTGAGGACTCAGATGAAGAGACCCACAGGATGGTATTGGTAACTTGCTTCTGGTTTAATTACTCTTTACCTAAATTTTATCTATGTTATACTGAATGTTGGATTGGGTAAGGAGAGACCAGAGTCTGCAACAAAAACCATGATCTTTTTTACTTTTTGTAAGTAATACCATCATCTTTGGCAATAAAGGAAAAATAAACTGCACCTCCAAAGAAAGAAAAGATGTTATGCTTGTTTTTTTACTGGGTTTATCATTTGGAAATGATTAATTTTAATGCTATAAGTTAGAATGTCCCAGTAGATCATCTTTTTCTTTATTTTTAGATATATGGTACAAGACCTGTAAGAAATAACAGGTTTCGGAGATGCATATGGTTTATCATGTTTATTCCCATGTTTGTTTTGGTTGGCTTATCTATCTCTTATATTTTATGTGAAGTAATCTTCATTTTCTCACAGGTGCATCTACAAGTTTGCGTCGCATGTGTCCATACCACCTAAGCTTTCTTTATTTAATTTTATAAACTAATAGACACCGCTTCTAATATCTCCATGACAGGTTGAGTATTAATTGATGGGGGCTAGTTGCAAAAGTTGAATCGTAGAAGTGGGTTTGTAAACAATTAACCAATCACTTTTTTGATTTTTTTTTTGAATACTTGGTGAATCTGAGGTAGATTATTCCTTGTTGTATGCCGAATTTAACCTGATAAACTAAATCTTCCCAAGAGCTCAAAAAATTGAGTGTAGATTGAGCTTGGTTTGTGGAGCGCTCGAGTTAAAAGTTTCATGCTTTGGGTACAACCTCTCAACCAGAAAAATCTTTTGAGTTGTGCACACTTTTATGGCAATAGGTCCACCCTTTGTGCAAATCATGAGTGCTTTTATTTGCTAAATTTTCATTTTAGCTTAAGCGGGCTACTGTTTGGTGCAAGGGTATAAAAGTTCAAGTTGAGACGCTAGATAAACTGGATATATCTAGTCTAGCCCTCCCAGCACTTGATTTATGTACTGTATTGCTTTTCAATTGAAGTCTAACTTGTTTTCTTTTGGTGAATCTAGCTATGCCTCTTGAACTTTGATAAATAAGCAAATATGAATAATTCTTGAAATTTAGTGATGATGCCATTGGTATAAGGGCGGCAATTGATATAACTTATTCCCATGAGTGACTTTCTTTCTGGCCCTTTGGCTACCTGCCATCATGACCTTGATGAACCACTTGAAATGTTTGCTTATGAGTTATGACTTATGACTTATGGCATGATCGTCACGAAGAGAGGCAAATGGAAAATGTTTTGCTCCAAATCAACAGAACACTAGAAGGTTTTCACAGTTTGTCTTGTCCCTTGGTAAGAGCCTTCCAACGCTGAAACAGTTGTTGTGGGTGGATGCTAAGAAGGGTGGTGTTCATGCAGAAAAATTCTAGGAAAAGTCCTCCCATTCTTACAAATCGAAGGTATGGACTTTAAAATGTGTTGAGGTCTCCTGTAAATCCTGTGGCAAGTTTATTCACTGAAATTGCTGAAAGGTCTTTTGGTTTAGAGTTGTGAAGGCTGATAACATACCCATTATAGCATAACATTAGACTCAGAAAATGCTCTGCCTTTCTCCAAGGCAAAGCAATGTTGATGGCGGATAGAGCTGGAGTACGATTCTGAGTTACGGAAGATAGAGACCATTGCATGCATGCTAAGGTTTTGGCAGTGTTTGCGCATGAAAGTAAAGAGGCCGGGTTAGCATTTGCTCTTTGTTTTACTATTTTGTTTATGTTTCAAAATTTGGTATATATTCCCTTGTTTTTCCTATTCTGATAGGGTTTTTATTCTATTTTCTACAGTGTATTTTTAAATTACAGTAAGCACAGAGGATTTGTGAAAGGAATAATGTACTTGTACTTCCTCACACACACACACGCATAATGATTGTTACCTAGTTCTTGCAGTTGTAGAAGTTTAAGTTTGGCAAGCATGGAAACGTAGGTTTGAGACTTTGAGAGTAGTCACTTTATCGGTTTGAGTCTCTAACTGCTTTGTGCAAATAAATGTCAAAATTTAGGTCTCAATTTGTTTAGTCCTCGCATCCATCAACCAAGATCAAGTACGGAGCAACAGGACTTCTGAATTTGAAACTATTTTAAATTATTCATATGAGCTTGTGGCATACACGTTCCTTTTCAATTGGTTCATCATTAGATGTATCTCTTTCTTTTGCATATTATTAGAAAAAAAAAAGTTCTCATTTTTTTAATTTCTTATCAGTAAGTATTCATTGAAGAGCTCCCAAAAGGAGGGTGCGGCCCAAAACAAACAACACAAAAACCTAAAGCTTCAAGCTATCCACAAAACTCAAAAGACTCTCCATCAGCCCATCCACATCCACTCATTCATCCCCACCCTGGAAACAACCTGAAGCATAGCCAAGAACTCAAACTCAAACGTATCCTTAACCTACAAATTGTGTAAGAGCTTCTTGAATTGCCCGTCCCAAGTCAACCTCCTGCCATTAAGATGATTGCATTGGGCGATTAAGACATGCCTATCCCTTGTGATCCTGGCCAATCTTGGGAATGCTCTCTCTAGAGGCCTCTTGCCACACCACTTGATAATCTCACCAAAAGGGAACACCACCGCCTCTGGATTCACTATATTTGGTGCAAATGACTCTCCATAAATTCTGCCTCCCCTCCCCTCCCCTCTAGAACCTCCAAAGCCACTTGCCTAACAAAGTAATGTTGAACAAGTCCAATCTTGCCGTAGAAATATAGAAATGAATCTATCACCTCTCACCAAACCCCACCCTCTCCATAACATACAATAAAAACTCCCAAACACGTGTGGTCATAAGCCTAGAGATCGGAGTAGTCCAAAATTCTGTGGTCGTCGGAGTTGTCCAATCACAATGGCAAATTCATAGATTGGTAAGAATGTATGATCGTCAGAGTTGCTCAATCATGCGAGTGTCGTCGGAGATAACCAATTATGTGTATGTATCGGATTATGACTGAAATAGATGTAAATCTATAAATGCTTATGTGTATAACTGTTAAGCATGATGAATGTGTTAAATGTATATATGAATTGCATTGAATTGGTTTGAAACATATCATATAGAGTAGCGATATCATGATTGCATATCATGTAGGTCGGTGTCGGGTCAATACCTAGGTGGGTTGAAGCATTCCCACTAAGCTAGTTGTTTGCTCACCCTTTTCCCCCAAATATTTTTACAGATAAGACATCGGCGGTGGATGAGACTTAAGTAGCTTGTGAGGAGCATTTGGATGTATTTTTGGGGTATTTTGGATATTGTATATATTGATATCTATGCCGGCTTGTGGCATGTTGATACACTTGAAAATGTATAATTGTGGATGAACATTTTTCATATATATATATATGTGGATTTGTATGTGTATAATTTATGTTTGAGGTGTTGAGATTGAGGAATGTATGTTGAAAGGTTGGATTTTTGGAATAAATTGATGATGTATATGGATATGATTTCATATGGGTTACGAATGTGTGGTTTTATTAAGTCTTATGCATGTTTCAAAGTTGCATAGAAAGGTATAAAGTTATAGAGTGCTTGTGTGGACTTTGGACATCTTTAATAACTGAGACTATCAGGTTCAGGACATTGTCGGTCGACTGATAGACCTTCCAGCCGACCGATACTCTCAAAGTCCAGAGAATTTGCAAAATGGAACCTATAGGGTACCTATTTCGAATGATCGGAGGAGGGTTTCAGTCAGTCGAAAGAGAACTTTCAGTTGATCGAAACTACCCACCAACCGACCGATTAAACTAGAATTGAATTCCAGTGTGTTGGCTACCTTGAGGTCAGTTGAACCCAGGTTTCAGCCGACTATAAAGTGCTTTTAGTCGACCGAAACTAGGCAGACTTGGAGTTAAATTATTTTCAGATTGGAAACGGATGTGGATGGATGCATAGGCCATAGTGGGGCTCATTGGGATGAGTAGTGGTGAGTATACGCATATGTAATCGTATGTGTATGATTAGCTTCTGCGGTTGTATAGGTTTTAGTCGTTCATTGGGGGTTGAATGAGTGGACTCACACTTGGAATTTGGGTACGGAATGGGGATTTCGATGACTCAGATTTTGGGGGGCAACACCAAGTGTGAAAAGGCTAGGGGTGGAGAGTGGGTGAAGTGGAATGACGGGGGTATGGATGAGATGATTATGGAATTGGTAAGGTTGGCACTTTCGAATATACTTCTTAGCATCGTCCTCTATGGTAAGCTAGTAATAACCTAATTGCAACAAATGTCAAAATAATTTGTGGCCTCCTTGATGTTTGAATTTGTTAGACTGCACCAAAGCCTCGTAGGCTTCAGAATGAGCGAGACAGTGGAGAGACTAATTATCGAAACTGTAGCGAAACAATTCCCTTTTTGTAAAAAGAAACGATTTCTCTGTTTGCGGATCTTCGTAGCTATGGAAGGGTCAGTTAGTGGGATCCCTTGTGCTAGAAAGGTGATGAAAGGATTTGGCCAATCAGCATGTTCAAGATGAGCAACCTCGGCGGATCAGGGCAATTTTGGCAAGAGATGCAAGTGCGTTGGATTGAAGAAGCGTCATGTGCCATTTCGGGCCAATAGTACCCTTTCCTTTGTAGCTTTTGATATAGAATGATGTCGGTTGTAGCACAATGTTGCTCATGCAAGGTGTGAAAGACCTTAGAAGCCTCTGCTTTGCCAATGCATCGAGCAAGCAAACCACAAGGTAGCCAATGATAAAGTAAACCTTGAAGGAGTTAAAAATATTGGAGTTGACGAAGGTTCAAAGGGCTTTGAATAGAGTCGAACTTCTTGATTATCGAGGTTCGGCAATCATTTTCAATGTCATCAGGGGCAAAGAGGTCGTGAACAGTTAGAGGTTGTCTTCTTTTGGTGACAATGATGACTATGTTTGAATTAGGGATGAGTATTTTTGAAGCAAGGGTTGCAAGTGTGTCGGGATATCGGTTGGTGGATCGAGGCACATAAGCAATTCGGACAGTAGATAACCGATTGAGGAGCTTCTGGATGATCGTTCGATAAGAGGCCAGAGAAGGTTCTCGGATGGCATATTCACCCTCGGTTTGTTTGATGAAAAGTTTTGAATCACCATAGATGTAGATCTTTGAAATACCTTTGGTAGGGGCTGCTAATAGTCCAAGGATTAGGGTCTCATATTCAGCTTCATTATTTGAACAGGAGAATTTGAGTTTAAAAGATGTTGTACTTTGAGCCCCTGGTGAAGTAACCACTATGCCTACCAGTGCGAGTGGAGGATCCATTGAAGGCCAATTGTCATTTGTGGGTTACATTGTCGATAGAAGCAACTTGTAGATCATCGAGAGGAAGGTTGTCCTTAAGTGGTTCATGCTCACCATTTGGGAAATGTGCAAGGAGGTCTGCTAAAGCCCTGACTCTTCATAACTTTTGGAAGTTGGCAAGAGATATCAAACTTAGCTAACGAGAGTAGCCATAAAGCTATTTTCCCATAGATAAGGGTCACACTCGGTAATAAGATGTACCTGGTGTGCCAAGAAATAATGGAAAATTTTCTGAGCTGTGAAAATGAGGGCCAAACAGTGTTTTTTAATGGAGTATCGAGATTCAGCGTCACGAACAACACGACTAATGTAATAAATTGGGCGCTCCTAACCTTCGAGATCTTGAGCAAGGAGTGCACCTACTAATCGATTAGTGGAGCTAATGTATAGTAAGAGAGGGTTGCTCGATTGTTGTGGATACATGTTCTTGGGGGGGGGGGAGATTAACACTCTCTTGACACCATCAAAAACTATTTGGTGAGCTTTTGTTTAATGGAATTTTGCCTTGCTTCTGGTCAAAGTATGGAAAGTGTGTGTGACTTCAGCGAGCACAGGTAGGAAGTGTCGATGGTATGAGACCTTGTTGAGGAAGCTCTTGAGCTGTTTGACAGTGGTGGGGGCAGGAATGCCGATTATGGTCTTCGTAGGATCGAGTTCAATTTTATGACAATGTACTGTAAATCCTAAGAATTGTCGTGGTTGACACTAAAGGCGCACTTCAAATGGTTTATGCGTAATTTAAATTAACGGCATCTTTCGAAGACGTGTTGGAAATCTTGGATATGCAATGTGGCTTGTTTGGACTTGACAACAAGGTCATCCACATAGTCCTTGACAGTGTGATGATGTATATCATAAAAGATGGCAGTCATAGCGCGTTGGTAAGCAACATCGACATTTTTCAAATCGAAAGACATCATGGTGTAGTGAAAGTTACCAAGGGAGTTCGAAAAGTTGTTTTTTTTGGCTGTTCGAGGGCTATGTGAATCTAGTTATATGCACTATATCCATCTATAAAGGAGAATATTTCATGACCGATGGTAGCATCGACCAGGGTGTCGATGATTGGTAAAGGGAAATCATCTTTTGGACGTGCTTTTTTTAGATCTCAAAAATCAACGCATACTTTGAGTTGGCCATTCTTCTTCTTAACATGCACAATGTTGGCTAACCAAGTAGGATGAACAATCAGTTCGATGAAACCTGCTTGGAGTAGCCGTTCAATCTCTGTTTTGATTTGAAATTCGAGCTCTAGTCGGAAAGTACGGGTAGCTTGCTTGATTAGACGTGAGTTAACCTGAACATTAAGATGGTGGGCAACCAACACAGGATTGAGCCTCGACATATCATCATATGTCCATGTGAAGATGTCTGAAAACTCCTGCAAAAGAGAGATTAGTTGAAAATGGGGTAAGGGGACTAGGGAGGAAACAATATAGGTGACTCGAGATGGTGTATTAGGGGGTGCAAGATTGAACTCTTCGAGATTGGAGAAGACAGATTTGTTATTTAGGGATGATCCTGAAAACTGTCATAAGCGGTAAATGTACTTACACTCGCGAGACGAATGAGTTTGCATTCTCTAAGGGCCAAAAAATGTGGGGATAGGTTTGGAAGTGGTGGCGTGGGATGTAGTTGAGGGGGAAAAAGAGTCATTGTTGAGTTTCGGCCTAGGTGGGAAGAGGGGTGCTATAGAGGACATCGGTCTCTTCGGTGGGTTCAGTGTCCTCAAGGTCATTGAAGAAAAGGGCTTCAAATTTAGCAAATGGTTTTTCTAAACAAGGGACAGTGACCACTTTGTTGCTCCAAATGCCTTTGAAGCATTGATGGCACGTCGAAGGGACAATACCGAACCGGTTTATCCAGGCATAGCCAATTGGGGCATGGTGGGAGGTTTCTGGATCAATGACATGGAACTTGGTTGGGGCATGAAAATTTTCTAATGGAAAAATCGACATTGACATGGCCCATGGTTTGTCGTAAATTATTGCTAAAGCTAGTAGTTTTAATAGGCTCTTTGACAAGTCACTCTTGGGGATGCCAGGCTTTTTTAAAGTGGACAAAGGCATGACGTTGATGGAATAGCCATTTTCGAGGGATGAGGCTCTTTTTGTCGTCATCAGTAAATGATGTGGTTGGGACCCTTCTTGAGAGTTGTAGGTTGAGATTTTTTTGTGGTACAAAAGTCTTCGAGCTTGTCAGACTGATCTTGGATGTGGTGAGCTTCGATGGGGATCTAGCTGGGGTTGGCCTCTTCGTGCTCATTATAGTAAGAGGCTTCTTGAAGTAATTTTCAACTTGCCAAAGCTGCCCAATCGTAAGTTGATGAGATGAAGCTGGTATATGGCATTCATGCCTTGGATGTAGATGTTGACAAGGTCCTTTCCGTTGCTATTTTTAAAGCATTCAATTGCTCGTTCATTGAATCATTGAACAAACTTGATAATGTCCTTATCATCGTCCTAGGTTTCCTTGGTGAGTGAAAGAGTGGTGTTTCACTCTTCAGCCTGAAAAAACTTGGCATGAAGTCAGTCGGATAATTGTTGCCACGTGGTGATGGAATCAGGCTCAAGGTTGACATACCAGCAGTAAGCTCGATTCGTGAGAGATTTGGAAAACTCTCATAGACGTAGTAGATGATTGTCACTATACTGACTTAAGGCTTCAATGAATCAAACAACATGTTCACGAGGTTTCTTTTTTTGCCATCAAATTTTGGGAACTTCGGGGCTATATACCCTGTTGGATAGGGGGTTTAGGCAATGGGTCGTGGATATAGAGGCTTAGTTTCAAAATTCAGTGGGTGATTTATTAATGTTTGACCTTTGTGCTTGGTCATGAACCTCGGTATGGGTAAAGTATTTGGCAGTTGGGGAAGAGGAGATAGATGGATGAGTCAAATGGGTTGATGGTGGATTTGGGCTTGAGTAGGTGGTGAGATGAAGTGTGGTTTGAATGAATAGGGGTTGTAAAAAGCTTTAATTTCGGACTAAGAGTGGGTAGGTTAGTCAGAATAGGAACAAGGCTTGGTGGACGTCTGCGAATATCACGTGCTTCGGTGTGAGTTGGAGCAGGCATAAGGTTGGGAGAACGTAGTGGGCCTGTATCCTAGGTGCGAAATGACCAAAATGCCCCTACACCTGTGTTACCTGGACTCGCCGGTGCCATCAACGGTGCCGGTGTCAACACGACTCGACACGGACTCGGACACGGGATATGAGTCCGACACTTCAACTTCTACATTGGACATGGCTGATGACAAAACCATACAAAATAATGTGCAGGCTAATGTTTGTGATGGATTAGAAAGTTTTTCACAGTTTGTTTTGGTTAAATCCGCTGCCATACACGGTTTTAAGAAGCTTCTTGGTTAAGAAATGCTGGTCTGAATCGTCTAAATTTGAGATGTCGTCTAAAGGAGTAAAGGTTGAAGATGATGTCCATTCTCGCGCTAACCACTGTCCAATTTTCTTTGTAATGGCCGATTGTGTTTCGCACATTTGGCATATGCAAGAATTGGATTAGAGCTGTATCCAAGTCTCCAAGATGATGTCTAGGTCAACGTTTTTTTCCTTTGCCAAAATATTCCAAATATATAAATATAATTACCAATTTACCATGTAAAAGGTTTGCCAAAATTATAGCTATAATCTAATATATATATATATAATATTCTGCAATTTACTGATGCAGTAACTTATCAATATTTATGAGATAGTGGTACAGTTGTACGTGAAATAAATTGTAACTTATCAATATTTATGAGATAATGGTATAGTTGTACGTGAAATAAATTAAATTATGATAGAATATATATATATATATTTATATATATATATATATAAAGTACCAAGTAAAGAGAACCTGATGGAGATGGCAACAGGAGGTAATAATTATACTATTAGCCTAACTTCACTCATTTCCTGACCTAACCTAATATAGTAATATATTATCTTACGGTCTCTTTTTTTTTTTTGTAACATATCTTACGGTCTCTCATCTTCTCACTATGTTCTAAAGTTACAGAGTAGATGGTGAAGCCAACGGCGAGAGGGACTACTAGAGACAAAAAAAAAAAAAAAAAAGACGAAGAAGAGAATGGAGACTTACAAATTATATCTCTATAAGGTTCTTAAACAAGTTCACCCTCACATGCGGATCTCAAGCAAGGCCATGAGCATAGTGAATAGCTTCATCAACGACATGTTTGAGAAGCTCAGTAGGGAGACCTCCGGACTTGCGCAGTATAACAAAAGGGTTACCATCACTGCTCGCGGGATTCATAGTGCTGTGAAACTTGTTCTTCCTAGTGAATTGGCCAAGCATGCCATGTCTGAAGGCATGAAGGCAATGAATAAATATCACACCTCCAGTTCTTGAAGGATGTCTTGGGTTTTTTGGGTCCGTCTGTTGATAATGTTAGATTAGGGTTTGGGTTATTTTTTTTCTTTTTGGAAATGTCTTTGATGTAGGTTCTTTGTAAACCTAATAGGTTGTGAAGGGATGATAGACAGATTTTTTTGTAAACAACTAAACCCTATGGGGTTTCAATTTCATGTGTAAAAATGTTTCCTTTAATTTTGCAGTTGCTTACTCTCTGGCCATCACTCATGCTGATCCCAAGGGTTTTTAGCGTTAAAAAAATGTTTGTAATTTATTTTTTTATAAAAAAAGGCATGACTATTAATTTGTAATTAATACAATAATTATTAGTTCACACAAAAATAAAAGAAATAAGGAAGTCCATTCACATTTATTATGTCTTTAACAAAACTCTTTAATTGCATTCTTAATTTATTAAACTTTGAAGGTCTTTAGAAGTAAAATAAACTTTGCAATTTTAAATGTAAATGGGACAATTTCTGTTATTGAGAATTAATTTTTGTACCTAAAGTTCAAAGAATTATCAATTGAATTATAATTTGAAAGACAGTATCTTGTTTAATAAATTGATAATGCAATTTATTCAAAATTGGGAAGTCAATTAAATTCATTATAGCCAAATTGAAAGACAATGTCTTTTTTTTTTCCCTTCAAATATCTAATTGAATTATGATTATAGCTAATTAAATTAATGAGACTAAATAAATCCATATATAAGTGATCTAATTAGAACATGACACTACATCTAATTAAATTAAGACTATACTAATTCATACATGTAACTTATCTAATTGAATTTTTGTTACAAGTATCTAATTGAAATATGATTATATCTAATTAGATTAATGAGACTAAACAAATCCATATATAAGTGATCTAATTAGATCATGAATTGACATTATATCTAATTGAATTAAGACTATACTAATTTATATATATAATTGGAATGAATTAAATCACTAAGTAATTGTCAGATAATCTTTACAAGTATAACAAACTTGATTAAAATATATGTTTAATCTATGATCTCTAGTTGGAAATGAAGTCAATTAAAACCCAACCAGTTCCAATATAACTATACGTTTATATATATATATATATATTTGGAGATGTCTTTCACATTAAATGCTTCTGATGACTTATCACATAAGTCTTTGAAAAATGTGACAACTATCTATATAACTGATGCCATTTTTCAAATAAACCCATATTCTGTGGCTTTAGAGTATGACACGTGATATTAAGCCTAGGGAGCTACAAGTGATCTAATTGAAATACGGTACTATATCTAATTAAATTAAGACTATACTAATTCATTTATAATTGATATATGGTACTAAATCATTGAAATATAATACTAAATCATTGAATTAAGACTATACTAATTCGTATATAAGTGATCTAATTGAAATATGGTACTATATCTAATTAAATTAAGACTATACTAATTCATTTATAATTAATCTAATTGATATATGGTACTAAATCATTGAAATATAATACTAAACCATTGAATTAAGACTATACTAATTCGTATATAAGTGATCTAATTGAAATATGGTACTATATCTAATTAAATTAAGACTATACTAATTCATCTATAAGTGATCTAATTGATATATGATACTATATCTAATTAAATTAAGACAATACTAAATTCAATTGAAATATGATACTAAATCATTGAATTAAGACTATACTAATTCATGTATAAGTGATCCAATTAAAATATGATATTAAATCATCAAAATATGACTACCTACTAATTCGTATATAAGTGATCTAATTGAAATATGGTACTATATCTAATTAAATTAAGACTATACTAATTCATCTATAAGTGATCCAATTGAAATATAATATTAAATCATTGAAATATGATACTAAATCATTGAATTAAGACTATACTAATTCGTATATAAGTGATCTAATCGAAACATGGTACTAAATCTAATTGATTTTTTTTATATAAGTATCTAATTGAAATATCAATATATTTAATTGAGTTAATGAGACTATTAATTCATATATAATATATCTAATTGAATTAATGAGTGTAATTTTTAATCACTAACTAATCAATTATTAAGTAATTTCTCACGTGATCTGTATAACTATAATACACTTAGTTAAAATATATGTTTAATCTATAATTTGTAGTTGGAGATAAATTCAATTAGAAATTTAGAACCCAACCAATTATAAAATAACTATATGCTTATATATATATATGTTTGGAGATGTCTTTCACATTTAATGAACCCTGATACCTTATCAAATAAGCTTTGAAAAAGTTGAAATCTAAATCAATTAAACATAGATTGTGTGGCTCTATGGTGGAGTATCACACGTGACATTTCACAAAGCTCTTATTTTATCTATGATTTCTCTCTACTTTCTTGCATGTTGTATCTCTCTCTCTACCTTCTTGCATGCCACCACTTTTTCACCTCTCTCCCTCTTTGTACATGCCACCAATATTTTTTTCTTTCTTTTCTCTCTTCTTGCATTCCATCATTTGAAAGATCACAGATATGCTTTCATTAATCGACATCTTCGTCATCGTGAGAAAATAGCAAAGGACCAACAAAAGGAACAAAAATATTTTAGCAAACCCACCAATCGACATCATCATCATCATCATCATCTTGTTAAGCTAGATTTTGTGAGTGTACTTTAACTTTACATTCTTCTCATCCAATTGATTTTTATACTAATTCTGTAACTTGAAGCTCACAACATACTCTTACCGTAACCTCACATAATACTTTCTATTTGATTTTGATTCTATTTATATATTATTATGCTCCTGAAAATTTTAGAAAAATGAACTGTCATGTCATGTGTGATTTCAGAAAATTAATTTTTGATTTTGAATATGTTAGATTTTTCTACCATTTTTCTTGTTTAAAGTTTAAACTTGTGTTTAGGATCTAGATATAATGTCATATGTCAAAGGGAAAGAGAAGATAAACCTACGACCATCGAAAGTTCAAGGGTCTCAATTTGATGACAAGCCACTATGGAATCATGTGAAGGTTCTTAGTCTACCAACACGTGGAGGTGGAAATAGAACTTGGTCCCGTAATTACTGCAATAAAAAAGTTACAGGGTCATATTCAAAAGTGAAGGCTCACTTATTGAAGCTTCCTAATTATGGGGTTGAAGCTTGCAAGTCAATTATAGATTATGTATTTCAAGCCTTAAAGAAGGAGCATAAGCAATTTGAAGGCAGAAAGGCTCAAGAAGAATTAAATGTGAGAAAGAAGGAATAATATATGTCTTTACCTGAAGGATCAGATTTGCTACAATGCAAAAAAAAAGGAAGGGATCAACTCCAAAGGCTCTAGAAAAGGCATTTAATGTTGTAGAAAGAGATATTATCGATAAACCGGTAGCTCGTATGTTCTATGGATCTGCATTATCATTCAACTTCACAAGGTGCCCCCACTTTAGAAATATTCACTCACATTAGCCAACAGCAAGTTATCAGGCTACACTCCTCCAACATTTGACAGATTACAAACAACATTGCTGGCCCAAAAGAAGGCACATATGAATCGGAAGCTCCAGCCAATAAAAGATACTTGGAAAAAGAAAGGCATGTCTCTATGTTCAAATGGGTGGTCAGATAGACAAAGAAGGCCACTAATAAATATAATGGCTACTTCAGTAGGTGGTGCAATGTTTTTGAAGGCAGTTGATGCAAGTGGTAACATTAAGGATTCAGAATATGTAGCAAATTTGTTCATACCTGTGATCAAAGAAGTGGGACCAGAAAATGTTGTTCAAGTCATTACAGATAATGGGAGTAATTTTAAGGCTGCTGGTGGTATAATTGAAAGTAAATATTCTCGCATTTTTTGGACGCCATGTGTTATGCATTGCCTAAATTTGGCTCTAAAAAACATGTGTGAACCTTTTGAAAAATTAGCTCAATATGTTCTTTGTAAGTGGATTGTTGATTTGGTGAGTGATGTGCAAAACATAAGAAACTTCATTGTTAACCATGGCATGATACTGTCGGTCTTCAACACTTATTCAGCATTGGGTTGCTAAGGGTGGCAGAAACAAGATTTGCATCAAGCATTATCATGGCCAAATGTATGAGAGAAGTTAAGGTTGCATTTGAGAAAATGGTGATGGATCCAAATTGGAGAATGTCTCTAAAAGGAGATGGAAAATCAGCAATTGAAATCAAGGCACTTGAAGTGAAGTAGTGCATTGTCAATGACATGTGGTGGGACAACTTGGAATACCTCTTGGAGTTTATTGAACCTATAATTGATTTTTTAAGGTTAGCAGACACTGATGCTCCTGTTTTACATTTGATTTATGATATGTGGGATACGATGATTGAGAAAGTGAAAGCCAAAACTTTTTAACGTGAGGAAAAAGGTTTGCTTACTGGCCAGTCAGATTTCTTTGACACCATTCACTTTATTTTGGAGACAAGATGGAACAAAAGTAACACTCCCCTACACTGTATGGCACATTCATTGGTTCCTAAATACTAAACTGATGCTTGGATTGGAAATGGAAGTAATGGAGTTTCACGACTCTCACCACATGAAGATCAAGAAGTTTATTTAAATAGAAGCAAATGCTTCAAATGAATTTTTAGCAATCAAAGTGAACTTTGAAAAGTTTATACATAATATGGAGCCTTTTCAAGTGGATTCGGTTACTTCAATGAGCCTCATGTTATTGAAGCAAAGTTGTATGAGGAACCAATTTCATGGTGGGCTAATCATGGTTCTTCGACACCATTGTTACAAGTTTTAGCATTCAAGTTGCTTTCACAACCGGCATCATCATCTTGTTGCGAAGGAAATTGGAGCACATATTCTCTTATTCAAAGCATCAAAAGAAACAGACTGAGTTCAAGTAGAGTTGAAGATTTGGTATTTGTACGTTGCAACATCCGACTCATGTCAAGAAAGAAAAAGGAATACAAGGAAGGGCCGACAACATATTGGGCCTTGTGTACGTTCACTAATTTAGTTGTGAGTTGTGACTTTTAAATTTTAATATCTTTTTTTACTGCCGAATGATTTTTTTAATTATTATGATAGGTGGGGATAAGTTTGATATTGATGGCAACACCTTCAGTGAACTTGCAGAGCTTTCCATCAATGAGCCCGAGTTAGAGACTATGACATTTGATGAAGAAATTGAAGAAGATAGCTTAGGGGATGAAGATGAAGCTGCTGAACTAATTAAAGTTCCAGAATGATGGATTCAAGTTTGAACAAATGAAGTCCTGTTATGATTTAGAAGCCTAGAATTTAGAATTATAAGTGTATAAGACTATAACAACTGCTTTTATAAGTTTTTTTTATGCTTTTATGATTTTATCAAAACTCAAAAGATTCAAAACTTAAAAGGTATCACTTTTGGTATTAATTTTTGAATTGGTGATATTCTGATATCATCATTATAGTTGTATTATTTTGAAGGTTTGATTATGAAATTTATTACTTTATTATGTCCTCTTGTAGTTATTAACTTGTTCTTCACTTCTTCAGTAAGCCTATATTATTTACTTTTAGTTTTAGTCTTTTATCTTATGTTCAAAACTTAATAAATATTGTAGAATTTGTAGGTGATCATTTTTGCAAGAGAATCTGGTTGGAGCTAGAAGCCTACAAAGCCTGGTTTGAGAACCATTAAAGGTAAGAAATTAAGAATTAGTATGCCATTTGCTGGGAGCCTGGGAACACCCTTTAATATGATATCCTAATGATCTATTTCAGGCTAGTGCATCAAGTGAGGAAATGCTTATTTTGCTTTAGCAGCTGCCACAATTTGACCAAGAATGCAAGATATGGCTAAGAAAAAATAGGATGTTGAGGAATGAGGATAATGGGGAGGTGAGAGATTTCATGATTTATAATGTAAGTTCTCATGAATTGCTATAAACTTAAGTATGAGGATAGATTTGAATAGCTTAATAATTTTACTTACATTACATTTTTCTATGAGTTGAATATTATATTTGTCAATTTTTTCATATTTTCTATGCGGTGTCCAAGTACCCGTGTCTGATTTTTGGACATTTTTAATCTGTGTCCCCGTGTCCTATAATTTGATAGATAGACGAATTCAACCTCTAGACACACACTCGTGTCCGACACCTATATCCAAGTTCGGGTAACATAACCCTACACCACTTAACGTACCATCTCGGCTCTGTTTTTAATTCTGGAAGTGACTATGGTTCTAAAATTTATTCTATGTCTCTTCTAATCTCTTAATTAGTCTAAAATCACAAATAAATATTTTTCAAAAATTTCTAATTTTATAATTATTTAAGGCTTGGATGAAATTGTAATTCATATAGTTAACTCGTGCAACATCATTTATAACCATTTTTAGAAATAAATAAAATAATAAAAGGAAAACACTAGTATTTACAATATGCATGAGATGCATTGGGTTCGAGAGTCAACTGAGATAGGTTCTTAGAAAGTTTGGACAAGCATGAACCTTCTCAAAGTCAACTATGGCCTTATGAAATATATCAATTTGATATAAGGTCCTTGACTTTACAACTTCACTAAATGTGAATATTGAGAATTAAATATATTCTCTATTGGAGATCATCTCAATATTATATAAGGTTTTTCATTATTTGAACATATAATTGCAAAGTTTTATTTCTATAATTCCTACAAACCATTCCAAATGATGATTGAAATACATGATGATAGTATTATGGCTCAATCCTCATCTTGTTGACTCTTTGGGTAACCAGCACGTAAATTATAGTTTGTCTTTTAAGAGGTTTATAGTTATGTGTTATTATGTATTAGTTTTAATTATAGTGTTATGTTGTCTAATTGTCATAGGTTTATAAATAGACTGGAACTTCTCAAGCACCCCAAAATAAAAGATCATCTTCGTCTTCAGATACACGTATCGCTCCATCCTCCAAGGTATACTCTTGTCATAGTTGTGGGTTTATTGTTCTACATTGCTAGTACTTAAATTCCATTTGGTTGCTGACTTCATTACTCTCTCTGTCTCCTTGTTGACAATGAAAAGATTAGAAGAAATGAAAATATGAAATTTAACAAAGAATTCAATCCTAATAGTTCTAAAAATTCTAAATTCTCTTTTAGTAATTTATTTCAATTATGATTAATCTTTAGTACAATTTGTTCAAGCAGGTTAAAATAAATATTATTTCTTTATCCATAGTTTCAGACCATCTCATTAGGAAAAATGTTTCAATTTCATTCATAATCTTCTTGGTAATTAAATGACTTTTGACTTTTTCTTTGAAATTTTGTTGACTTTCTTGTTGTTTGAAGGTAGTGATCATCTCTGAAATATTATATTGCAATTTGGAAAATTTCTTGAAATCAATGGTTTTTAAGGCCTGAATTGAAGTAACATAGCTGTTAGTTGTTTCAGGAGTCGCTCCCTTGAGAAATTGTGAGTCTTGACCATGTAGATCATATAATTTCATTACTTTCATTTACAATACAATGTATTGATCCGTCCGTTATCATTCATTAAGTTCATTAAAGATTTAGGGCTCTTACCTATATTTTTGAGAGCAATTTGTTCTTTTTCTTCTGATCTTCCTTTTTTTCCTATTTCTTCTTTGGTTGTTCCTTATAATGTAGACATTCTATTGCTATCTCAGAAATTGAACAAAGAAATAATATTTATAATTATTTAAACCTCTTAATTTCATTATGCTTTCACAAACATTTTCTTTTCCCAATGCTTGTTAGAAGGCTTCCATTTTGCAAAATGTTTGCACTTTGCTGTGCAAACAGTTCAACCTAATCACTTTACCTTCACATTAGTCCTCAAAGTATGCCCCCAATTGTCGAAGCCGGGGATTGGGAAATGGCTTCATTCATAAATCAACAAGATGGGGCTTGAACATAACATCTTTGTTGGAAATAAGTTGATTCATGTTTATGCATTATTTGGGTTGATGGTTGGTGCACGGAAGCTGTTCAACATGAGTGCTGGACTAGACATCGTGACATGGAATAACATGCTCGAAGGCTATGCTGATAATAAAGATGGTGAATCAGTTCATCAAGTGTTTGAAACAATGCCTTGTAAAGATGTGGTCTTGGAATACTATGATTGTTTATTTTATACATGTATTCTAAGTGTGGGTGCTTAGATGGGGAATTGAGCTTGATGAGAACCTTGGATCCATGCTTGTAAACATGTATTCCAAGTGTGGGTGCTTAGGTGGTGCAATTAAGGCATTCACCGAGACAGAGGGCTAGCCGCGAATAGCTAAAGTTTAGAAGTTATTGAGCTCTTCTCGAAGATGGAGTGTTCTACTATTCGACCTAATGCAATAAACTTCTCTTGCATTTTATTTTAAATGCATGCAGCCATGGAGGGTTGGTTGAAGATGATTTGGGGTATATCAGTAAGATAAAAATTGATTGTGGGATTGAACCAGACATAGCACATTATAGGTGTGTGTTCGATCTCTTGGGTCATGCTGGTTTGTTTGATAAGGTAGGGAAGATAAATTGAACACATGCTGATGAAACCTGTTGCTGTTATGAGTGCAGCAGTAAGGTTGTTGGTCGTATTTATGGAGGGGAGACAATAATTTGAACTGCAGGTACCTATCTATATCAATGAACCATAGATTGGGAGGGTCCAATATTTTACATTAACACATTGATGGAGATAATAAAAATGTGAGAAAAAAGCTAGGAGAAAGAAGGAATATTTTACGAATTGGGTTTGGCCAAACGAAGGTAAATATGTTGGGAACAATCCATTCATAGTATAGATGTGCCATGAAGTTCCACTTCTTGAATCTAAATATCAAAATAAGTTGGTGCCAATGGCTTAATCTCCAATACTAATATCATTTTTCTGTTGTAATTGGCAACAAAGACTCTATGTCTGTAAAATATGAATTACATATTTTTTTTTCATTTTTATGACATCAGTTTCTATAGATTTTGACTAAAGTGATATGAAAACTTAAATGTTAGAAAATGTCAGATTAATTTTTGAAAACTATTCCCTGCTAGACTTGTGGGCTGACTTAACGGATTGTTGGCGATCCGTTAAGCAACCGCGGGCTACGCGTAGGGCTGCGATCGCTTGATTTTTATTTTTTGATCTAACTAACTAAACATGCATGTTTCAGACTTAAGTTCGGTTCGATAACTCAATTCAGTGTTTAATTCTGAATACTGAAATGGAAAGTATCACTAATGAAGTAAAATTTTAAGTGATAGATTGCTCACAATGGCGTTTTCCATGAACGTACCAAACATATTGAAATTGATTTTCATTTTGTCTATCAACATGTACTTCGAGGCACAATTAGTCTGTTCTCTGTCACTTCTGTTAATCAAACAACTGACATTTTCACCAAAGCTCGTTCGCTAGGACTTTTTTATGATTTGGTTTTCAAACGTAAGTTATTTTCCTCTTTACCCACTTAAGTTTGAGGGAGAATGTTAGTATATTTCATATGTAACATGTGTCCCTATAGTCTCTCCTATAATATCTCCCCTATAATTTCTCCCTTGATTCTCTCTCTATCCCATGATTCTCTCTCCGTATAGCCTATATATATATGTCCTATTGTTATATAGATGATATACTCATATTTGATGAATACATACAGTTTCTATACCTTTTCTCTCTTCTAACACTGAAAATTCAAAAGGTTATCAACAAATATTTATTTTTTAATTATAATTTAAGAACTTCTTCACTTAATTAATAACCTCTTAAAATTTTGAGTACTTAGGGGCTGTTTGGTTCCTGATTTGTTTTGAGTGTTTTTGTTGCAGGCCCGCTACAGTATCCAAATTGAGGCCCAAAACATGTTTGGTGTAGGCCTGTTATGTTGTGCACAGTAGTATAACATTTTCATAAAAGAGGCCCAAACTGTAAACAAGAAAATGGTGTTTTTTCTTGTTTTAGCACTGTAGCAAACTAACAACCCAAAACATTTGGGCCAAAACTACTGTAGCGAAGCAAACAGACAGCCCACATTAGCAACAAGTATATAACAATTTTAGGTCATTTTTGCACTGGTTTTCTCTCTCCTTTGCGTTGCCGATTTGAAGGCGATTCTGCAAACCATAGCTTCTGTGTTCAACCACGACAAATCGAAGCACTTGTGACGCAAATCTTTCACTCTCTTCTGTAAGTATCACTCTGAACTTGTTGTGATTTGTAAATCTTTCACTCTTTACTGTGTATCATTCTGAACTTGTGATTTGCTTCAGCCGAGATCTTGACCTTCGATCTTGAGTTTTGTTCTAATGTTCAAGTATTATATATATATATATATATATATATATATATATATATGTATGTATATATGTATGTATCAGTTTATGTTCTGAACTTGTGATTTGCTTCAGCCGAGATCTTGACCTTCGATTAATTGAGTTTTGTTCTTCAAATGTTCAAGTATTCTATATATATATATATATGTATGTATGTATCAGTTTATGTTTTGAACTTGTGATTTGCTTCAGCAGAGATCTTCACCTTCGATCAATTGAGTTTTGTTCTACAAATGTTCAAGTATTCTATATATATATATATATATATATATATATATATATATATATATATATATATGTATGTATCAGTTTATGTTCTGAACTTTTGATTTGCTTCAACTGAGATCTTGACCTTCGATCTAGAGTTTTGTTCTTCAAATGTTCAAGTATTATATATATATATATATATATATATATATATATATCAGTTATGTTCTGAACTTGTTGTGATTTGCAAGTCTTTCACTCTCTATTGTCTATCATGTGAAGTTGTGATTTGCTTCAGCCGAGATCTTGACCTTCGATCTCAAGTTTTATTGATTTGTAAATCTTTCACTCTCTACTATCTATCATTGTGAACTTGTGATTTGCTTTAGCAGAGATCTTGGCCTTCGATCTTGAGTTTTGTTCTTCAAATGTACAAGTATTATATATATATATATATATGTATGTATATGTATATGTATCAGTTATGTTCTGAACTTGTTCTGATTTGCAAATCTTTCACTCTCTATTGAATATTATTATGAACTTGTTGTAATTTGCTTCAGCCAAGATCTTGACCTTTGATCTAGAGTCTTGTCTTTCAAATGTACAAGTATTATATATATATATATATATGTATCAGTTATGACTCTTCTCTCTCTTAGCTAGAGTAGTATAGTACCATCTTTATTTTTTTTCCAAACATTCTGTCACCATCATTTAATGCAACTGATCAGACTCTTGTGAATTTGGTGCTCTAATTAAGATTATTTTGATGATAAAGAAACACTGATAATATGATTATATCCTGATGAGAGTCACAAATCATTGGAATTGGGCTGATTGATTAGTTACCTAAGAATTACTTGAAGTTATATACTATGGAATTGGGCTGATCGATTCTACATGTTGCTTTTTTTATGGTAGTGCAGTATTTTGTTTGTTTATTATATATTTTTAGGTGTTTGAAATTCTTATTGCAGTTGTGAGCATGATGCATGCATAACTAGATTTATGAAACTTTATTGGATTTTCTTGTAGTTTTATCTATTTTGGAAGAGTCACTACCCATACTTGGTCTTAAATTATGAACATTTGTAAGAGAAACAATTGCAATTGCTATAGGATTACTAATTTGCTAATGAAATCAAAGTTGTGATAGGTTTTAAATTAAAAAGGTTCAAAAAGAAACTTTAGAATTAATAGGGTTTAAGATAAGAATTAAACTATGAATATATAATATAACTTAAACAAAACTAGAAATACAAAATTTGCTAGAACCATAACAACTTTGAACATATAATATAACTTAAATAAAACTAGAAATACAAAGTTTGCTAGAACCATAACAGCTTTGAACATATAATATAACTTAAACAAAACTATAAATACAAAATTTGCTAGAACCATAAGATTATTTTGGTTGAGGTCAAGACTCAAAAAGGCTGGCAAAAATAAATAAATAAATAACATAATTGCCAACTACAAAATTATAAATTAAAAAAATATACACAAAAATATTTCCAAATCTAAGTTACAAAATTTCAGTGAAGCAAGTTGGCAACAACTCTATAGTCTGATATACAAGCACCTAACTGCTAATTATACAATGCACAATTAGAACTACTCCATCAACCAAGCAGCCTTTTATATACCTCTCACCCCATCATGGCTATCCAATAAAAGATTGGAAATGTCTAACAAACCACTATTGTGTTGAGCATGTGATAATGTCTGCAAAAGTTATTTTTTAGAAAGTCTATCTTTTAGAAGCACTCTGAACTGTTTGGATGATTTTCTATATGGAGTAGACTATGAAATATTCTGATGTTATAATAAATTTTTCTTAACATGTTGTATGGAAGTAGTATGACATGTTTTGATGTTATGGTTATTAAAATTAAAACCTACATAATTTTTTTCTAAAATTAAAATTTTGTTTGGGTAATTAGATGGATATCAATGCTGAGAATGTGGTTGAGTTTGGTAATGATATGCCATTAGAAGGAGAGGACTTGACAGAACAAGGCAATAATGAAAAATTAGTATGGGATGAGTCCCATATTGAAGTTTTCATTTTGCGTATGGAGGAAGAAGTTAGGGTTGAAAATCGAACTAATTTCACCTTTGACACTACTAGTTGGAGGAATTTAGTTGAAGGAATGAGGCTAGAAACAAGAAAAGTCTTCACAGAGATCCAACTTAGAAATAAGTTCAACTAACTGAGGGCAATTTACAAAGACTTTAAAAAATTATTATCAGAGACTGGTGTGGGTTTCAATTTTGAGATGGGCATGGTTATAGTAGAGGACGAACGATGGGAAAGGTTGAGCAAGGTTAGTAGTTTAAAAGTTAATGTATTATCCATTTTCATAAAATATACATTAACTTTTATATTAATTTTAGAATTTAGGATATACTAATATAGAAGATAATAATTTGTAGGTGGTTAAGAATGCAAGAAAGTTTCGCAGGAAGGGATGTCCCCATTACAACAAGATGACCACAATTTTTGGGGACACATATGCTACAGGTGCGCATGTCCACCCTTTCACTAGAGCACCCACCACGTCCCAAGTGCCTACACACCATGTAGGCATATATGACCTTGATGAGAGTGATGACTTCGCTGAGGTTGACGGTCGTGAGATCAGTCGCTCGCAACCACCTTCAAATAAGAAAGCCAAAAATAATAATAATTTTCATTCGACAATGTCTCAAGTCATGGTTACCATGACTGAGAATGCTAATATGAAAGCTGAGAGAATTGAAAGGGCCATAACTGCAGCTTCATCTTCTAATCTTGCTGCATCATGTGACAAAGGACTTGAAGTCACATCTCCCGTAAAAAAAGATAAGGAGAAAGAAATGTTTAACTCGTGCATTAAAATTTTGGATCAATTGTAGGGGATTGACAATTATCATTATACTAAAGCATCGATGATGCTTCATGATTCTGATATGTGGAGGGACTTCTTTTTGAACTTGCCTGAGGAGAAGAAGGTTGGTTGGGTTATGAACTTTTGATGTTGTTCTTGGATGACTATATTAATAACTGCTATCTCGCTTATAGATAATTGTTTAATTTACCTGTTGGATGACTGTAATAACTATATTTAATTCTTTATGACTTGCTGAATACTTTAAATTACTTTATGACCTTATGTTATTCACTTATGTGTCTTTTGTTTGCTATTTATGCATTAATGATGCTATGTATTTTACTTTTACTTATAATTTGCATCTTATATTTATTTGTTCACCTAGGATATTATGAATTGGGATAAGATCAGAACAATCATTGAGTTGTATGATAATGATGAGGAGGATGAAAGTGTCATGATAGTGGCATGTATGTTCGAGTATCATAGGAAGCATTACGAGAAGCTACCTTGTAGGGATTCTATCTTACAAGGTGAAGCCTATGTGTTGGAGATTCTAAATGGTAACCCAGATAGATGTTACGAGAACCTTAGGATGTGTCCCAATGTATTTAAGAATTTGGGTAATCAGCTTAAAGTTTTAGGGTTGAAAGATTCAAAAAGTTTGTCTATATATGAAAAAGTTGTAATTTTTTTGCTTACTTTAGCTCACAATGAAAGGAATTGTGTCGTAGCAGAAAGATTTCAGCACTCAACTGAGACAATTTCTAGACACTTTCACGGTGTGTTGCATAAAGTTTGTGGGTTGGGCAGAATGATTATTGTTCCCCCAGATTTGAATATGATTCCTGATCATATAAAAGGGTCTAGAAAGTTCTACCCTTTCTTTAAAGATTGTGTGGGAGCTATAGATGGAACTCATGTCGATGCGAACGTGCCAGCAGATATGCAAATCCCATTTCGTGGGAGGAAGTGTTATACCACCCAAAATGTCATGGCCATTTGCTCATTTGATATAATGTTCACATATGTTCTAGCTGGGTGGGAATGATCTGCGAATGATTTAAAGATTTTAAACGAATGCATTAATGATGAAGAATTGCAATTTTCATCTCCACCACCAGGTGATATTTTAAAAGCTAATGCTTGTATAACTATTTGTACATAGTCCACTTTTATTTATAGTTCATAAACATGGCAGGAAAATATTATTTGGTGGACTCCGGGTATGCCAACCAGACTGGGTTCTTGGCCCCTTTTCGGGGTCATTGTTACCACTTCCAAAAATACTGTATGACTAGGGCACCTCGTGGTCGAGAGAAAGTGTTCAACCATAGACACTCGTCTTTGAGAAATGTGATTGAGTGATGTTTTGGGATGCTGAAGATGATATTTCCTATTTTGAATCAAATGCCACCCTTTAAGTTTGAAACTCAAGTACTTATTGTAATGGCATGTTGTACACTTCACAATTTCATAAGAATCCAAAGTCAGGCCGATGTTATCTTTAATGGTCAAGCCACTGAGTCATCTTCTTCACAAAGTGAACCTACTGAAGATGTTAAAGTTGATGTTAATGCAAATGTTTCGACACCTCAGATTCAACAAATGAATCAGATGCGTGATTTTATTGCTAATAGAATATGGCAGAATATGCAGCACTCTTGATTGCTATGTCAAGAGATAGTAAATGGATAACTGTATAACTGTAGTTTTTTTAAATATGGATAACTATAGTAAGTAATTGCTAAACAAATGGATAACTGTAATAACTAAATCAGTTTGAACAATATTTAATGTATTTAGTATTATATAATGCAGTAATGTATCAAGTAAAAGGTGAATGACCTTTATGTGCATGTGGGAGAGGTCCCATGAACCTATATCAGGCTCAAACTAATAAGAATAAGGGACGCTACTTCTATAGGTGTCCAGGTTGGGAGGTAAATATGTCAATTGAAAATAATTGGTGTGCAATTTATATTATTTTCATAGTCAGCAAAAAATAAATTGTAAAATAATTGTATTTATTATTTTAGTCGCACTTCAATGCTTTTATATGGTTGGATGAATTACACCAAGGTGCAGAGGTTCATGAAAATGGTCATGGTGATTTGGAGAATATCGTTGTAAATATGCAAGTTGAACAATATAAACAAAAAATCCTCCTATATGGTGGTTGTGGATGCGTTACTATTTGCATAATCTTTATGTTGGTTGTGATATTCATGATGCTTATTGTATTACTTGAGAAGAAATGATGAGTTTGTAATATATTTGTAAATTAATTATGCTACTTATTTTGTTATGATTTATATTTTGGCATGTAATATTAATGATACTTGTTTTGTTATGATATATATTTGGGAATGTAATATTTAATATTAGATGATAATAGATATGTAGAATATCATATTGTATATCACTTGTGGTTGAGGAATGATGATTGGGGAGTAAGCAATATTGAATGCTCGGAACGAATGACATTGCAATAACTTGAAAAGTCTAAAAAAGGTATTTGTTCTGTATTTCTTCTCATTTCAAAAATTTTAGAGTTAAACTAAATATTTGAATATCTTTAGTTGATTTCTAATGCACTTGTAATACATGTGGGAGAATGTATACAAATTGATATGGATAACAACGAAGCATGAAAAAAGGTATTTGTTCTATGTTTCTTCTCATTTCAAAAGTTTTAGAGTTAAACTAAATATTTGGATATATTTATTTGAATTCTAATACACTTGCTCTAATGCGCTTGCAATGCATGTGGGAGAATGTATACAAATTGAGCTCGTAGTGTGAAAAATCTCAAGTGCAAAGCTAATATATGGTATAATTTCTCCCTCTACAAATTGCACAGACGCACAAGAACTTAAGGTTGATTTGAATATCTTGTTCAGTCACACTCTCACAGACGCACGTTGTGATAAATTGTTGTCACTCACTTGCACAGGCGCATGTTGTGATAACTTGTTATCACTAAAGTTGTGGTAACTTGTTGTCACTCACTTGCTCAACAATTTAGTGCCTACAAAAAAGGACTTGTTGGTTGAAGTCATGATGGTAAGCTTTCATCTTTGTATCCTTTCTTATTAAATTAACTATATATTGAAGAATATGCAAATTATGACAAAGCCACTTCCTTCTAACAGAGCCATACACATTCCTAATTAACAAAGCTGCTCTCATTTCTTTCTTTTCACCAATGTTGGACATTGTTTTTATAAGATATAAAATCCATTGTTTCATCAGTAATAAGGTTGTTGTTCAACATGTTTATTTGGGGCAAATGTTTGTTTCTGTCACAGTAGTTACTAGTTAGGTGGGTTCTATGGGTGTTAATTTTTAAGTTTTGATGGGTAATTCTGTGTCTTACTTCTCTTCCTATAGTTTCTGTAAGGCGCTTGTAATATAGCAGTAAGTCATCCCAATCACATGATCCCTATTGTGGTACATCTCAACTCCTTAGCTTCAGATTTCCTGTTATATCATTGCTCCAAAAACATTATGATTCCTTTTATGATTTGCTATGTAGTTTTTATTTTTTTTAAGGTTTTGAAATATAGATGTAGAGAAATTATGATCATAATGCCATTATCACTTAGTAGTCATTGTGAATACAGTGCCTGTATTGGGTGTGTGTAAATGATTTACATAACATATTGTCACTGGTGGGAATTATCATTGACTAATGCCAACATATAATGTTACTCTAACGTAGCAGTGTATATATTTTGCTATAGGAATATCTTTTCTCCTACCTTGTCAAATTGTCAATTATTCAATATGTGCAAGATCTTTTCTTGATGAGCGGGGCCTCTCAGCTTTATTCTCTATTTTTCACACAAGAAATTATTGATTTCACAGCTGTGGATGGAAGATGCAAGTACATGCCTATGGATCATCTGCAGTGAGAACTCATTCCATGAGCAATGCAGTAACTCAGTAGAGTTGAGACCATTTTTAACTCATTACTTTTTTTTCCCAATTTCTTATCTCATTATATATTAATTACAAAAGCTTTATCTCTATTTCATACATTTTATTTGTATAAACATTTGATCTAGCCTACCTTGACTTGCAAAAGGATCCTTAAGTGCCAACATTACTAAAATCTACTGAAAAGGATTGTTTGCTCCAAACTTGTAATCAACAAAGGACAAAAGAGTGAAGATAGATGAGATGAGTATTTATAACAATCTGCAAAGTGAAGATCTCAATTCACTTGACTTTAATTATCATCGCAAATGGCCACATCCTGTTAAATTCCTGATGTCACGTTCACTCTTTTAAATATTGTCCAGTTCTGTCCTCCATAATGGTTTCTAGTCGTGACTTCAGTTACCATAGCAAATGGCGCAGCCTGTGAAGCTTCACAAAGTAACTCTTTTTAGTGTCGTTCATTCAATAATGCTGCCTAGTATTGGCTTCCGGTACATGACACTTAGCATTGATTAAATCAGATATGATTATTCATCCCATTCTATAAAAGTATTGAAATCATAACCTCACAAATGTTGTTCTAACGATACTGTGAAATTGGAGTTGGCTAATTTTTTATCCCTTGTTTAATTTTTTCCATATTTTGGTGAGCTGGTAGTTTTTATTTCACTTTTTAAGAGTTGTTTATACATCTTATAAAGATTATCATGTTCTTTGCTTTCAATGGGCTTCATTAGTCATTGATAAATAATTGTTGTGATATGATTTGTCCAACTTTTACCATCTCTCCAGGAATTATGGATTTCTAATTGTCCAGATAGATGCGACATCTCACTGCCTAGAGTCCCAGCCAATCTACAACTGCCAAGAGCTTGATTTGTCAGATGGGAATGATGATGGCATGCAATTTCAAGGCCTTAGGCATCTAACTTCTCTAGACATCACAGGTAACTGAAATTGGAGTCTTTTCCTGCGGGGCTTTGTAACGACCCAGATTAATTTTGACCAGTTCCGGATGATTTTGGACTGGATTAATTTTTTTTGAATTAATTAAATTTCGAAAGGGTATGGATATTTATGTTTCTACATAAGTGGAAGGTGTATGTATATATATATATATATGTATATATATAAATATATATATACATATATATATAGTTATATATTTATATTTAATTATAAATATATGGAGGTTCATGTATATAATAAATACATGTATATATATATGTGTGGAGGAGTGTGAATATGTATATACATATGTGTATTATGTATGTATATTGGATTTATGTGAAATAAAATACATGTATTGTGTAGTATTATATATATATATAATGTGTCGACCACAATGTGGTTGGTGAGGATTGTGTGGTGTAGAGCAAAAGAAGGAAAAAATGTTTCAAAATAAAAGAGAGCAAGACCAAGTGTGGTCTTCGGCTGAAAGAGAAAAAGAAAGAAAAGGAAGAAAGAAGAAAAGAAGAAGGAAGGAGAGAAGAGAGAGAACCGAGAGCGTAAAGAGAGAAAGAGAGAAGAAGGTGAAGCCGAGAAAGAGGAGGTGGACTTCCATGGATACTCCGGTAGAGCAAGTGGCCGGAGATGGTTGGTCGTGGCCGGAGTTGACAGTGGCTGGGTTTCGGCTGGAGTTACGGCTCGGTAGTGGAAGTTGGTGACGGTTCTTGCTGGGTCTGTTGGTCGTGGTTCTCAAGGGCTGTTTTGGGTTCTCTTCCAGTGGGATCGGCTCAACTATTGGTGTTGGTTGGTAGTAACATTGGTGGGCTGTTGGTTTGGTTTCGGGTAGGCTGAAATGGGTGAGGCGCGCATGGTGACAGCCATGGATGGCTTTGGCTGGTTTGGGTGTTGCATCCGTGAGGTTGCAATGGTGGCTGGTGGAGGCTCGGCTGATGGCGGGTTTGGACAGTGGTTGGCCATGGTGGTGTCGAGGAGTGTGGTCCGTAGTTGGTTCCGGTGGGTTATGCCGAGGACGGTGAGCACCAGTAGTGGTGGTGCTTGGTGGCTCGGTTGGGGGTGCATGGTGAGATCCGGCAGCAAAGTTGTATGGTGGAAGTGATTGTCACGCCCCGATTCCCAAGGCCCGAAAACCGAGGTGTGAACCCCGTGAGATCACCCTCACGACATAACCACCACCTGATCATACAATCTCAATTTCCTATTATTTTCACGAAAATTGGGCATGACCCATTCTAATAATTCAGATCCTGGAATGTTATACCTGCTTTAGATTAAATGGACACTTCTGGGCACGTGTCCCCCCAACATTTATATCTAACAATAAAAATAGACACTTCTGGGCACGTGTCCCCCCCAGCATTTCTACAACATGCATAATACAATCAAAATTATACTTGTCTCAGTCCTTGAATGTCCGTATTATATACATACATCACATGAATAAAATACAACTGGAGGAACTGAATCAACATAATCGCTCCATACATTTAATCCAAATGTAATGCATCTATCTATCCATTATCCTGGACATACATCAGATTCTAAGGAATCTAAACACTACCTCTGCCACCGGTGCTGTCAGTCCCATAACTAACTCCGTAATCAGCAATACCTGCAAAACCTGGGAGGGGGTGAGCTCAAAGGCCCAACAAGGTATGTAGAACCATACTATCACCGCTGCAGCAGGTCGATCCTCACATATTCTCAAAAATATACATGCACTTAAATATATCACCATATTTAAGACCATGCTCTACCTAGCATGCATGAACCAACGATGTATATGGCTACTCTAGCACATATGAACTTACAAAATCCACTATACATGATTTTAGAAATCATTTTCAACATGCTTGAAAGCAGTAAACATTCAGCACCAATATGTATATAGATCATATATGTCAACACATTTACATAAACAATGTAAATCAACTACCACATCTCCTACTCGTCAAGTAGCACATCTCAAATGCAATATAGATGTATTTAAACAGAAAAACATGCTTAGAAGCAATCACTACCCAACATATATCATGTTCATTCACAAGCAACGCATATATATATATATAAGAATGCGTTAATCACATAACATGCTTCACAATAAGTAATGTAAGCAAGTTCACACACTTGTCCCTCTCCCGGACTCAACCCAAAACCTTAATGATGTGGTCGGAACTAAATTATATTGTAAGCTTAATTTTGCCCTTTTTATCAAAATATAATTTATCCACTCGCAAGAGCACGAATCTTTGTAGATAAGGTTCTATATAGAGGGTATCGATCCCACGAGGACTAGTCGCAATTGTCTTAAGGGAAGATTAATTCTACTTTAATTCTAAAAATAGATTTTTGGCTGTGTTTAAAAACTTTTGCATAAATGAAATGACAATAAAATTAAAGAGTAAAGTTGGGAGAGAGAACTAGGGTTGGTTTCCACCACTATCCATTCACATGTTCATAAGTGTAGCAAGCATGGGATTCATTAATTAAATGCCTAACAATGTCATTAGGCTTGTGACCCCAATGACATATCAAAAGATCAATGTGTGTGCTAACCTATCATAATCCATCTTCAACAAGCATAGCTCTTCAACCTAACTAACTACCTACTTACTCTACTCTCTAAGTGAACACTACATGCATCCAAACTACCTTGTCTTGGCATGGTCTATACAAACTAACATCACACATTCATTTAAACACCATTATCTAGCCATCATTTGCACTTCTTGTGGAATATGCAAATGTTGTGCATTCAAGTGACAAAATCTACTCTAAGACAAGAATAAATTCCAAATCAAATGAATATATATAAGAGATGTATTTGTGTACAAAATCACTAGGCTAAATAATCAACATTTAGTTACAAATCCCAAGAGCTACAAAGATGAACAAGTTTACATGGCTAGGGGTTGAAACCAACACCCTAGTAGAAGAGTTAGTTGCTCATGGTTGCCTTGCACCCTTCCATTGATGAAGAGAATGAAGCTTCTTGGTCTGGTTCAGCTCTCCTCTTCCTCTCCCGAAGGTCTCTCCTCTGATATTCTAATTGTCTTGAGAGATATGTGAGATATGTGTGATATGGCCCTTTTTGTGTGCTTTTTGGCTCCTTTTTTTCCTTTGGGCCCACCATATATATATATATATATATCATTATATATATCTCTTGTATCAAGAAGGCCCCCAAAAGTCTTGTTCAAGTCAGACAATCCCCCTAAGTCGTGCAAAAAGGGGGATTTTGTTGCAAGTGGGAGAGCAGGTGAGCAAGTGGCCAAGTGGGCTCTGCAGAATCTCGATTGATCGAGATTTCGATCAATCGAAATGAGATCTCGATCAATCGAGATTTCGATTAATCGAAATCAACATCTCGATTGATCGAGATGCCTTGGCTGCATTTTCTGATTTCTTCTCTTAACTGCAGAAAGCTTCCAACTTTGCTCCATTTACTCCAATACCTGCAAAACATCAAAAACACAAAAATACCGTAAATATATCTCGGTAAACGCAAAAACGAAACTAACGTATGCAATAAAGAGGGTTCAAATGCATAGAATTGAACACTTATCACTTAACATGATTCTTAACCAAATCATGTAACCGAGACCTTTCCCACACCATTCCAACTCCGCCACCGAGTATTTACTTACTCCAAGGTGGATAGACCACCGTCACCGAGTATTTACCTACTCCAAGATGACTTGGCCCCTCTTTGAATCCTCACCGAGTATTTACCTACTCCAAGGTGAGTAAACCACAATCACCGAGTATTTAATTACTCCAAGGTGATTGGGCATCTTTTTGGAATCCCCACCGAGTATTTACCTACTCCAAGGTGAGTAAACCACCGTCACCGAGTATTTACCTACTCCAAGATGACGTAACCACTCCAATGCCCTCACTGTGACCGAGTATTGACCTACTCTGGGTGATTTGCCCACTTTATGACCACAACCATAATCGAGTATTGACTTCCTCTAAGTTGTTCAACCACACTTCCCCATTTCCTCACAACGGCACCATATATGTATTTCGAACATATAACAACCAAACATTCAATGTTCATGTCTCACAATGCCTAAGCTAGTTAAAAGTACATAGCATGCATTTCATCTCCACATCGACCCACATATAACCATATATGTGTCATTTCCCTCCCATATATGCAATATGGATGCATATATACATAGCATAATATTTTCATGCATCAACCCATGCTTATGAATACTAAAAAGAAGTATTTGGCATGCTTCTCATCACATCCCAACACATATAGCGCATACATGTTCCAAAACTTGCATAACACCTCACATATGCAAAACACTTCAACTCTAGCACATTTTTATCATACTATAACCAATGCATACATTCGATATATATAAATAAAGCTAGCATGCATCTCATATCCACATTCCCACATATAAACACATATATGTCACATCCTGCATATAGTCACATATGCATGTATACTGGCATAAAATAATCATACTTCCACTCAAGACATGCATTTACTACAAGTAACTAGCACGCTTTTCATTCACAATATATATAGCCACATATATATTCCGTCACCTTATATGTACTAAGAACATATAGAACACCTAGCATATCATAATCATGCTTTGCAAATGCCCGCCAAAAGTTATATTCATACTTAGCATGCATTTCTACCACTACACCCATATATATAATCACATATATATATATTGAACATCATGCATAAGAGCCACATATGCATACAAGACAACACATAGCTAAACATGTATTATTTAGCATGTTTTTTACATGATTTCAATCAATACCATACATGCATTCACGATGCAAATAAACGATTAAATTTAACATGCCATCGCTCTCCAAACCCACACACACACATATATATATATACCCACACACACATATATATATATATACCCACACACACATATATATATATATATATATATCCTCACACCCCGCACATATACAACATCCACACACATATATATATAAATGCACATATATGTATATGCCACCTATGATCAAATTTAAGGGACATAGGTAAATTAACCAACATAACAAAAATATTTGTAAGAGATAGAGGCAAGAATTAACTTGCCTTAAGTGCCGCTTTCACTAAGCCCGTGCCTGCAAAGCGGCCTACTTCCATGTCCGGTCCAGTCCCGTGTCAAAGCCTACACAACAATCCACTGAACCATTTCCCTCTTTTCTAATTCCATGCTTGGCCCAATTTAAATCTAACCTAATCAAATCAAGACTCAACTTTAGTCCACTGTCCATGCCGACACCACAAGGCCGCCATTTCCATGGCCAAACAGTCCACAAACCAGCCCCTTTGGTACCACCATGGGCTCCGAAACGGTGAGCAACCCGTGAAGAAAATCCATAACCGTCGACGAACCATATCAGTCACCATGTTCGGCCAAGTCTACCACAAACAGGCCATGATAGCCTAATGTTCATCCACAAAACTGACCGAGAAATCCTCTGTCGTGACCCTCTTGCAACCCCGTCGGGCACCACCATGGCAGCCCACTGTCCAACCTACATAGCGGCCACGAATAGCCAAGCTCACATCAGCCGAAGCCCAACAAAGCCTCGCCGGAATCATCCAAAAACCCAACCGTGAGAACCC
The DNA here is from genome assembly GCA_026545225.1 of Cornus controversa. NCBI lineage: Eukaryota > Viridiplantae > Streptophyta > Magnoliopsida > Cornales > Cornaceae > Cornus > Cornus controversa. The sequence goes on along the minus strand of CM048854.1, from coordinate 15,654,936 downwards.
ACACATTCCCCACTGTTCGATCCACCGTACTAGCCGAGAGTCACCATGAAACCAACCTCAGCCGTAACACCCGTGTAAACCGAGCCCCTTGGCCGCCAGCCCAGCCGCTTCCGGAGCTCCACCTTTGCCCGTACCAGCCGTGGACCATCTCACGGTAGCCATGAAACCCACCACAGAAGACCCATTTGAAACCTCTGTAAATCGACCCACGTCACAGCCAATTGCCGAAATACTATACGAAACCACCAGTTTCAACCAACCCAAGTCGCCGACCACCATGGCTGACCACTACCGAAAACACCTCTGTAACCGAGTTAACCACCACCTTGCGGTCTGAACCCGTGAGTGAAACCGAGCCCAGTCATGAGAGAGAGAGAGAGAGAGAGAGACCCACCAAGGCCTCACCCGCAACATCTTCAGTCGCCAGCGCCGATCACAGCCACCTCGCCACCACCGGACTATCACCACCATGGACAGCCACTAACAGCCCCACGACCGAGCCATCCTCTCTTCTTGGTTTCTCCTCTCTCTCTCTAAACTTCTCTCTCTTCTCTCTCTTACTTTCCCTTTCTATCTTTCAGATTTTTCTTTCTTCTCTTTTCTTTCTTTTCTTTTCTTTTTCCTTTTTCTTCATTCAGCCGAGACCACACTTGGTCTCTTCCTTCTCTTTATTTTTTTTTTGGTCCACAACTTTTCCCCACTAGTCTTAGCCACATATTTCACACACACACACACATATATATATATATATATATATAAAATATATGCTACACAATACATATTACACTACATACACATAACTTCACATGTATTTATAATTTAATATAAATACTCTCACCACAACTATATATATATATATATATATATATATATAACTACGTCCTCCATCAATATACATATAATTCCATATATATACATATATGTATATCCACATTCTTTTCGAATTTAATTTATTCGAAAAAAAAAAAATTCGGTCAAAATTCACCCGGAACCGGTCAAAATTATTCCTGTCCTTACAGTGATGCTCACGGTTTGGGTGGATAATGGCTAGGTTCGATAGCTTGTGGGTTTGGTTTGGACAGCCCGTAGCGGTCATGGTTGTGGGTCTGTTTGTCCGGGGAAATGGTGGCCCGGTTGACTATTTTGGCTGGTTGGTGGTGGCCGAAGGTGGTGGCAGCCATGAATGGCATTGACTAGGTTGTGGTTGGTGCCCGATAGTGGTCTGCTTGATGGTGTTTGGCCGGGTTCACGGCTAGGCTTTCTTGGGCCGGTCGTGGGTGAGGGTGTTGATGGTGTTTTTCGGCGAGGAGCACATGATGGTGGGTTTGATTGGTTTGGTAAGGAAGGTGATACATATGTATATATATGTACATACATATACATATGGATGATGGATGGTGTTTGTTTGGGCCAAAGCATTTCAACAATAAATTGGGCTACTATAGTTTTGGATAATGTTTGGGCTTGGATCATTAAATAAATGGGGCTGAATTTGGTTAGAGAAGATGTTGGGTCAACTTTGATTGGGCCTCAAACTTGGTTTAAATTGGATTTAGTTTGAATTGATTCTTTGACTGTGGATCAATTAGAGGGGTTGAACTTGGTTTTTAAATTGGGTCAGTTTGAGGATGGTTCAGTTGGATTATTCTTGTGAACTATGGCACGAGACTGCACTGGAACTGGATATAGGCCAAATTGTAAGTGTAGACTTATTTAAAAAGCAGGGCCTAAGGCAAGTTGATTCTTGCCTTTATCTCCTATGTATATATTTTAATTATATTGATTAATTTGCATATGCTCTTAATTTAATCATATGTGGTGTTTATGTATATATATGTGCATATATATATATATATATATATATATGTAACAGTGATTGTTCTATATACGTGGGATGTGAGTAAATATATATATGTGTGTATATATATATGTTTGGAATATGAAAGCATGTTAAATTTTAATTCTTCTTTGCATTGTGATATGCATGTTTGGTATAGATTAAAGTTCATGAAAAGTGTGCTAAATTATTTATATTTAGTTACGTGTTGTTCTATATGCATAGGTGGAATTTATGCATATGCGAAATATATATGCGACTATATATTGGTGTAGTAGTAGAAATGCATGATATATATATATATATATATATATATATATATATATATATATACGAATATAGTATTGACGAGCATTTGAAAAGCATGATTATGATATACTAAGTGTTATATACCTATATATGCTGGAATAAATATTTATGTGGTTATATATTGTGACTTGAATACATGTCAGATACTTGTAGTAAATGTTTACTGTGAATGAGAACATGATTATATTTATGTTGGTATACGTGCATATTGACTTATATGTTGGATCTGACACATATGTGATTAGATGGGGATTATTATATTATTTTATGCATGGAGTTACACGTTTTAGCACGTGGATTAAATGGCTTATAAGGCACTTGAATTATGGGATGGTTGCATTGTGATATGCATGAAATTACATGTTTTAGCATATGGGTTAAGTGACTTATGATACATTTGAAATTGTATGTGTTGCCATACTTGAAACCGATGTGATTGGTTGTTGATTTTGGGAGTAGGTCGGAAATGAAAAAGGACTCCGAGCCCGGAACTTGGCCAAGGGGGTTTTGTCTAAAGCTTTGGGTTAGTAGCCCATAAAGTAGAATATTGGTTTTGTCTAGACCCTCGGGTTGATCACCCGTAAAGTAGAATATTGTGTTTTGTCTAGACCCTCGGGTTTTAGCCTATGAAGTAGAATATTTGGAAAAATTGCTCGAAAGGTTTTTGACCCGTGACTTACGACTACTCCCACCCTCGTGTGATTTCGAAACTTACGTGCTTTAGTGTTTAAGTGTTATTGTTGAATTGCGATATTCTTGTTGAGATTGTGTGGCCTCCTTCTTGAAATTGAGAAAATGTTATAGCATGCTGAATGTGAGTTTTTAAAAGTCATGTTAGTCGAATTTGTTATATGTGCTAGAATTACCAAATGCATCGTTGGTTTGTGTATGCTAGGTGGAACATGATTTAATTATTGTGATATATTTAAATGTGTATGTTTTTAAAAATATGTGAGGATTGACCTGCTGCAGCAGTGATAGTATGGTTCGACATACCTTGTTGGGCCTTTGAACTCACCCCCTCCCAGATTTTGCAGGTATTGCTGATGACACAGAGTCAGTTGGGGACTGATAGTATTGGTTGCAGAGGTGGTGATTAAATTTCTTAGAATTTTAATGTATGTCCAGGATATTGGATAGATGTTTACATTTGGACTAAATGTATTAGACATTTTACATTAAGTAGACTTTCCAGTTGTATTTTATACATTTGATGTATGTATTTGAGACGGACATTTCAGGGACCATGACATATTTTTGATTGTATTATGCATGTTGTAGGAATGCTGGGGGGACACGTGCCTAGAAGTGTCTATTTTGAATTTAAGATATAAATGTTGGGGAGACACGTGCCCAAAAAGTGTTCATTATGAAATTATAGATGTGAATGATGGGGGGACACGTACCCACAAGTGTCCATTTTAAATTTAAAGTATGAATGATATATCAGGATCTGATTTATTCAAATTGGTGATGCACAATTTCTTGGAAATAATAGGAACTTGAGATTGTATGATCAAATGATAGTTATATCGTGAGGGTGATCTCACGGAGTCACACCTCGGTTTCTGGGCCTCGGGAATCGAGGCGTGACAAGCTTCAACACATTGCCACTATGCAATCTCTATTTTTTTCTTTAACTTGATAAGTTACTAGAGTGGATAGAAAAGCTCAAATCACTTCAAAAACTTTCCATTTTTTATTGCCTGAAATTGACAACACTGTCCGAAGGGCTGCGTAAAACAACTGGAATTGGCAGTGTCTAGAGGAGTTGAAGGATAGATAATGTGACGAAAAATGGGAAGATTGGCCTAAGACTGCTCACAACCTCAAGGTTTATGTGCAACTGTTACACCGACATATGGAAGGTATCCATCTTAATCTTAATCTTTTATCCAACATAAAACACATTCATTTCTTTGTTCAAACTTTAGTTGATTTTGTATGTGTTTGATACAAATAAATAATTAGTAATTGTTTACACCAAAATAGGCCCTCTCTGTCCAAATGGCTAATATTGGATGACAAGTTGAGATGACAGAACATTCAATGATGATTGAACAAGCTGAGGTGACAGTTTTTCTTAAATAAAATGGCGGTTACAATTGGTGGTTACTTGGTAGAAATGTGGGACAGGTGGCATCGTCTCAAATTGGTAGTTATCTTGTTGGTTATGACAGAAAATAACTTTCTTGGAAGCATTGAAGAGATTGCAAGGGCTGCCTACACAAACCATCTATATTTTCGCTTCAACTTCTTTTCATATTCTTTCATTTATTGCACTCTACTTCTTCAATTCCTTGGTGTAAAATGAAGTGTTTTGTTTGAAACTTATTTCCTACCATGGATAACTGGATTCTTTCATTGTTAAAGTCCTTTTGTTACAAGGCATAAAAAACCAACGAAGAAAGTTATTCTTTTTTTTTTTTATAATTGCTTGATCTTCTGAGTGAATTGTAACAGCGTGCAAAATATTTATTACATCGTAGTAATGCTCTTCTTATATTAGAAGCTCATATATCAATTTTGATTTGCTATTAACTTTGTGACATGAACAACAGAATTAGGATCCGGTAAGTTAAAATTTGCTCCAAATTTTTAATTGAATACCCCAACTCAATCCTTTTAAAATAATTGACAACAGAATTAGGATCTGATAAATTAAAATTTACTCTAAATTTTTAATTGAATACCCCAACTCAATCCTTTTAACATAATTGATTGTGAAATATCTTCCAATCAATTATAAAGGACTTGTTGGTTGAAGTCATGAAGGTAAAGGTTTTCGTCTTTGCATACCTTTTTTAATATCTTTAAAATTAATTAAAAAAATTGTTATAAATTATAACACATCACACATTTAAACAAAGAAATAATCACGCCTTATACTATCTATTTTTCTATTTATAGAACTTATAAAATTAAAGTGTTCTAGGAAGAAAAAAAATATTATGTGTACAAAATTTTCCAATCAACTACTAAAAACTATGTCTATTATATAAATAATTAATTATATAAATAAATTTTAAAAATGAAATAACAAATTTGAAATAGTCAGTACCAAACATATTTTTTGCTTTTGTTTCTTATATTTGTGGCAACAGTTGGAGTTACCAAACATATTTTCAGTGTTTTGTTTTCAAAAATTTTGACGTTACCAAACGTGTTTTGCATGTTTTTGCTTTAGTAATTTTCGCAACGAAATTTCGTCACCAAACATACTTTCGCTTTCAATTCAAAATACCATACAACAAAAAAAATATTTTTGTTTTATCTAAAAACAAAACATCTAAAACAAAACGCATACCAAAAAGTCCCTTAATTTTCAAATTCATTAAAGAGCAACATAGTTAAAAAAAAAGAAAAAAAGAAGCAGTGTGCCGCGTGGCCCAACATAGAGGTCAGTGTAACCCCATTCTCTGTATTCACCATTAAACCAGCCTGCTCTCGATGGGTTCACTGAACCCAAAAAATAGCTGGACTGGGCTTACTTGCCATTAATAACCCATTTATCTAGATAGAAGTATGGGCTTCCTTCATGATCCAGCTACGGATTCTTTTGAATGGCAAAAATAACACACTCTCTCTCTCTCTCTCTCTCTCGGATAATATGAAGCTCATGTGAACCAACGAGAGAGAGAGAGAGAGAGTGCTGAAGGGAGCAACAATGTCCTCTGTGTCTTTAGCTGGCGCACGTTTACTGAGTCAGCCGCGCACTTTAGCGATGTCGAGGACTTTCTCTCTCGTATCGTCACCGTGTTCTTGTTCATGGTACTCCTCAAAATTGGGTTTCTCTTCTTTTCAACTCCGGAAATCTGTATCCGCAAGAAAGCTTGTGGTTCGGGCCGCCAGAACAGAGTCCAAAGGGGCCTCTCTTGGCTTCAGAGCCCCTCAATTTCAGGTTCTTTCTTCTACTTTCTAAATTCTTTTTTTTTTCTTGTGTGTGTGTCATTTGAACGCAATCCATTTATCGTTGAAATTCAACTGGTCTCTCTCTCTCTCTCTCATGATTTAGCTTCCGGAACCACTTACGGGAAAAATGTGGAAATTGGAAGACTTTGAATCATATCCTGCTTTACTGGTAAATTCTCATTTCCTCTCAAGTCTGAACAGATGTTATTGTTATGCTCTATTTGGTTTCTTAACCTTATTATGGTCTGCAATGGCATATAAGGAATTTGCCTTTTTTTTAATTTTTCTAATTTTTTTTTGGGTTTCTTCTTAAATATGATAATGCTCTTGGTCGTTGTATAATGGAAATTCAACGGCTTCATTGCATTTCGCATACTATTTATGGTGTCATTATACAGTCTTTGATTCATAAATGCTAATGATGGGGTGTGATCCGTTTTACTATCATACAAATGCCATAATTTTTTAACTTTCTGCTATCAATTGTGTTGTGAGGTTCTATTTTCAGCAGTGACTACAATTTTGTTGATTTTTGCACATAAAACTGCATTCATACACAATGTTGCAATTCAATTTCCATTAGACACTCAAATGTGGAGTTGAGGGGTGTTTATCTGAATTTATTGCTGCAATATTGTCAAGGACGCGACCTGCAAAATACATATGAGATTTTGAAAACTAGAAAGTTCCAGATACTTGAAGAAGAAATTTATGCCACATGAGATTGGCCACATATGGGATATTGAAGCAAAGATTGCCACAAAAAACTAGGATATTAGAATATCAATTTGGATATGATGGGGATTCTTAATTTATTAGTTAGTTGATTAATGTGCTAAGGTTAGAACAAAGTGAATATACTTCCATGTGGCTTGTGCTTTCTAGATAATTGAGAAGAAGTGTTTATTGGCTGGTATATAAACGTATCTATTCAATTGCTAAAATATCAGTTGCCAATTTGTCATATTAAAAGTGCATTCCCCAGTGTCTATATCCCGCATAAGTGGGGAAGACTAGAAACAAAATCAGCCTTTGGTACTATTTTGCATAAAGTGGATTCATGAGGCCGACCCCATTCATATGGGAAGGCAAGGATGATGAGGATATGATGATTATTTTGCATAAAGTGGCTGCTTTCAAACTTGAACCCTCAACCTTTCACTTGTCAATCCAAACTATTATGTTGCATCATGCAATGACCCTTGCCTATTTGCAATATTATTTTACAAAAAATAAAAAAATAAATAAAAAAAGCATGTGCAATTGTGCAGCTTTGTTTTTTTAAGAAAACAATAACTAAGGAAATACTTAAAATAAGATGCTAGCTTACCTTTTTTATTTTTTGGTGGTTGTAATTTTAGTGATTTTATACATATAGAGTTGTACTTGGAATACTATTGTTTCAGTATGTGGAGCGGGAACATAATGTATTACCCTTTATTTTTAAAAAGGGTAAATTACCCTGACCTCCCCTGAGATTTGGGCTTATTACCTTTGGATGAAAGTTTTGCAAAAAATTAATTTGACCTCAGTTGAGGTATGGTGAAATCACGGCCAACTCCAAATCCGTTAAAGGACCGTCAACGATGTTAGATAATTTTTTTAAATACCAAAAATGCCTTTCAATAGATAGAATTACTTTTTTATTTCTACTAACTATTGTAGGATTACAAATTTAACCCTATGTTATATCACGAAAATACTCAATAATTTATTTCATTTTTAATATTTATTTCTAATATACATATTAGGAGAACATGTTATACATACATACATATACATATATGTATATATATATGAAGAAGAAATATATGTATATTACTGGGCAATGGGCAACCCTCACCTCTCTCCTCTCTCAGTTCTCTGTCAAGAAGAAAAAAATAGAAATTTAGGTTAATCACCTTTCATGGCCACCCTCTCCACCACTACCTTCACCGCAACCCGCCTCTCTTTCCACCATGACCACCATCGTTCCTCTCTCTTGATGAGTCCTGCTCAAACTCCTTTTCAGATTTCAGCACTAAGCAATTGAAAGAGACAGAGAGAGTAGTGAGAGAATTTATTAAACTCGACTTTTCTTTGTTTTCAAACTCAAATCCATGTTCAAATCCAAAATTTAATTTGTAAGGTCTCTCTCTCTCTCTCTTTGCCCCCATTAAATACGCATTGCATGGATATAGGGCTTTCTTTAGAAAATAAAAATTAATAACGCATATTGTTTCATTCTGTGTCAATTTTCAGTAGTTTCTCCGACATGGTTAATTTTTCTCTGGATTTGTTTCTTCTCTTCCCAGGCACTTTCTTCTCGAATTGTAGAATCCATTCTCTTTATAAAGTTCACTTTATCTCTTCAAACCCAATCTTCTGTCAAAATCCAAATTCCCTCTCTTTGAATTACGGTGAAATGATGAAAATCATTCTTTTTGCAGGAAAAAAAAAAGTCAAAATTTTGGGATCATTAGATCCCTTGTCAACCAATAATACAAGGGGCTACAATTAAAGTGATATATATACATACGTACATATATATCTATATATATATGAGAGGAGAAAGAGTGGTGGTGGTGGTTATGGCGGTGGAGAGAGGAGAGAGTGATTATGGTGGTGGTGAGGGTAATAAGCCTAAATCTGAGGAGAGGTCAGAGTAATTTACCCATTAAAAAATGTCGTAAAGTTGGGGTAAGCTTATCTGAATCTCATAATTGGAAAATATTGAGGTATTTCTAGAAGTGAGACTGATTTCCTTTAACAAGCAATAAGTAATGATCTGTTGTATTGTTAAAATGCACAAGTTTTCTATTTTACTTTTAGAAATTTATTATATTGGACTCAATAGTGCAAAAGCATTGAAATTTGTGCATCCTATACAAGTTAGGTTATTATTGTGATATGGTTCCTTTAGATAAATATTTCATGAAAGCTGAATCTTACAACGGTCAATCAAGTTTAAATATGGCTGGAAAGATATCTGGGTTCTTCAATAGGCCTGATAACCTAATAAAATATTTATGCTGATATTGCACTTTAGAGCTGAGAAAGTTGCTGCAAAGAGTAAGGTGTGACTTGACATCCCAGAATAATGAAGCAGGATTTCATTAACCTAAATCAAACCATTTCTCTGGTTGATTATTTACCATTAAAAGTTGACATTTATCATCTTGAGTCAAAACAACCTAATATTAGGGGTTAAAGGGATCCCGTGGTACCAAATCTTACATTGCCCTTGAGCCTTTGCATCACATAAGACTTTGATCTTTTTGTTGTTCCTTGGGATGCGTCTCCCGTTTTGGCGCTTTTTAATGAATCCTTTAATTATTAAAAAAAAAAAAGGTTAAAATAAAGTTATTGGACTCCTTTGTTCACAGAACTGAAAGTGTCTACAGCTGATTCTAGTTATTTTCTCTTGTATCCATTTATATTCTGCTGACTGGAAAATTTATTAGTTGGATTGAAATTCCAGATATAGAATTGATAATCTTGACATTGTTGGTCTGGCTGTCAAGAATGTTACAATCTTGAATCAGCGCATAAATTAGGTCATCATCAATTTATTAGCATTATGCATCTTTGCTGAGCCGGTATGTTGTGTTCTGGTCCTCTGGCTATCCCGAACATGAGAAGCATCCCAAATTTTGCATTGTTATTGAACTTGACATTGCTGTTTATTTTTTCCTCTTTTTTAATTTAAGCAATTATGAGGTCTTTTAACAATGTGATGGTGCAGGTCATGTTCATTTGCAACCACTGCCCGTTTGTTAAGCACTTGAAAAAAGATATTGTGAAGCTTTCAAATTTCTATATGAAGGTAGGCCAGTAGCTATTCAATGTCCTCCTCATAGGCTTGCAAGTGTCATTTGTACCATGCACTTGGGCGAATTAAATATCACACGAAAGAAACATATTTAAAGTTTCCTGCTATACTGCAGAAGGGGCTTGCAGTTGTTGCGATATCTTCGAATTCTGAAGCTACTCACCCACAGGTACTGATGATCCCATAATTTCAGATCAACTCTGCTGATGCTGTTAAATGATTTGTCCAAAATCGAACTGCTCCTCACAGGATGGACCACAATTCATGGCAGAAGAAGCTAAACTATTTAACTATCCTTTCCCTTATCTTTATGACGAGGTAAGTTACTGTAAGCTTCAATCTGCTTCTTTGCTTCAGTCACATCTATTTTTTCTCTTTCTTTTTTAAAGCTTCCGGAATTATGCATATCGTTGTTGCCTTAGGACCATATGCTTCAGTGGCTGGCCTGGTTTTGGTACAAACTTCCTCATAGTTGTCTTTGGTTAATAGCTGAATCATGCATGCATTCTTCATTAATTATTTACTATTGCAATTAAAAAGAAGATTATTATTATTATTATTATTTATTGCATCATTGTGAATGACATTCTAGAAGTTGTGAGTAGCTTTGTTGGTGAAGTCTCTTAGATATCACAAAAAAACCTATCATTCAAGTTTTCCTAGATTACCAATGGGCATTAGCCCAGATGGTATGATCTCTCCTCTCCAAAGAGGAGGTTGAGTGTTCGAGCCCTGTTAGGGGCAATATAGTAGGTGTGTGCGTGTTTCCTAGGTTGCGACTTGTTGGTGGATATATATATAATCACATATATATAGTAATATATGACGTATAAATATATATTTAATTTCCAATTTTCTATTTAATACATGAACTATATCTTTCTTTAATTTTGAAACACACACACACATATATATATATAATATCCTGTTATATATTAATATAAAATTTTTATTATGTATATAAATATATAATTTGATACATTATATATTCAAGGGCGAATTGCACCAAACCCCCCTTGACTTTCATCATTTGGCAAAAATCCCTCTTTATGATTTTTTTGGCATAAAACCCCCCTCAATTAACGAAAACCTCGCGAGGGGGTTATGGAATTAAATGGCTGTTTTAAAATTGACCATATTTAGCACGTGACTTTGCTGAGGCATCTTTTGTGATTAAAATGCCCCTTGCACTCCACTGTACTCTCTCTCTCCTCTCTTTCTCTCTCTACTTGCCACCCCCACACTACACAACACCACACCGCCTGCACACACAAACTCTCTCTCTCTCTCTCTCTCTCTAAACATGACTAAGATGACCTTTCACAGATTAAGCTAGACAACCAAAGACCAAACCCCTAAAGAAAAAAACTTAACTTTTGCAACTCTCTCTCTCTCAAGACCCTTCAAAGCTAAGCTCATTTCTCATTTTAAAATCTACTTGTAACCACAATTTCTCTCTCTAAAACAGACACATAAATACACTGTCTCTATCTGTAGATGCATACACACACACATATATAGATGTTCACATGCATTCATGAGTTGGGTCTCCAGAGGCCTTCTCGGGGTGGTGAATGGGGTGTCTCATCTCTCAACAGGCGGCAAAATTTGCCTTCTTCCCACTATCGCCAGTGACGTATGAGGTGAAGAAACGTGATTACAGCAAGCTTGTGGCGGTCTGGACGACACTGTTGGTGCCGCTATGTAGTGCTAATGACAATTCTCTTGATGTTTTGTTGCTCCATACCAAGAGAGGCAACGAGTTCATTGTCTTCTATCTGAGAAACCCATATGCTCGCCTCACACTGCTTTACTGTCACGATCATGCTGCTGATCTGGGTTAGCTCTATGACCTCTCCTTCATCTCAAGGGTAATCTTAGAGTCAATCTCATTGGGTCAGTGTTTTTGCTCTGATCTTAACTTTTAGTTGTAACCCCTTTTTTCCTCTCTCTCTCTCTCTCTATATATATATATATATATATATATATTGGGTTTTCTCTCTCCTTTTGTAGCTATCTATCTTTCTAATCTCTAGTGGGTTGGTGATTTTATTTTGAGTGTAAACTACAATGAGAGAACGAGTCTGATTGCTTGAGTGAGATTGGACTTGATGTGTAATCTGAGAACCACGGTGATTGATTTGGTTAAAATGAAAAGCACGAAAACGATGTCGTTTGAACAAATAAAACATATTATCCAAATAGACGACTTCGCATAGGGCACTTTTAGTATATACACCAATATGTCGTCGTTAATACTACATGGGTATTGTAGTAATTCTCCCTTTCTGTTAACGGCCGTTTAGTTTTGTAACTCCCTCGCGAGGTTTTCGTTAGTTGGGGGTGGGGGGGGGGGGGGGGGGGGGGGTGTTATGCCAAACAAATTCATAAAGGGGTTTTTTTTGCCAAACGATGAAAGTCAAGGGGGGTTTGGTGCAATTTGCCCTATATTCAATTTTCAGTGAATTTATGTAGTATTTTAAATTAAAAAATATTAATTATGTAAATGATTTATTATTTGTAATCGAAGTGTTAAAATGATATGGGAAATCTATCCAAAATATTATTGTTTAAATGGTTATTTCATATGGTTAATATGTCAATGTTGTCATCTTGCTATACATAAAGGCATTTTTGGGATTTAAGAATTACTTCTTTAACTGGACTAACAGTCGACTAACGAAAATTTCAAGAAAACTCAAGGGAGGTTGGCCACATTTTTTTCAACACTTAAACCAATGTTGATTTCCATAAATCTCAGGGATGGTCAGGATATGTATGCATATATACATTGTCATGTTCTCACTTCTTACTGCTTCTGTATCCTATTTTTAAAAATTGTCGTATCGTCATGTATGTATTTTGTTGTGTTCATATCCTCTGTCCATGTCCGTGCTTCATAATAATCCAACATAAATACATACATGCACACACATTGACTATGTTGTTATGTTATATTCTTGGTAATTAAAAAATTATTCTTCCTCCAAAGTTGATAATTAGTGTTTACCATAAGAAAAGATTGATAGATTAACAAATTTTTCTGCTCCTAAAGGTTTAATAGATCTTTTTATATGGCTTGAAATGTATATCTACAGTCTCAAGATGTTTCAAAAGACTTTGGAGCTGTTTGTACACCAGAATTTTTCCTATTCAAAAAGGTAATGATCTGCAGTTATTTGCTTCTGTTTTCCAACTTTGCGTCTTATTTCCTATTCAAAAAGGTAATGATCTGCAGTTATTTGCTTCTGTTTTCCAACTTTGCGTCTTATCTCAGTTTTTCTTGGAATTCTCAATCTTTAATTCTTGAAAATCTAAATCATTAACCAATCACTTTGGTACAAGTATTGAACCATATCAACCTGTGTCATTAAAATAGCAAGATCAATATATTTGACATTTTCAGCAAGGCATTAAACATATCATCTTATAACAGGATGGTCGAAGGCCATTTGAGCTCGTGTATCATGGTCAGTTTGATGATTCACGACCGAGTAATAATGTGCCTGTCACAGGAAGGTTAGCTTTTGCAATATCTAGCTTTCTGAATAAATAATGCAAAACTGCTTTCCACATCTACTCCTTTTTCATGAGTTCTTAATTATATTCTACCAACACTATTCAGGGACTTAAGCCTAGCAATAGACCGTGTTCTCAGTGGCCAGCCTGTATCATCAGTTCAAAAACCCAGGTACCCTTGTTTCTTTATTTAATTTTCCTATTGTTTCTTCTCTTCTTTTTCTTTAGAATGGTTTCTGTTATTACAAGTTCAAATCATTTCTCCATTTGCCAAAAGTGTTGGATGCAGCATAAAGTGGCATCCAGAAACAAAGCTATAATCTGTGATGCTGTTCCTTTCAGGTGCGCCATGTTTTCTTAATAATCCATGATGACTATTTTAACGTCGCAATATTACTTTTATCCCCTTTCTTTTGTTAATATCCCTCCAGTATTCTCTTGGGGCCTTAGAGCATGGACGTCAAGACGATGATGCTATTGTTATGTAAAGTTTTATTGTGTCCTGTAACTTTTAACTATGCAATGTATTCTTATTCAAAATGTGAGACAGACTTTAACAGTTATTGTCGCATGTTTTCATGGTTCTTGTGTTGTATAAAGCCCTGCTCAATTATATATATTAAAATTTTCTATTTTACATTGAGTATAGTGTTGACTATTTAAGCTTCTAAATGGAGCATTTATGAAAAGAACAGCAACAAGTGTAAATCAAAACTAAATTTAGATGTATGGTCTAGAGAGAAAAAAAATAAATTATTGAAGCTAGTTTAAAGTAGATGGAAATTTGATGTTTGTATGACATTACCAGAGCCCATTTAGCCGCTGTTACAGGTTCCCTTTTGAAAGGTGGACAAGATTTTGCTGTTGAACCATCCATGCAGCTGTGAGGGAGGCTTAAATCACTATGAAGCATTACTAAGGATTCAGCACTGGACAATAGCTGTGCTTTTTTGGTAAGTACTAAATCATATGGTCACATGATCAACTAAAATACAATAAGGTTATGCCATATTGGATAAGTACTAAATATTCTGTTATATAATGGCTTATATACTTTCATGTTCAAGTTTATGCATATATATCTCAGAGACTACGGAAACTGAGAAGACGAAGCAAGTATAGCTTCCTAACATATTCATACTTGGCAATCTTTACCAAAGATAATTAAATCATTTAATTTGAAACTTCAGAAACTCAAAGCTTTACTGCTAAAAGAGAAGAGAAATATATTTATTTATTTATATTCATATGCTGTATGCAGAGTCTTTCAGTTACTCCATATTAGCATTTGAGCAGAGATGCTTTAATGTCCTGCAACTTCATCAAGGATTCTCTCATGGTTAAACGATCTTTAGCCGAATGGGAAGCACATGAAAAACCAACCCTTATCACAGCTGCTAGGCACTTATCACTTCTACTACGGTAATTGGTGATCGCATCGCTGCTGCTGCTACTGTCAATGCCACTAGAAGAACTAGTCCACTGGCTGTGCTCTAAATACTCGTCATTTAAAAGCCTTGGATCAACAATTCCAAGAGCATGATTCCCCTGAACAGCTGATGCAAATTTGTTCATGTTCAAGCCTTCCTGGAACATCTCATCACTGGGTTTCTTTGCTGTGAATATCTCAAGCGGCAAAACTCCAAAACTGTAGACATCGCCTTCGGTTGAAGCTCTGCTGCCTAAACCATATTCTATGAAAAAAAAACAAGATAATATTAGTATTTATAATACCCATTTCGGAAACTTATCAATTTACCCAAAAAGGAAGAGAGAAGTTCTGTTGCTTTTGATATGCAGTAGTTGGTTTTAGTACCTGGAGGAATGTAGCCAATTGAGCCTTTTAGTCCTACTGTGCTGCTCTCATTCTGAGATGGGTTTTGAGGTAGAAATCTTGCCAATCCAAAATCTCCCACATGAGCCCCCATGTTGTCATCTAATAGTACATTTCCAGGTTTCAAGTCGCAGTGCACAATAGGTGGATTGCAGTCATGGTGTAGGTAATCCATGGCAGAAGCTAAATCTATAGCAATATTCAATCTCTGAGTTAAAGTCAAGGTGGAGCCAGACATAGTGTCTTTTGAATATAACCAGTGATCCAAGTTGCCATTAGTCATGAACTCCATAATAAAGGCCTTGAATTCAGCTCCTGTATGATCAATGCTAGAGCACGAAGTAAAAACCTTCACAAGGTTTCGATGGCGAATATTCCTCAAAACTTCACATTCTGCATTGAAACTCTTACATGCTTTGCTAACCTGCAAGTCAAGAACCTTTATTGCCAGGATGGTGTGGACTTCATGTTCTCCTGTGCTGAATGTTCCCTTATAGACAGATCCAAAGCCTCCCTTTCCTATTAAATTTTCTGAAGCAAAACCATTTGTGGCACAACATATTTCGGAGTAAGAAATCATCTGTGGAGATCCCTTGAGAGCGGGAGAAGAAAAACCCCCTCTGTGCCTTTTCTTCTTATTGAAATATGACACTGCACATACAAGAACTATGGAAATGGCTAGTGGAATCATTATCTCAAGGAACAAACGCTTATTCGACTTATTTTCTGTAGTACATTTGGAGACTCTTAGCCTTTCTACTACTTGGTCACTGCCACAGAGCATGTCATTTCCTTCGACAGAATTCCAGCTAAGGTTCATGAAAACACCTGTTGCTGGAACTTGTCCTTCCAAGTTATTGAATGATATATTCAGGCTCTTCAGAAATTGAAGATTTTCTAGATCTTTGGGAATTGGGCCTGAGAGAGTATTAGAAGAGAGATCCAAGCTCTCCAGTGCTGCTAATTTGCCAATTGACTCTGGTATTATGCCAACAAGTCTGTTTCTTGCCAAGCTGAGGTTACGCAGACTTAAGCAAGCTTCGATTGTTGCTGGAATGTTTCCTGACAATAGATTATCAGAAACATCCATGACTTCAAGCTGTTTCAAACCTCCAACTTCACGGGGCAAGGAACCGCTCAGCGCATTTCGTGCCAAATGCAAATTGCTTAAACTGGAAAGACCAAAAATCCCCAATGGTATGCTTCCATCAAGCTTATTCCTGGGTAGACCTAATATGTGTAAATGCTGGCATATTCCTATACTTGAGGGAATTCCACCAGAGAACTGGTTATATCCCAATGTGAGAATATATAATTCTGTAAGATTGGCAAATATATCCGGAATTTGTCCAGAGAACATATTCATTTGTACCGCAAATCTCCTTAGTTGTCGAAGTTTTCCTATGCAGCTTGGTATCTCACCACTGAATGAGTTTTGATGCAAAGCCAAGGCTGTGAGATTTTGAAGTCTCTCAAGTCCTTTTGGAAAGCTCCCGGCTAGAAAATTATCGTCCACACAGAACTCCTTGAGATGGGTTGATAGATTTGCAACTGAACTTGGAAGTTCACCGGTTAGTCTGTTGGAATTCATCATGAGAAACTCCAACTTGGTGCAGTTTGCAAGAGAGTTCATTACCTGTAAATTCAACCGAGTGGTAGAAGAGAGATTATTCAACCTGTTAGTCTGTTGGAATTCATCATGAGAAGCTCCAACTTGGTGCAGTTTGCAAGAGAGTTCATTACCTGTAAATTCAACCGAGTGGTAGAAGAGAGATTGTTCTTGCCTAGATGTAGTATGACAAGATCTTTCATGCTGCCTAGTAAAGGAACTGTTCCTTGCAAGTTGTTTGAATTCAAGTCCAGCTTTCGAATTTGTGAGGCATTGGATAAAAAACTGGGAATTAGTCCTTCCAGTTTGTTATTACCCAAGAACACTTCCTCAAGTTTGGTCCCAATGTCAGTTGGTAGTTCTCCAGAAAAGTTTATTATCCGTTAAGGATAAATAGACCAAAGAAGACATGTTGAAGATGGAATAAGGGATGTTACCTGTGAGTTGGTTCTCGGAGAGCTGAAGAGTAAGAAGGTTTTGGAGACGACCAATCTCACTTGGAATATTGCCATAGAACCGGTTTCTTGCTAGGCCTAGAAAAGTAAGAGAGGAGAGATTTCCAAACGAAGGAGGGACTAAACCAGTGAGATTATTCAGTGCAATGTCAAGAACTTCTAGTCTTGGCAGATGACCAAGTTCTGATGGAAGGTTCCCAGTGAGTTGGTTGACCTCTAAACTCATCTCTTTGAGATTACGACATTGAGAAAGACCAGCTGGGATTGTGCCTTTAATGGAGTTTGTCGCTAAAACAATGCGCTGAAGGAGGGTTAGCTGGGAAAATTCCCTTGGAATTTGGCCATGTAAAGAATTGTTGAAAAGGTCTAGTATTTCAAGAGAGGAGAGGTTGGAGAGTTGAGGTGGTATGGTACCAGAAAGCCCAAGTCCTGCAAGCTGGAGAGAGCGGACTCTGTTTTCACCGTTAGTGCAAGAGACACCGAACCAAGTACAGTGAGATGAACTGGAATTCCAACCAGAGAGAGCATTTCCAGGATCGGACACTGATGATTTGAAATGTAAGAGTGCTTCCTGATCTGTGTTGGCATCAAGAGCACCCACCTTGTTCGCGCCGCAATATAGGATAATATGAAATTGGATACAGAGGAACATTGAAACATGGAAATGCCCCATTTTTGGAATATGGATTATGGGCTGCATAAAGAAGGGGCTATCTGTATATTTTAAACAGACTTAACCAAGGTGCATAAAATAAATAGCTGTGAAATATGATGTTACAGAAATTAGGAACCTTGATGATGTTATTATATGTTTCAAACTCCCTTATCTTGTTGTTATATATCTAGAGGGTCCTCTATGAGGAGTGTAAATTTCTGTGATCATCCACCTGCTTTTTGTCTTTTGCAGAAGGCTCTCAGGTGAATTGATCAGCTTTCATACACCTAACCTTTCCATTTTTCATGATATGCAAAGCATATGGTCACATGTTACAATTAAAGACTTGATTTTTCTATTAATTTGAAAGGTTGAGGGGAGTGAAGAAGCCGTTGCATTTGAGTTGACTCACTGAGAAAATGACATACTGATCCTACTGAGAAAAGGAGAATACTATTTATACACTTGGATTTTTCAACCATGACTTTGAACATTTCAAATATGTTATTATCAACGTTTGATTGATCACTTGTTATTAGAATGAACTAGTTTGATTGATCACTTGTTATTAGAATGAACTGACATCCTATCCCATGCACGTCTTTTGCAATGCACTGGGGAGGACTGAGATCAACCTAACATTTGGTGAGACTCTCTACCTACAATATCACTTAATCATACATGTGTGTGTATATATATATATATATGCAAACATATTGATGTTAGAGGCATTTTCTCATTTCTCTCCAATTTGGCTTATAAAGAATGCATTTTCCCACTCTTGGAAAGAAACTCATAAACTCATTTTTTTTCTTTTTTCAATGGGGCTACTTGGAAACCACACCACAGCGAGATGAACTCTATTTTAGTGTGTCAAGGTACAAATTCATCACCTAGGATGGTTTCAATTAAGAAAAGAATAATAGAATATGTAAAATGTTATATAAATATATATATATACACAGAGAGAGAGAGTACAAATAAAAATAACATGATTTATACTTGGGAGAAAAAAGATTCCAGCAAGGGCTAAGAAAAACAGAGTTGACTAATTCCAAATACCACAAAAACAAGTGGAACTGTCAGTTTGTCAAAGGCTAGAAGAACCAATATGACAAATTTCAGTTTATTTTAGTCTTTGAGAGACTGTAAATGTAATCACCGTCTGTCATCCACAATTAGTTATTGCATCAAGTTGACTATCATGCTTTGATAAAAAGGACTCAAAAAGTCTCAAGACTCATTCCAAGTCTGTGAACAATAAAGAACCATCTTCTTTATGTTTGAAATTTTGCAATGGCTAACAGGGCATTGACCACAACTTTGCAATGAATGTCGTTGTTCTCCATCTTCTATTTTAAAGCACTGCTGTAACATTGAATTGAGGTCAAGTTTTGACTGCAAAGTTATTTATTGTGATTTGGAGGTGACTCGTTCAAACAAGGAAAGAAACAAACTTTCTGTATGTAGAGGTAAGATTGCGTACATCTGACTTTTCTCAAATCTCATAATAACGAGAGAGAAGACTGCGTACATCTCATCATTTCTCAAATTCACCGATGAGCCCCGTGCTAATTATGAAAAAAAAATTTCTTTCAAAATAGTAATCATAATAATAAAAGAATCCATAACTAGCACACATTTGACTGAGTAAATTAATAGAATCTAGAAGCAAAAGAAGTGGGGGGGTTTCCATCCATTTTTCCAACATGAAAAGTTGATGGAGCGCCAATGACAGTGATGTTCAAATTTCACGTTAATCCTAGGGGAATTCAAACCATTGTAGTTGTACTTCAATCCAATGCAGGTATGGTTAAAACTTTTCATTTTTTGCCTATAAATAATCAATATCGTTTAAAACACTCCACAGGCTTGTCCTTAATTTCTTATAATTAACTCTACTTTCTTGAGCTATACCTATCTTCATTTGCCAGTCAGAATGGGATTGTTGAAGGCTTCCCATGTAATTGTGTTCACCATTTCTGCAACAATCGTGTTCCTTATGATGTCTAATGTGGCTTCTGCATTTCTTCATGACACAACAGCCCAACTCAAACTTGGTTAGTAGAGAATTCCACATGTGGACTACTAATTTTTTTCTTGTTTCAGGGAAGTTAATTTTTGTATTTTTAGTACAAAGCGATACCATCTCACTATATATATATATATATATATATATATATATATATATATATATATATATTGTAAATCTTGATGTGCTAGCTATCAATATTCAAGCACATTCTCCGGCCGGACTACATAATCAGCTTTTCATGCTTCTTATTATATGACCTTTTGCTTGAAAATTGTGACCATGAAATCTGTAATTAAAGGATATCTACTTATTTATGTGTCTGAGTATATTGTTTCTGTATTGCAGGACGAAGGGCTCTTGGCGTTCGCATTCAATCTGATTATGAATACCCTCCCTCCTATGGCACAGGATGGGGAGGATATGTTCCACCACCATAGTAATATAACTGAAGAATATGTAGTAGAAAATGGTTTCAACTATATATATGTATTTGGTCATTATGGGATATGCATATTATTCTATGCATGATGGCAGATAATATGACAGTATTTCATTCCAGTATAATAATTAGTTGTGCCTTACATACAGAATTGAAAGCAGTGTTTTGCAAATTTATACAAATAATAAAAAAAATGTTATTAAGATGGTAGAGATTAAGTTGTGTTGGAAACTCGATCTATTGAGATGAATTCCCCCCAAATCTGTTTGGTCAGAAATTTGCCTAAAATGTTACAATTGCAGAGTGGATGATCAAGCCAGTGATCGATCTCTTACATGGATGAATTCATTGAAGAGTTATTAGAAGTCATTATTTGAAGAAATAGAATTAGGAAGTGGGTACTCAATAAAGGACATCGCTCAATGCTATAAGTCATATTCTCATTGCTAACTTATCATCAAATAAAATCTTTATGACCTTTTTTTAAAGGTATACCTCCATATCTGGCATTGAATCTTTTTCACTCCAGTGTCCACACAGGGATATTAAACTATATGTTTCTCAATGAGACACAAACAAATAGAGAAAAGCTAATTGTTCATTAGACCTTCCAAGCAAAAACAAGAGCTGATTAAGCTAATTGGTGAGATGGCGAGTGCCTTCGTCCAAAAATGATAGGTTTCGGGCTTGAGACTTGGAAGCAGCCTCTTCAAAAATGGGAGTAAAGATTAGCCGACATTTACCACTTCTAGACCCTGCTCAAGCGGGAGGCTTGTGCACTGATTTTTTTAAAAAAATTAAATTAGTTACCGATTAAAAGTCTTCAATCCAAATGCATGGACAATTATACTATGTATTCTGATTATTTATCAAAAGTTTGTTTAATAACAAATTTATTTTAAACAAATTTTTCTTTATGTTTATAGATCAGGAACCAGTTGATGAAATTATGTATATTTTTTGCGACCGGTTCCACATTCATAACTTCGATCTCTAGATTTTTTAGTAACTAATTCCAACCGGTTGCAAAAAAAATGCATTATATTTTCCAACCAGTTCCAATTAATCTTTACAACAAAAGTGTCACGTTAGTTTAATTAAAGTGTCTCGTACTTCAGTAAAAGTGTTACATCTAATCAATAGAAGTGTCACTCCTACCAATAAAATTGATAAGAAGCCATGGACAATTTCCCTTTGTATCTGATTATTTATTAAAAGTTTATTTAATAACAAAATTGTGTAAGTGAAGTTATGGTAAGTTGGTTTATTTAGGATGGGTTTATGGCTAGTTTGGTAAGTATGAATGGAGGTGGAATGAAATGACCATTCCAACTCTGATTTCTTTTCTCTTCTTTGTTGTGCTACAATAGAAATGAAATGGTCATTTCAAGTTATTACCTTGGAATGTTTATTCTAACAAAACCATTCCACTTCTTGAGTTATGAAATGGTCATTCCATTCCTACTCATTATTAAAACCACCATCTCTCTCTTCATTAATTTATCTCTCTTTCACAACTCACTCTAGAGTATATATATATATATATATATATATATATATATATATATATATATATAATAGGTAACTAGCATTAATTTCTCTCTCTATATATAATAGTTATGTTATATACTTGTCACACGCCTATATATATATATATACCCGTCACATACCCATGTATAACTTGCTATATTTTAAGTTGTGAAAGAAAATGAAGGTTCTTGTTTTATCACTTTCAGTTTTTAATAAAGTATTAATTTTTTGTTCGTATAAAGGATTATATTAATCTTGACTAGAAGAAAAAGACGGATTATATATTGATTTAGAAAAGTTTTAATTGAATGGATAATTAAAAAAAAAATTCACATAGTAATTAAATTAAAGTTTGCCAAATGTCCCATTTTTAAAATTGATTCTGATTTATATGAAAAAGTATATCATGTTGAAAGATACTACCATTTCATTCATACATCATTCTTTATCTGCAGCCAAATATTGAAATGAGAATGGTCATTCATTCCATTGACAGACGTAATTTAAGAATGAAACTGACCCCAGAGTTAGATTACAAATCACATAGATTTACATCTTTAATTGGGGATGTAAAATGATTTTGTGAATACCATAAAGAATTTAGGGTTAAATTCAATGACCTCTCCCGAGGTTTGGTCAAATTACACTCAAATGTGCCGTTTTGCTTTTATTTCTTTCACCTCTCTAAAATTCAATTTTCAGGTGACCGGAGTAAATTTTAAATCTGAAAAGATAATTTTGCCCATTACATTATAATATCACATTATATTTCAAATATCTCTTAAATTCAAAAGTCCTTGATACCCCTAGTTATTACTTTCAGTTTTGCATTCAAACTCTCTCTCCGTTTGTGCAAACCCTATGTTCTCTGTCTTCAAATCAACACAGATTCAGATAGTGGTGGATCGTGTGAGGGCTTGGTGGGTCTCCATTGACGCGTTGCCAAGGTAGGCGAAGACGGTGGTGGCGTCTTCGCGCTTGAGGTTCGATGAGGATGTCAAAGCCCTTTTTGTGTTCATCGGCAGCGAATCGGGAAATAAAGCTTCTGGGAAGGTTTTCAGCTGAATAGTTCTCGGATGAATCCATTGGTGGTGAAGCCACGGGGCCGTGATGCTCGACGAAGGATGGCAGCAAGGCTTGGCGAAGATGGCAGTGGAGACCCGGCTTGCATGGTGGTGCCACGGTGGTTGCTTGACATAGAAGACAGTGGTTCTGGACATGGAGTTTGGTGATGCTCCGGTGTGTTGCATTTGAATGGAGAGTTTCGAAAATAGTAGTGATGATAGGTGATCGGTCTTCTTCAGTGAAGACAGTGGGTAATTTATCACTTATTCGTTATTATTTCACCCACTGTTCACACACCCACACACACACATATGAATTAAATGAACCGAAATTGGAGGATGAGAAGGGTGATTACCATTGTTCCAATTGATGGTTTTAGTGTTATATTGCCTTAAACATTATTATTGTGTTAATTTGATGTGTTGGGTGGCGGATTGAAGGAGTTTTAAATTGAAGAATTAAAACCTAAAAAATTTTAATTTGGGAACTTTTGATCTAGACTATGGTTAAAGGAGATTTTAATATCAAGATGTAGATTGGGAAATAGAGAGTTGATTGGTATGCAATTTGGAGTGAATGAAGGTCAGATATGGGTCGAATAGGGGCAGAACAGGGCTAGTCGACGGTGAACAGTACCTGAAATAGGTTCTCTGCGCATGTAACTAGAGGAGGAAGAAGGTGATAGGTCATATGCAATTCCACGCGCACTGGTAACGCATAGAGAAAGGTGACTGAGATGGCCACCACCGATCACCAACAACTCCACTCGAAGGCATCACTATCATCCTAACAGAGAGCCATGGCCAATCACCATCAAACGGAGCTCCACCAACTCCATTTTCATTCATCGCCGTGAAGACTTGAAGTGACCCACTTCTCCATTGAAGACCCACCATTCATAGTTCCATCAAGCCAACCTCCGTACCAACACTATCACCACTGGAACTCCATTATGATCATCATCGGAGCACCAGGCCAGAAGACCCACCATTGAAGCCGAAAGTAAGGTAGAGAGGAAAGAAGCCCTATGTTCAGTCAAAATCAAACTAATATTCCTAATCCTTTTCACAGTAGGATATGAGTAAAACTTAGTTGTTGTAATTGTGTCAATTATGTTGAGGGCATTTTGGTCGATATGGTTTTTAGTTTATTTTGTAATATCATTTAATAGATAAGGTTGTAATTGTCTTTTCACACAAAGGAAGGGCAAAATGGCCATTTGCTCAACTATTCTACCAAAAAAAAAAGGAGGGGTGTCCTTGAGCACATGTCCCAAAACTTAGGGGTTGGTGAAAAAAATAAAAGCAAAACGGTCCATCTTAGTGTAATTTGACCAAACTTTATGGGAGGTCAGTGAATTTAACCCAATAATTTATAATAAAATTTTTATGTTTAAATAACAGATTAAATTTTATCAACATATAATGGAAATTTATTCAAAGGTAAATTTGATCAACAAAGAATTTTATCAATCAACTAATTATATAAAACATAAAATTTAAATATTTTTTTTAAAAAATACAACACTCAAAATAAGTTAGAAAGTCAGTCCCGATGAACCTGATCAGAGGGCCTTGCCTATGGCCATTATGAAACTGCATATTACAAATTGTCCAATTTTTTTCTTATAAATATAGGGCCTGTTTGGATGGCGTGTTTTGATATTGTTTTGGTGTTATGTTATCAGATTTTAGGTTCAAAACACATTTGGTAGGTGTGACTTGATTTGCAGAAGCTAAAAACTATTATGTATTTTGGCCCAATTCTTGTATCACCAGAAAGATGATATTGTTATGTTTTTGGCCCAAACCAATATCAGAACAATGTAGCGGAGAAAACGTGGTTTCACTTAAATCACATAACCATAACACATATAAAAACTAGTCTGAAAACACTTGGTTCATTTTCACCCAATATTTTCTCTCCCCTCTTTCGCTTTCTTCTCTAGCTATTCAAAGGAGACTCTAGTTTAGAAGGCCCTAATCTATTCCTCTTCGAAAAACACTTGGTTCATTTTCACCCGATATTTTCTCTCTCCTCTTTCGCGTTCTTCTCTAGCAATTCGAAGGCAACTCTAGTTCGAAAGGCCCTAATCTGTTTCTCTTCGAGTTCAAAGGCCTACTAATCTATTCCATCTTCGAAGCCCTAATCTGTTCTTCTATTCGAAGCCCTAACCTGAAAATTTGGAGCAAGAACAGACTGTAATTTGGAGCAAGCCATAAATTTTTGAAGATCAAAACATGCATATTGAAAGATAAGATGAACAAGCAAAGGATAAAGGTCAAGTATTTAAATCTAAGATGTGATTTCTAAATGTTTGAAGTAATGCCAGAACTATAGTTTGACTATATATCCTGCATATTTATGAAATCTAAGGCTTCCTGGTTAACAAATATGGAGCACTCGCAACTGCCATATGTTGGCGTCGGCGTGCTAGGTGTTGCCATTACTCTTGTCAGCATTGGCATCATAGATGCTGCCTATACTTATTTCAGTAAGAAACCCAAGGGTTTGAGAAGAATCATCTTTATATAAATTTCTCCTGTTTATTGAATTGTATCATAGTGATTTTGGGAACTATTTAAACAGATATGAATAGTTATATTATTGTTATAGTAGTTTCTGCATCATTAGCTTGTCACTTGTCTCTTTGGATTTTAACTCCGTGCTTTCTTCAGTTTTTATTATGTTTTCATTACCTTTTGGTTATTGACAAAATGTAGAACATAAACTTCCATTCAACTAAACTTATACAATAATTTGTAAACACGTGAACTATAATTCATAAATTGTTATCTTTTCCTAATTCTTTTGGCAAAGACATCGCAGGTAGCAGAACTTTTCTTTAGTTTGCAGTTTTATTTGTTGTCAGTAATTTCTGCGTTATTCTTTTTAATAATAAAGTTTTGATTTTGGGTACATTTTGAGACCTCCTATTTGAAATTAAATCATCTACTCTCATTATTTTACCTAGCATTTGCAGTGGGTATATTTTCATGGCTTTGCAGTGAGTCCATTAGTCACATATATAGGATCATTACGAAGTGTTCCTCAACTGAATGGTTTTATTTTCTCTTGTAGGTGCTCCATTTTCTTGGCAACTCCATTCTAAAGGATGGATTTGTGTCTTAAACATGAGGAGTGTAAAAGGAATGAATTTGTAATTTCGCATGGATGGTAATTTATTCCAATAACCCTCAATTCGAACATTATATTGATCATTTCTTCGCATACCACATCTGAGTCTTCATTTGTTATTACAAGTTCTTTATGTGAGATATAAATTTGTAATTGGCATATTTCGGTGATCAAAACTTGATTGATCAAGTTGTAATTCTCGTATTATTTTATGTAATCTATCGTCGACAACTTCGAGCTAATATTCAAGTGCGTGGATGTAGACAAATTAGTTAGAACACCATATAATATAGGTAAGTATGGTGAGGACACTCTGCACTTTTTATTTCCGAGCCTATTTTGAAAACCAGGGTTTAAATGAAAATATTAAGGTTTTTCAAAGTAGGACCGGTCCCCAATATTTAGGACCGGTCTAACTTTTCTCGGCAGTATAGTTTCTGCAGGTTTTTACAAAGTCCCACCGGTCCTCATTATTTGGCACCGGTCCCACTTAGCCTGTTCTAAATAGGAAACAACTTTTGATGAAAATTCTGATTCCTATTGGGTTTGAAACTTCTAGGAGAGTTCTATTTTAGTATTAAACTTCTTTTCCAAGTAAAATTAGAACTTCCTTGCCTATATATATGTATTCATATTTTCTCTACAAAATATGCAATTATTATATGCCTGAAAAATATTTTTAGAGAGAGAAAATATATACAATATAATTAGGGCTATCTATTTTTAAGAACACACATCCATACTTCACGAGTGATATTTAGGATGGTATTCTACTTATGATTAGCTGCTCAGAGACTGCATCAAATCTATTTGCGGATCAGAACATTGAATTAATGGTTCTTCGCTTGCTTGCTGAGGAAGAAAGGTGACCAGATCGCATTACGAAGGGAACGAAATACTTGCCGAGTATTTTGGTTCTTCTAGCAACCTTTCTGTAAGGATCGTGACGTTAGCCGAAAGTCTGCAATAGTTGGACGTGTTGTAGCAATCATAAGCCTGAGGTGTTCCGCATTAGATTTTTGACAGAGTGAAGAGGGGTGTGAGACTGAGACAGAGTCTGTTATACTTTGCTTCATCATAGTGGATTGGTTTCCTGAGGCTTGCCGCCTCCTTCCGTGATTTTTCCCATCTTGGGTTTCCACGTATATCTGGTGCATTCTTTTCTTTACTTACACTTTATTTATTTACTTGCTTTAATTTTTTGGTTAATTGGACTTAAAATTGAATTAATTAAAAATTAAGCAAACGAGCAAGTGATCCTATTCACCCCCCCTCTAGGTTCTAAAATACTTTTCGCAACTGCTTCCGCACTGCGCAACTCACACTTTCATTTGTAATTTGCTATTGATGGCTTTATCAAATAATGAGAATTCTGGTTTGAATGTTTGGTTTATTAACATTGATCATTAAATAGGATGACTATTTTTCTTCTACCAAATATTCTTGTTCTAATGTATGAAATATATCATAACTATTCTGTCATTTTAGCCTCGATAATACATTTACTAGGAACGCATACCTTTCTTTTTGCTAGGTATATGAGTCATGTGTTGACAATTTCCTATAATGTGTCAGTGTCTTGAGTCATTTGAGTACAACATTGAAGACAAGGTAGACATAGATTTGCGAAGAACACAACAACAGATCCACATTCTCAATCACATATGTAGAGATTCCTCCATTTTAATTAAACAAGACTCTGAATAATTCTTAAATAAAACTTAATTATCCTTAATGAACCTGACTTAGTATCAAATTTCACTCTTGCCTTGTGATCCTTTGTGAAGACCTAATATCACATGGTCATATCTCATAATAGAAACCCTTATCCCATTTTCTCATCCGCACTAATTTTTATTTCCATCATTTGTTTTACTTTTCTTTTCAGTTGTGAAATTCTGAATTAGTTCCTTGGTAAGTTGCAAATATGAAACTTTAGGTGATAGGTTCCTTAAATTGTTGAATAATATTTGGTTCTGTGTCATGATAGTTTCGCTGTAAAGGGACCATTGGTATATTCTCTCATTTTCTAGATTGATTACATGTTAATTATATGACAAGGACGATGAAGTGGCTGCCAGTAGCTCATATGGCTATGAAGTGCCACGACAGTGACCTCGATTATTGAAACAAAGTGAAAGGAAAAAAATGAATTTTAACACTAATTTTGTACCAAAAAGAGGTGTCGGGCAAGCATCTCATGTTTCATGTCTTTGCTGATATGTTGTGCACATTTGTAGATCTATTTAATTCCTTACTTAATGCAAACCTTTAAGTGTGCAGTTGTATGCGAACTTTAATTCATTCAATTTATCTAAGCTATGTTCTTGTACCTGTGGTACCAATGGCTGCTTTTGTTTGTTAAATGTTTTAGGGATTATACTTCCATGTTGTAGATTGATACAAGACCTCTAGTTGTTATGTTGTCATATTATGCTACATTAGTATGGTGCATTGCATGAATTTTTTCTTTTTTTCTTCTATCTCCTTATATTAATGATTGATCACCTAAAGCCCATTGTTGACTTAAGCTTGGTGTCAAAGAGCCTTCACAAGATCTTATAAAGTTGTGTTGTCCACACATATAAAGAAAGCATTTCATTGTTGCTGCTTATAATTTCAAAATCTGCCAAGTTGAAGTGACAACATATGTGAAGTGGAGCTATGAACTGAAGATTGTATTTGCTTAAGAGACTTTTATTTTATTGCCTTGTCTCATTCAATATTTGTAGTCCAAGTAATATGGATAACAGGGGAGTGTATTGAGAGTTTGGTGAGAGATAGCTCAAAAGTTCTTCATTCTAATTTGGTGAATTCTTGCCATTTGAAGCAAATTGTAATATATATCTATCATTATTTGGACATGAATGAATTCAAGGTGTTCCAAACTGGGCTATGTATCTAAGGTTAGTTCTTTTTCTCCAATTGAATTAATGCGAAACCCCTGTAAGGGCAGGGCTATCCAACATCAGATACTCCTTTAGAACTTATATCAACCACCTGGCCTACAATCAAACCTTCTGACCGAATTGACTTCGCCAGTTCACCGATCACACAAATGATTCTCTCTTCGATGGCACGCCGGCCATGGCTGTGGTGATGTGCTTGAACGCAAAAGATGGTGCAACACCATCTTCTTTTGACTTATAAATGGGTCAAATAAGCAGTAAGATTTTCACTTAATACTACTTGAATACATAGTCTATCAGTACAGGCAACATTGTAGTCCTCATGTCCATGTCCAGACTGAACAGAAGAAGTACAGGGTTTGGGCTAGCCAGAGCTTGCTATGGACCGTCACGAGACACAATAATTACATTATTGAGCTAGAGAATTCATTGAAATTAGTTTGTAAAACCGGACTTGAAGTTTTCAAATCTGATTAAAAAAATAAAATTTCTTTTAACCTTTGATTAATTCTCAGTAATTTAAATTCTAACCTCTTAACACCAATTCTCAAGTAATTATGGGGACCTGCATTTCCTTGGAGCTTAAAAAGACTATTTTACAGGAAACAAGTAACAAGTTTCATGTGGGTTTTGATACATTTACCATGACCATTCATTCAATGTGGACTATCCATGTAAAAACCTTCACATCACATGAGGGATTTGAATTGAAGTTAGCCCCTGATGCTGCGTGTGTGTGTGTGTGTGTGTGGGAACACGAGGATCAAGAATTTTGATCAACTTCTTCCTCGAGTCGGGCTCTATCCAAGCCATAAAGTCTAGTAAAGGAATATAGTAGCATAACATAGTTCATCAGTTAGTCATACTCAGTATTTTTAATAATATGAAAAATCACACACACTCAAAAATATTATATGTAAGCAACATGGAAGAAAGTTAAGCCTGGAATGGAAAAAGGACGCTAAGAAATGAATACCTAACACTCTTTGTTCTTTTCTTTTTTTTGAGAAAAGATTGTTCAAACACCCTAATTTTTTTTTCTTTCTTTTTTTTTCCACACACACAAGATTATATACCATTTTTTTTTTTCTAGAGGGGATAGCTAAAACACAAGCACACCATTAATCTACCTATTGGACACACCCTCAACCTCTTCTATGGGAGGAAGAGGAGATAACACTAAGCTAAAAAAAGCTTCAAAAGACGAAATGCAGCAAATCCAGTGCACACTTGTACCTCAGCATGATAGCAATCAGCCGAACAGTAACTCAGTTAGAAATCTTCTGTAGCTGCAAAGCATACTATTGATGGAGCAAAGCATGAGTAGGCAAATTACCTGTTGTGACACACACGGAAAAAAACAATGGAACATGTAGCCAAAATCAACAAGATGAAAACTCATATGACCAAAAATAGTAATTCTTCGTCTCGTATCCTATATATAATATGGCATGCACATACAATAAGTACACCAAATTGACTTCCTAAAAGCAACAAATGACCTTTTGGTGGACATCACGGCTACCATTAAATCCAAAATTCATGAATCTTTAGATTTTTCAACTATGAAGCAAGAGACAGATAGGGCAACCTGATCATTTCTTCAAAAACAAAATAAAGATGCGGCAAGGGCATGACAACATATATATATATATATATAATTTAGCTATAAATGGAAATAAATATATATCTGTATTTAATTCATAAATCTAAATAATAATTTTTTGCCATGTTATACATATTGTTACTAATATATCCTTATAAAAAGTTGTGACCAATTAACATAGTTAAGAGTTATATTATATGGATAATTTTGGACCAACAAAGTCGAATATCTCAATGCTTCTTCTTTAAAGAAATTCTAAAATTTTCTCAACTCAGTTGGTGTTTTATGTTGGAGTTAATTTTGCAAATCTTTAAATGACTTCTCTAAAATTGTCTTAGGCAAAATCTAGAAATAGATTCATTTGGAGCCTCTAAAATAATGGTTGTACTCGGTATAAAAAACAGTGTTTCTACCTCATGTGGAAGCAACCAAAATCCAAAAATGAAAAACAAAAGCCTTAACAGTGTACTGCACTTCCCCCCCTTATAAAAATTCTACTTTATCTCAGTAAATTGATTATGAGAGAAACACTATCAAAGTGGTAGTTTGTGCATCAAGCATGGTTCATATTCACAGACAAATATGTGAGCACGGTGTAATGGACTGAAGTTAGTATCGGCCAAACCGTAACGGAATCGGTGATCACAATTGTGAATATTTTTATTACTAATGGAAAAAGTTCCGAAAGACAAAAAAAAATTCCGAAATTTCTTATTATGTAATTGTCTATTTTTATTTTTTTTCCGTAAATTGATATAACTTAATATATAAAAAAAAAAACCTCTCATTCTCTCAAAACTTTGTATTAAGTAATTGTGCATATTAAGTTTTTTTTCCTGGAATATTTTTCCGAGAAAAAACCTCCTCTTTTTTTAATAATAGAAAGGGTAAAATGGTCATAGAAAAAAAATGTGCAAGAGAAGATAAATTACTCACTTTTGCAAATGTGAGGGTGTGATATGATTCAAAATATAGCAGTATAGCAAAGGGGAGTTTCTTACACCTTTTTAAAACCACGAGTTTTTTATTTTTTTGACCCTTTTGCCATGAATAAAAGAAAACAACAAATGAATATTTAAAATATTATAGCATCCTACCCCAATCTAAGCAACCAACATCAAATTTATGTGAAATATACATTGAAAAAAAAAAAGACGGACCTTTTACTTACTATGTTCTAATCATACAAGGCATGGTATATCTTACTGAACTGCTTCAGCGGAAGATCATTTTCATCATTGTTTGTCTAGCTCCCCTTTCACTTCATCAGCATTTATTTCATCATCATCATCATCATCATGCACTGGTGATACCTAAATTAAACTGAAGTAGGCGCAATAAATGAATGATTGGTAATTCCAGGACAAAAAAACATAAAAATAATAAAGATAGATGACTGCTATTCAGAAATAAAACTGATGTTTATATCATATTTCATATTAGAATATTATAAACTCCATATTTAGTTATTTACCTCTGGGCCGTTGCCATTCGAATTTGTTTGTGGATGTTCTATATTGTCTGTGTAAATGGATTTTAAGGGCTTCCATGAGACTCGTCTCGAGACCATCACCAAAGAAACTTGTCTCTAGTGTTCTTGTGCCTCCAGATGTGCTCCAAAAATTGGGGCATCCAAGAACTATAACGTGATTTACAGATGGCAATTGAAAAGCAATATTATTTGGCCAACAAAAACCTTTGAGTTCACGTAGATCATTAAGATGCAGAAATTCTAACCCAGGGAACACAACTATTATTTCATCTCTAGCATCTTCTGGTCCTTGTTCTTCATTCCTTACTATTTCTTCAATCGCAATACAGTTTCTAATTTCTAGTCTCCGAAGTTGCTTGAGACCTTTTGCTATTGAAAGTGAGAATAAATATCTCAGGCTGTCGCCAGACACAATTTCTAATTTCGTTAGATTGTTGAGAACAAGAAATCCCTGTCTTTCTATGGCATGAAGTCCTTCATGGTTGAAGAATGCTACTTCTTGTAATGACCAACAAAATGACAGATTGAGTTCTTCAACAGCCTCAAACCTCTGTAACAGGGCAGGAACATTCTGTAGTTCGCTGCAATAATACACCTTCAAGATTCTTACTCTGCTAAAGGAGCTCGCTGGGATATGGCCATACAAAATATCTCCAAAGAAGCTCCCAGAAGAGAGTTCCAGGTCCTCCAATATTGGAAATGCAACCTGCACAAAACTCATGCACTATGTCAAGCGGGGATGGAGCCAGAAATTTATTTCAGGAACATATGTAACATGATAGAATTTTTTTTCAATTAACATGAAAAATATATAGGAATTTAAATTACAATGCAAAAAATATTTAAGATAATTTATTTCATTTCGAAAGGAAATTAGAATAACATGATACTCATTATGCCACAATCATGAGAACCAATAGTGTTTTTAGCTCTTCTACTAGTAACTGTGCATAGTTATTTCTAGTCCGCTCCTCAAAATAAGATAAATTTGTCAATTGTTAAGGTTGTCTTTCTCACACAACAAAATAATCAGATATATATATATATATATATATATATATATATATAACAAATTCATGTGACATAATGAAATGTAGTCTAGTAAAAATCAACAAATTAAGTAGATTTAAAATCATATTCGAATTCAACATAAGCAAATTTGAATATACACAAACCAAAACAATTGATTAAAGTAATAGTACTAAATTGGGTTAAAATCATATTCGAATTCAACATAAGCATATTTGAATTTACACAAACCAAAACAATTGATTAAAGTAATAGTACTAAATTGGGTTATCAATAAAATACCAAAATGTATATATTGAGTAAAACACATAATACTCAACAATTCATTCATGAGAGTTTTATATTTACATAAGAAACAAATAAAGCATATTAGCATAATCTGCAAACATAGAAAATAATATACAAAATAAGAAACGTTATAGCCTTGACACGAGTCTAAGAATTATATATATGTAATATCTAAGAAGATGTATAAATATATTTATAGAAATAAATATATATATATATAGAGAGAGAGAGAGAGGTAGATATATGTAGAGAAAGAGATTGATATTTTTGGGTTTAGGCAAATAAAAAAGTGGGTTAGACTAAGAATTTTACAAATGAAAATATGTATTTAAATCAGTTATAGATATAAATATATATATATATATATATATATATAGAGAGAGAGAGAGAGAGGTAGATATATGTAGAGAAAGAGATTGATATTTTAGACTAAGAATTTTACAAATGAAGGGAGTCATTTTATAATAGTTTACAAAATATATAAACAATGCAAAAAAAAATGGGGGAGTTGCCCCCTGGGCATAGGGCAGCTCCATCCCTGAACAAAGCGCTACAGGAAAGAATCTAACATATATATGGTTTATCAAGCAGAAATTTAGATATATAGGAAGGCATACATTTAATTGAGGCTCTGATTATGTCAATTTTACGGTGCCATGTATTGTATATTACTAGCATATATTAAATACAAATATCCTCCAATAGAAAATATTGGGAGATATACATATTAGTATACAAAAATAAGAAACACTAACAGAGAATATTGTGCATTACTAACATATATTAAGTTTGTTATATCTCCTAAGAAGTTCATAGGCATAAGAGCAGAGGGTTTCAGGTTTCTATATATTTGTTGTTTGATTAGTAAAGGTGGCTTTTCCTTAAATCTGTAATACTAGAAATCAATGACACACCTTTTTGTTGGAGTGTGGTTGTAAAGGGCCATCAATTGTCCTTAGCCTTGCAGTGTTTAGGTATTGGCGACTGTGAGGAAAGATCTCCAAATTGGGACAGCTAATTATTCTCAGTGTTACTAAAGATGGGAATTCAGAGATGCAACTTCTCAAGTAAAAGCTTGTCAGGCGTGGTAGATTTTCAAGCTCCACTATTTTTAATTGACAAAACACAGGATTGTTCTCCCCTTCGTATGCTTCAGCTTTATCTCTTGCAGCTATTCCTCCCACTGCATTTAATCCTTCAGCTTTAAACACCTCTTCCAGGGAGGGACAAAATCCTATATCGAGTCTTTCTAGATTCTGGAAACTTCCGAACAATTTTGATGGAGCAATATTTACTAGTTCATGACACGATTGCACTGTCAACTCTCTTAGTTTCCAAACAGAGTCGGTTGGAACTGTGATGTGCCATATCTCTTTCAAGATATTTATCAATTCAATATGCAAGTTCTCCAGACTAGGAAATTTGACCTGCAAAAATATCAATCCATTGGTATATATTATTAACCACTACTATGAGATATATAAATAACTCAACTATTAGTGTCATCAGAAAGAATAAAGAGAAAAGGGTCTCTCTCAACATTTAAACCATCCCTTCTTCCCTTACATTGACCATAATGCAACTTTCCAAATGATTCTTAGTATTCATTGAATTACAAACATGTGCTTCACCATTAGCGCTTTTGGTTTGTATTTTTTAATTTTTCTCATTCTAGTTCCTAATTTATTTATATATACTTGGACTGGATGAGGTTCAATTGTTTAAATTACATACGAAGATGCTCATAGAATCAATACTACATACATTGAAGTTCTACCTAACAATGAGATCACTAAATCATTAAACAAAATAGTCCAATAATTAAGTGAATGGAATGGTATTTTCTTTGTCATCAAGGTCTATCTTGGTTGATGAAAGTCACACCATGCATAGTTAATTAGGAGTTAGGACATACATACCTTGTAGTTGAAGAAGGCTTGTAGCTGGAGAATGTCCTCCTCCGATGATTGTTCTTTTCTGGAACCACAACTACAGCAAAAACTTTTCAGATTTGGCAAGTCAAGAAGTTTCATAGTCTTTAACTGAGGGAACACAACAATCTCATCATTTGCTTCTTCTACTCCTTTCCCCACTTCAGATGCAACTATCCCTTCCATCTCCTTACAACATACTACAGTTAACTCTTTGAGATGCTCAAAGGAATCTTCTGCTTGCTGGATTGGGAGTAATTGCTTGTCCCATATTGCTGTAATACTATTCAGTTCTTCAATGTACACTCTCTCCAAGACAGGAAACGTAACCTGTGATTCATTATTACATTTTATTAACTAATGTACATGTATTACATATGCATATATAATTTGCCTTGTAGGTCTTCTGTATAGTTTTTTATTTTTGTTTTCTTTTTCCTTTTTTTTCGGAAGGTAAGTGTAGTATGACTTGATTCTTTTGTCATGTCATTATATATAAATAAATATGTTTTACAACATTTAGATAAAAAATAAAAAAACATTTTACAACATTTAGATAGCAAAACAAGGCTATAAGTCAGTCCAAGACTGCCTTGTCTAAAATCATAAATTTCTTTGCGCTACCCAAAAAAAAAAAAAAGGAAATCATCAGAGGCTAATATTATCTGAAGTTTCAAAGAGCACAGTAGTCCCACACGAGGAAGTGAAGCCTAATAAAATTAACAATATAAATGTTTCTCGCGAAAATGAAAAAGAAAAGGATAACAGTAAAAGGTAACAGACTTTTAATCAAGCTTATTTCATGCAGAATGACGTATGTTAAAGAAAGGGATAACAGTAACGGTAACAGTAACAGAATTTTAATCAAGGTTATTTCATGCAGAATGACATATGTTGTTTTTCTTAAAGAAAAGA
Source organism: Cornus controversa (assembly GCA_026545225.1). Lineage (NCBI taxonomy): Eukaryota > Viridiplantae > Streptophyta > Magnoliopsida > Cornales > Cornaceae > Cornus > Cornus controversa. The sequence continues at coordinate 15,618,618 of CM048854.1, read as the reverse complement.
ATAACAGTAATGGTAACAGAATTTTAATCAAGGTTAATTCATGCATAATGACATATGTTATTTTTCTGTTCTTTAAGAAACTTTTAGTTAATAAGCTTGTCTAAAATTTTATAGTAAATCAACCAAAGCCCCATCAGAATAACATATATATATAAATATATATGTATATATATAGTTATGAAGCCCTAAAATCTTAGTAATTTTTCTCAGTTTAGGTTTTACCATATTTTATATCAAAATTGTTAAACCATCTTTGTGGTAAATTTTGGTTTTCAAGAACTTTGATGGATTAATAAGCAAACAATTTCCAGGAATCAGCTAAAGGTGATAACAGAAAATATATAAAAGGCTATTGATAGACCGCACCTTTTCATTAAAGAGAGCTTGTTTAATGGTGGAAGGGCTGCACTTTGTAGTTGATGTCTTCTTCGTATTGGTGTAGATGCTTCTGAGGGCTGGCAGAGACAGCAACCGCATTGTCTTTAACTGATGAAAAATAACTTTATCCATGACTACATCACCTCCAACTATTTCTTCCAATGTCTCACATTTTTTAACTTCGAGTTCTTGCAGCTTTGGAAGACCTCTTGCAGTTGATGGGGAGAAGAGATACTTCATAAATTTACAATTTTCAACTTTTAATACACTTAATTTACCAAAAGAACCCGATGGACTTGATCTTTGAGTTTGGGAACTCCAGTTGGGTTTACCAAGTAAATGTTCCATGTCGTAGCAGTCCTTAACTTGAAGATACTTCAAGTCTAAAAACCATTCTCCATCTCTATCGTGAAGCACCTTCTTTAAACCTTTCAATGCAAACAAATGAAGTACTTCAGCATTCTCCATCAAAAAGTTAAGCTCAACCTTTAAAGCAACACCCACAAGTCCCAAGATCTTTGTTTCCAAGTGATATTTGTCCCACTTAAAATGTTTCTGAGTCCCAGCCACGATCCATATTTTATATCTCGTCAATGACTTGAAGCTAGGAACATTGGGCCGTAAGATGTCATGTAATGGTATATAATTTTCTAAAGCAGTTAAGCTAGTCAAAGAATTTAGCTCAACAATGCTTGCATTGCCTTCAACCTGCCATTCAACAAATTGTACCGAAAGGTACAATTCCTCAAGATTGGGTAGACTTGATAGGACACCCAACGGTAGTATTGTGTTGTCAATACTATGACCCAAGTTGAACAACCGTAGATGAGTCAACAGTCCTATTTCTAGAACCATCACTCTACTTCGCCGACCACCAACAATAGTTAATATCTCAAGATTTTCCAATTCCTTGGGAAAAGATAAGTCCACAAACTCGCAACTGTGTAGACGCAACATCCGAAGACTAACCAGACTTGAAAGTGATGATGGTAGTATTTTTATACGAAACAGATCCAAAACTTCAAGTTGTTCCATTCCTTTAAACAAGCTACTTGGGAGTTCTAGTAGTAAAATATTGGTTTTGTATCCCAACACTAAGGTGCGTAGCCCTCGACAATCTAATTGATCGGGAATCTGTCGGACATTGTAGGAAGCCCTTAATGAGATTGCTCTACAACATTTATATTCATCTTTCTCCGGCCAAACTTCAACACCATCTTTCACTAGAAACGCGTTTGGATCTTTTGATGCAATTGATATAGCAACATCTCGAATTACGTCATGCATTTTAACCCAGTTTTCATCCATTCCTTCTAACAACAAATAAGATTTCTTGAGGACACCAACCATCACATGTGTTCTATCTCTTGCTTTTTTCATTGATGTTCTATCTGTGCTTTCAAGAAACTTTGTTCCCACTCCATAGCTCATCAAATCATCAACAAAAATCTCAGCATCTTCTGGAAACAAACAGCAATGCAGAAAGCATGACTGCACATCTGTCTGCTTCAGATAGTTGTAGCTCCATTCTATGTGTGAATACAGTTTTTCTGTTACTCCCTCAATTTTATCTCCATGAAAATTTCTCAATTGTTCAAGTGCATCATCCCACACATGTTTTTCTTTCTCATCCTTCAGTGTTGCTCCAATAGCAAGAATTGCCAACGGCAAACAATCACATTCTCTGCACACTTCTCTTGCTACAGAAAGCATTTCATGATCATCTTCAATAAAATCTCCAACAGTTCTCTTGAATAGTTGCCAAGCTTCAAGTTCCAATAGGAGCTCAATTTCAAAGTTTTTTTTGAATCCCATCTGTTTGCACACTTCTAGCCTTCGAGAGGTCAGCAAAACTTTGCAACCCATGCTATTATCTATATCTGGAATTCCTATTTTCTTCAACGTAATTTGATCACCCCAAACATCATCCAATATTACAAGGATTTTTCTCCCATTCTTCAATCTATTGCTTAGTTCACCCGCTCTCCCTTCTTCACTCTCTTTTATTAGTGTCAGATTTAAACAGTCCGCCAGTTTTCCTTGGATATTTTTCAGATCTGGATTATGGGAGATAACTGCCATTGCAACCTCATCAAAAAGAAACTTTCCAGCTTGTTTTCCAACTTCTTCCACCAGAGTGGTCTTTCCCACACCTGGCATTCCATGTATCCCTATTTTATAATTCTTATCATCTTTCAATACGTCCATGATTTCCTTGAAAAGGGATATTCTGGATTCAAAATTCTCATAATCTGTGGTATGTGTGTACCAGACATCTTCGAGACGAGCAGGATGTGCAACTCTATCAAAATTACCTCTATCTTTGAGGCTAGTAACAACCATCGTCTTCTTTTTTCCTTGCCTACCTAGCCTATACCTTGAACAAAGGTCAAGACCACAGAGGTTTTCTTTGTCTTCAGACAATTTCTTCACTTCTTCTTCGATTGTCGTCAATGTGTTCTGCACTTTATCCAGCCACTTGGAAACATCTTCCTCAACTACCATCCCATTGTCCAAGGCCATATTGACATCTTCTTGGACCCTCCCCATCCAATCTCTGAGTTTGTCAACTTCATCTTCGAAATTCTTAATGTTCTTTTTGTAGTGAACGAGATAACCAATTTGACGCCAAATGGATGTGAACAAACGGTCTATGATTGACTCGAACATTTTTCCCACAATAGTATTAACAACATCCATTTTCTCGCTAGCTAGCTACCTTTTTCTTATCTTTTTTTTTTTTTTGCCCTTTTAGAAATGAGATGATGCAATACCCCAAAAAAAGAAAAATAATAGGGGAAAAAAAAAAATTCAACCAACACACCAAGTCTTAGTTTAAATAACAAACAAGTAAAAGGGAAAAATTCAGAAAAGTGAAGATTCACAAGGACAATCACTAGAGAGAGAGAGAGAGATTCAAATGTTGAGAGAGAGCTTACTCAAATATATTTTGCAGAAAAGCCAAGAGGGTGAGAGTACTAGATTCTGCAGAGAGAAATGTTCGAGTTCACAGACGGAAAAAATACAGAGAGAGAACTCCAAATTCAAAAGCTAGAGGGTTACTCGGAGAGATATCAGAAGCAACACAAAGGAAGGGAAATAAATTAATATCAAAAGAGACAATGCAACGCAAAAGAATTTTTTTGTTTTGTTTTGATAAGCAAGCAAGACAAAAGAGATTACAGAATAAAGGGCAGCGATAAAAATGCAGAGAGCTAAGACTGGTATTGCTGTAGAATCTGAAGCAACGTACCTCTATCTTACAGATTTGTTTGGATGGATCTCTCAACTCCAGCAACACACCAACTTTGATTTTTTGAGTGACTAACTATTGAAGTGAAGATTTACAAGGAGATTCACAAAAGAACAGAGATACACATTCAGATGTAAGAGAGTCCGATTTAAACTTAACATAGAAGCCAAGGGGCTTGTATAAAAAAAACCCACTTGTATAGTTTATATATTCAATGTATATATATATATATATATATATATATATATATATATATATATCATGTGAAAGTCCGTCGATGATAACGAAATTGAAATTGCAAAGCGGATAAAAGTCAACAAAACCTGCTAACGGGTTTTAATATAATGTTCTAACAGATATACATTTATCATTAAAATATAATGGTAGAACATTATAACATATAATGAACTGGTCCATCTTGACTAGTGCTACTAACGTTCTAAATGGTTTATTATACAAGTTGCATAATCAAACCAAAGATGTAAATGATAAATGTATAATGTGTTAGAACATTATAATATATCATGGTCACTTCCCTTCACACGATTGAAAGGACTAAAAAGGCCATAAAGAAAGACCATATTTTCATTGGAGTACCATCTAATACACACACGCATACACATACATATAGGCATATGCACATACAAACTACAAAATTAATATAATGTTCTAACGCATATACATTTATCATTAAAATAAACTGTTTTAATTAGAGAATTAGTAGTATGAAGACTGTTTTAATTCAACTAATAGGAAGACCTCCTATTTTATCATTCTTGAACCCATCAGCTAATTACTCACCTTCTTTCAAATATATATACATATACAAAAAGTTTACGTTACCTACTCTGAAGAATCTGACTCCGATGCCAGAGGAGCTGTGTCCGATTGGCATGAATAAGCCGTTCAAGTCGAGTTTCGTGGAGGAAGGTGAAGCGTTGCATTTTGAGAATTGGATAATTTGCCCCCAATCTCTGTTTTATTCCCGCTTATATTAGTAGGGTTTGACCAGTACAATGTTTTATTTTGGGCAAAAATTATTAAATTAAAAATAAAAGTCCAATGACATATTAATAAGTTAATTCAATAACAAATGAGAGTCATCACTCCATTGCATGGTCGGTTTTATGAAGTCTAAACCAAATTCGTAACAAAGAGAAAAGAGAAAAATATGACGTTTCTGAACGATATGATTGAAGTCCGGAAATTTCTCCATTCAATTTAAAACTATTGCTCCTTTGGCATACATCATATCTTTGGTTTGATTATGCAGCTTGAATAGTAACCATTTAGGTCCTGTTTATCAGAACTTTTGTTTTGACTTCTATATCGAAGAAAAAAAGAAGCAGAACCTAAATTAGGAAACTGGTATCCACCAGTCTCATTTAAACGTTCTTTTTGGACTCCGAAACTCTTCAACCAATTCAATCCAAATACTCTCCAAAACGACTTTTAAACTTGAAAAGTCAAAAGCCGTTTTTCAAAATCCAATCCAAACAGGGCCTTAGAATGTTTGTAGCACTAGTCAAGATGGACCAATTCAACTAATGGGGTAATATAATTGCACAAGTTTCATATTGTCACACTTAAAAAAAAACTTAGGAGGAAGGGTAAAATCAACAAAAGATACCGTGTAAAGAAAAACTTGAAACATTTTTATGTTTCATAATCTGACATGTCTTTTCTTTATGTTTCATAATTTCACTTACTTTTTTTTTTTTTTTTTATATTTATAGATATTTGTTGTTCTAATGAAAAAACTAAAAAGAACTCTTTATTTTTATCCAATTTTCATAGCTACCATCACACTTCTGATCTCACTCCGCCATCGTCTAAAATTAACAGACCAACCGTTCTATCTCTCACCCATCGACCTTCTCACAAAAATATTGTCAAACCCACGAGCCCCAATCTCGAAAATCAACATAGAAGGCAGCTCCTAATTGCAAGACCCAATCACAAAACTCATACCCCATCAACAACTCAACAAAACCCATTAACCAAACCCACGACTTCTCTACAAACACAAACCTAAGCAAATCACCTTCGCTGGAAAACTTCATCACCGTCAATCACCCTTGCCAGCAATCCTTTGTCAAACCTCAATCCAACAACCATCAGTTGTAAGCCAGTGAAAACCAACCACTGCCTCGCTGGAATTCATTATAACCATCGATTTCCTTTTGTCATCACCGATCGTCAAATTTTTGTGACCAAAGTCATCGACTTGCCTTGCTGTCATCATTGTCCATTCGTTGTTGTTGATGTGATCACCTTCGCTGAATTTCATCACTTGTTCTCTTTGGCTGGAATTGTAAAGTCATCATCGCAGTCAATCCCACCGCCGAATATGGTCCTTCTTCTTCAGACCAAGTTTGCGTCGCCATCCACCCTTCACTGTCAACTTCAATCTAAGACGAGGCACCTCGCCGTGGTCGTCGATAGTTTGCCATCAATGCCTTCTCACTATTCGTTTGCCATCATGAGAGAAAGTGAGCAAAAGGTCATGGTTCCTATTTGAGTTGCAAAGATAGTTCCTTTAGGGATTTCTTTTGAAATAATTCCTTTCGGATTTTTTTTTAATTATTTCTGTTGATATGAATATTAGCCCCCTCTTTCAAATTGAAATCATGTATGATAAATTAATTGGTCTTTGTATTCTATTGAAAGTGATATATGTGTGTATATTTTATATATATATATATATATATATATATATATATATATATATATATATGAGTAAAGGGTGTTGTAGTATTTTTGAGTTAATAAAAGAAGGGTAAACAGGTAATTTTAAATTCGGCAATAAGGCTATATGTGTCATTTCAGGTTTCGAAAGGGCAAAATTGGCCATCTAATAATTTTCTCTTACTAATGTCACCAAATTTCATTTGGATTCGTCCAACTCCGTTAGAATGAGGGAGAGTTCGTTACATAAATCAAAATCTTAAGGGAGGTCAGTGGGATTATGAAACATAGAAATGAGGTATATGAGATATTGACAAACCTTAGAGGAGGTAAATCATATTTACCCTTTTAAATTCGATAATAGTGTCTTCTTATGATTATATTACAAAGTGCATATGGGTGTCCAGAAAAGTAACATTTTTTTACTCTCTTCTTAGTTTTGCATTTGCTTAATTCTCATTCTTCTTTCACCTATTTTCTTTTCTTGAATTAATCATAGGTTAACTCGATGGCCTATCCAAAAATCATACTAGTGCATATATGAAATAGTTAATTAATTACTGGTCTTTAAATTAATGAGTAATTAACTTCCCATATAAATATCATCTAATATTCTCACGAGAAAATTACAAATAATCCTCACCATTTACTTGCAAATTTGTACAAAAAATTACTAAATTTACCAAGAAACTCGTGGGGAATAATCCTCACAGTTTTGCAATATCTTAAATGATATATAATAAAACAAAGTGAGGATTTGATGAAAACAATTAATATCAAGTTCTTAAAGCTGACTTTCAACTAGACTTTAAGCTCTTTTGGTTTTGGCAGTGTAAGAAAATAATATTAATAGATGTGGAAGCGAATCGGGTTACTTTGATTTAACTTTAACCTGAAAGAATCAACAAACCGATTATTTCACATGCCTTCAAAGCCTCATTCGATCTCGCAGTGGAACTACACTACAAAAATGAGCGTAATCCTTATATCCAAAGTCTAAGAGCTTCTTCTTTGGTCTCCTAGACAATTGACAGAGAATTTTGAGACTAGGGATTTCTGTGAGATATGTTGTGTATGCATATATTGCATATAAAGAAACTAGACAATATAACATATTTATATTATCTTATTTCTTAACCCCCAAGATAGGAATTAGGGTTTCCTAGCCGGGTTAGGCTCACCCATAGGTGACCCGATTTGGGTCCAAACCCGAAGTCCAACATCTCCCACTTGCACATAGTGTGTGTAGACATTAAAAAATTACATGATGGACCCAAAATATAATTTGGGCTTATCTTCAGTTTAGCCCACTTTGAAATGTGGCCCAATGAGTCAGATAATTTGAAACTCAGACCCACCACAAATAAATATGTGATGGGCTAATCCAAAGTGTCTAAAAACGTCCAAGCGCACTTCAAAATGGGTCAAATAGATAATTATATATATATATATATATAATTATGATAAAAGATAATTATTATGTATATATTGGATAATTATCACAATTATCATAAAGGATAATTATGAGAAGAAAAGAAAGTTACAAATCTACCCCTCCAAGAAGCCTACAAATAGAGGTAGAGGGTGAAGAGAAGGGAGGAGACTCTGACAAAATACTGAAGCTCTGCCAAACTCTGCCTTCAATTAACAGTTGAAGCTCTGAAGACATGCGTTCATCTAACCCTCAAAGTTTTGAAGAATAACAACAACAAGCACATTCAAAGTTGTGTCGTTCTTCCTCCACAATTCAACAAATTCAAAGAATCATCAACCAGATTGTTCGAGATCAAGCTTCTTCAACCCTCGATCAAAAATTCTCGCCGGCTTTCTTCAACAACAAACACTTGAAGAGGACTCTCAACAACCCGATTTAAGATCAAGCTCCAATAGCCTTTGAAGCTGGATCACCAACAAGAAGACTCCCAAATAAAGCTGAAACTTTGCAGGATTCTTCACTCAAAATCCAAAGCTCCAAAGCATCTAAACCCTAAAGGAGAAGAACAAACATATCATCCACGTGCCGTTCTTCACCAAATATTCAATCCAATTCAAGATCAAGCTCCAGCAGCCCTTGAATCCGGATCACCAAAGAGATCGAATTAGAGGAATTTATCTTTCTTTTGTAATGATCCATAAAGAATTGTACCCATTTTTTTAAAATTAATAAAATTGATTATTTGTTATTGATTTTTGTTCCTAGATTTTCGAACATGAAATTTGTGTGTACAAATTTCTGGCATGCCCGGTGGGACCATCTCTACCTCTCATCTTTATCTCCTACATCATAAATCCAAAAGGTTCAGACGACAAACAAGAAAAACTCAAAAGAAACCGCTATTGCAATGGCTAACAGCAAAGTTGCCGCAAGTAGTGACAAGAACACTAGGAACCCGTCAAGTGCTAGCAGCACCTCAGCAGGTCCTATGACGCGTAGCAAGACCAAAGCAATTGCTTCGCTAAAGAATCAGCAAGATTTGGTGAAAGCCAATCCTGCTAAACCAATAGATGTGAAAACTAAATATGTTAGCACCATTGATCCTCATGGGGTAAAGAATTATGATGTCATTTCAGAAAGGTCGGTGCCACCACATTCACCTCACTCTGTTTTTGACGCCAACTCTAGCGTTCGTTCGCTCTCGAAGTTGTTACTTGAGATTTTAGAACAATCAGTCACTTCAAAGAATGTTGGCCCTCAAGGTCTTTCCAATTTGAATGTTGTCGCAACTATGATGACTAGAACAACCTCGGTGAAAGACCAATTGGCAGTGATGGCAAACACAATCAAAAACCTAACAAAGACTGTTGAAGAGAATGACTTATAGATCATCGTGCTAATGAGTAAGCTTGAAATCCAAAATCCTGACAAGTCAACACATTTGCCTGTGAATACATCAAATTTATTTCTCCAAGGTGCCCAATCAAAAGATTATCCTCACACATTTGCGTCAGGACACATGGCTGACAAAACTAACCCTACTTCACGAGTCGTTTTGCTATACGTCCAACAATTGCAGGATATAATAATGAACACAATCTGAGCATAGTATAGCGACACCCATCAAAGCACTATCATGTACTCAAAACCCTACACCAAAAGAATTGACAAGCAACATGTTGCACACTTTGTGGAGACCTGCAATAACGCTGGCACCGAAGGGGGCCTCTTAGTCAAGCAATTTGTTCGTTCCCTCAAAGGGAATAAATTTGATTAGTACACAGACCTCAAAGCTGGGAGTATTGACTGTTGGGAGCAGATGGAGCGAGAGTTTCTTAACCACTTCTACAGTACTCGCAGAATAGTAAGCATGCTAGAGCTCACTAACACTGAACAAATAAATGACGAGCTTGTGGTCGACTATATCAACCGCTAACGAGCTTTAAGTCTTGATTGCAAAGATCGTCTTTTTGAAGTCTCAATAGTCAAAATGTGTATGCAAGGCATGCATTGGGAGCTTCTTTACATTCTACAATAAATCAAGCCTCATATATTTAAAGAATTGGTTACCCGTGCCTATGATATGGAGCTCAGTATAACAAATCATGGTGCAAAGGCTTTTGCCTTTCCCAATATGATTGACAACTATCTTAAAGATGAAGGGGTTGAGTCTGAAGAGGAAGACGAAATACTTCCAAGCTCGGATGATGAAACAGATACATCTTATGTTACAAGCATCGTCTCTAAAGACTTTTATCAAGAAACACATTGTGTTCCTTCAGTGACTTCATCTGATGGTTCTCATTAAATAAGGCATTAAGTCAAGAAAACCTTGATAAAGGATTGGATAGACAGGGGGAAAACCTTCCATACAAAGCTCATTCCCAACTCTCTCATATAAAATATCTTTGGCATGGGGGAAAGATTCATGCTTGTCATTTAAAAAGGCCCACACATTTTCTCAAACCTCAAAATAAGAAAGAAGTCTCAAGAAAGGAACATGAAAAAAGGCATAACCAAAGTGACAAATTGTAAGGATTTTCATCAAAGAAGCATTATAAAGGTAATGTTTATGTTATCCTCAAACGACTTCAAATAGGAGAGTTCAGAATACCATACTTACTTGGAGGCCAAAAATGAAAGTTCAAGATGAGAATAGTCTTTCAAGGATCTCGTAAGAATCATTGCCCAGAAAAATATGAGTGATGTCTCAAGAGTCACTTTCTCAAACTGTCTCTAACAACCTACAAAACAAACAAGAAAGTGAGGAACAAGAACAAAATTGTCTACAATCCTAAATGTAACGAGAGGCTCAAAAAATCAAAAGACTAGAGGAAAGAAAAGTGTGAGGACCAAAGCCTGAAGATACTGTTTGGATTGAATCTCGTAGCGAAATGAAAGCATATTGAGTGAGGTTTAATTCTCCTACATGGACCATGACGAACGAAATACCTTTTCCTTCTGGATGGGGAGACAAGTTCAAAGGAGATGTTTCTTCTCAAGTACAAGAAGAGTACAATAAAGAAACAAAGCAAGAAGGAAATCTCCAAATTAACGTTGAGCTGGTTCACACCTCTCAACACAAGCTTGGACTGTTTTCTGAGTCTTGCAAAGTTAAAGACTAATTAAAGCTAAAGTGCTCCCCAATATGAGCCTAAACTGTCGATGACACTCTTTGACACGAGTATAAACTATCTATTAAAAAAAAACTCCTTGACAAGAGTATAAACTGTCTTCCCAAAAAAAAAGAAAAACAAACACTCCTTGATACGAGTATAAACTGTATATTTGAAAAAAAAACACATAATCACTCCTTGATAGGAGTATAAAATGTCTTTACAAAAAAAAATATAAATATTAAACTATGTAAATAACTTGATTCCTCTTTGAGGGTACATAGGTAGCTTAGAGCCTCGCTCCAAGTTCAGTTGACCCTAAAAAAAAAAATGTTTGGCATGCTGCTAAGATATTAACGATCTCTGTCGTATTGTGGTGACTTGGCTTACTGCTAAGATGTTGAAGATGTCTACCACACCGTGGTGACTTGGTCTGCCACCAAGATGTTGATGATGTTTGCCGTACCGTGGTGGCTTAGTCTGCCGCCAAGATGTTGATGATGTCTGCTGAACTATGGTGACATGGCATGTTGCTGAGATATTGATTATGTCTGTCGCATTATGGTAACTTGGCCTGCCGCCGAGATATTAACGATGTTTGCCACACTGTGGTGAGTTGGTCTGCCGCCAAGATGTTGATGATGTCTACTGCACTATGGCGGCTTGGTTTGCTGCGAAGATGTTAATAATCTCTGCCACACTGTCGTGACATGGCCTGTCGCAAAGATATTAACTATGTTTGCCACATCGTGGTGACTTAGCCTGCCACCGAGATATTCACGATGTCTGTCGCATCGTGGTAACTTAGCCTGCCACTGAGATATTGACGATGTCCGCTGCACCGTGGTAACGACTTAGCTCACTGCAAAAATATGTTAAAAGGTGTTTGTCTCACTGTGGTAACTTGATTTGCTATGAAAATGTTAAAAGCACCCGTCACATCGTGTTACTTTGGCCCATGGGGCAAAATGACCAACCAGTGGGGTTCTTACATGCAATATAGTTCATTTCTCCATAACATCTTTCTCTTATTCTAAAGTGGTTATAGTGTTTGGCTTGAAGCTTTTGAAGAAAACCATATTTAGCAGAAGTCAAAGGGTGTTTACCTGACAAGAAGAAAAAAAATGTGAGAAAAATTTAAACAAAAAAATAAAAATAAAGTGTTCCAAAGGAACTGAGTGATCTCGAAAGGCACTAAGGGACCCCGAAAGGACGATGAAGTGACCCCAAATGGTACTAAGGGACCCCGAATAGATGATAAAGTGACCCCAAAGGGCACTAAGAGACCCCAAAGGGACAATAAAGTGACCTTAAAGAGCACTAAGAAATCCTGAAGAGACGGTAAAGTGACCCCAAAGGGCACTAAGAGACCCTAAAGGGACGATAAAGTGACCCCAAAGGGCACTAAGAGATCCTGAAATGACAATAAAGTGACCTCGAAGGGACGACAAAGTGACCCCGAATGGATGGTAAAATGACCCCAAAGGGACGATAAAGTGACCGTGAAGGGACGATAAAGTGACCCGAAGAGCACTAAGGACCCCAAAGGGACAATAAAGAGACCCCGAAGGGCACTAAGGGACTCCGAAGGGAATAATGAATGGCGTCTGGAAATCCATATTCTGAGAGAAGTGATTTGACCTACAAGAATTGACGGAAAAAAAAAATGAAGCTTGTAAGAAAAGAGTTGAGTGACTCACGTAAAGTTGTCTTCCTCGATGAGTTCAATAGATCTATATATTTTTGGAGGCAACATGAAGTTCGAGCAGAGCCTACAAGTAGAAGCTAATTTGAAAAGAAAAATAAAAAAAAAATAGTTCTTTTCGAAGTTCAGCCGTATGTATACTTGGTTGCAAAGATTTGTAATACATGAAGCAGTCCAAGAGAGATAGTTTGGTGTTGTAATAACTTTACATGAGATCTCAGGATCAAAACTAGCAAGTAGCACGAAAATCTTTATATTATTTTTACATATCCAGTCGCTTGCCATGTTATCGTCCAATCAGCATTTAGTGCCTAGTCAGCCGCTACGTTTGATAAACGTTGAATGTTTTATATTCTCGCGCGCCTTTACTTATGTATTTTAATCCCATAAATGCACATATTTTATAGTTTTTACGTGTTTTTATGTTTTTTATGATTTCAGGTTCAAATTCAAAATTTGGCGTAATTCAACTCCTTTATCAGTTTGAGAATGCATTCCTATATCCGCTCGTACTTCATGGAAGAGATATATTGAAGAATAGTGAATGATGTGTCAAGACTGGAGTTGAAAAACTGAAGAGTCGAAGGACTGCAGAGCTAGTCACTTCGATAGATTAAAGTTACAGCTTTAATGCATCAAAGTACGCACCTTGATGCATCGCAAATTCCTACAAAAGATATTATTTTAAAGATATTTTCTTTACTTGGCCACTTGTCTAATTTCTTTTAGAAGATGCCTTAGATGAAAATTCAATAATCCTTGAGCCTTAAATTAGATATATAGATAGAAAATATGTAATAGATAGATATCATAATTCTTGTAATAGAGAGCATATAACAAATTTTAGAGAGAGAAAATGAAGTTCTAGAGAGGGAGAACTTCAAAGAGGCTTTGTAAAGCCTTGAAGACCATTTTGAGCATGGATTCTTCTCTGTCTATGGAATTCTTCCAGCCTACCATGATCAACTAATCCTTCTCTAGGGTTTTCACATACCCCAGTGTTATAAATATGTTCTAACTTTAGTGAATTGGATGTAATTGTATATGTACCTTACCTTGAGCCTTATGAGTAATATAAGTTTACAAATTCCTTATGTTCATGTGTGTAATTTATCTTTCTTATCTCAGAATTCTTATTTGCCTCACATAATTTTCAAAACTTATAGTTCCACAAGTAATACACGTGATGGCTTGGTACTAGTTTTCACTTTAACATGCATAGCTAGATTTGCATAGTCTATGCTAAGAGATGGTAAATTAGCTACACTTAGTTAATTAGGTAAGTAGGGAGGTAAAAAATTTACACGTATCGAAGATGGATTATAGTATTTTAAGGTGCATGTATCCTCTTTACAGTACCATTGTAGGCCACAAGCTATTTGCACCCCTTAGTACACAATTGCATTAATTCCCCCAATTTATTATTAGTTCGACGTACTATGAGGCTAGTGGTGAAGTCTCAACCCTAGTCATTTACTCTTCTCTCATCTCCGCATTTTAATTGTTATTTATGCTTTTGAAGTAGAGTAAGCAAAGAACCCAACACATAGTTGTGATTTAAACGAGAACCAACCTTCGAATTTTAGCAAATTATTCCTACGTAGTCTCTATGGGATCGACACCCTCAACTTAGAGCCCTATCCTTCAAGGATTCATTCTATTGTGAGTGGTAAATATAAATTGTAAATTTTTGCACACAACAATTTTTGGCGCCGTTGCCGGGGACTATGGTTTAATCACTAAAACTAGAGGATTGAGTCTAGTTTGAATTTTAACTCATTCTTTACATTCTTTAATTGTAATTATTTTTGCTCGTATTTCTTAAGTGTTTTATTTTAGGGACTTTTATAATCAAGGTGTCGGGACTTTAGCTCGGAACCTTTGTGAGTATTGTACCCAACTGTCTTACACTTAAGTGTTTAAATTTTTGTTTATGCATATAGCTTATATTTTGTTTTATTCATATGCAAGGTAGGAGATCATTGTCACTACCCTTATTGCCGTGTGATCTTGAACTCGAAAGAACTCTTAGACAACATAGTAGCATTCCTAGGGACCCTATATTGTTTAGAGAACATAGGAGAGAAACCATGGCAAATAATGATAACCAAAATGTTCAACAAAATCCTGTTTTACCACCCCCACCGGGTGGTGAGGTTCTTCGAGATATTTATGTTCCATCTAAATATGCATCTCCTTCTTGTATTCATTTTCCGAATGCGGGGAGGAATAATTTTGAAATCAAATCCTCAACAATTAATCTTCTTAATTGTTTTCATGAGCTTCCTAACCAAGATTCTTATAAACATATAGATGAATTCTTAGAAATGTGCTCTACTCTACAATTGAATGCATAAGCGAAAGACAACTTAAGACTTCGTCTTTTCCCTTCTCACTTAAGAATAAATCCAAATAATGGTTTAACTCCTTAGAGCCAAATTCCATTAACTTTGGGACAAAAATGTAATGAGAGTTTCTAAAAAAATACTTTTCAATGGGAAAGACTAAAGATGCGCGGAGAGCCATCATTGGTTTCTCTCAATGGGAAGGAAAAGCTTTTCATAAAATGAAAGACCTTTTGAGGTCATGCCCACACCATGCTATTCTCAAATGGCAATTGGTACAAGAATTTTTTGATGGTTTAGGAGAGCCCCGCAAACAGATGGTAGATGCTAGTTGTGGGGCTACATTCTTTCTAAAAAGTCCCAATGAAGCATGGATATTCTTTGAGAACTTGAGCAAAAACTCGTCTCATCGTTCTTTTAATGAAAGGAACAATAAGGTAGTTGCCCCTCTTAACGCCCAAATTGAAAGTATTTTTGAAATGCGTAAGGAGCAAGCAACTGATAGGAAGATAGAAGCCTTAGAAAATAAACTTGATCAAGTTATGTTAGCCGGGTCTTTTTATTCTTCCTCTCCTCCTATTATTCTTAATTCTACTCTTCATCCACATACGATGTGTGCTATTTTTGCTCTATTCCTTCTCATTTTATAAAGGATTGTCCTCATGTGGGGAATTACCTTGAATTTTCACAAGAGTAAGCAAATGCACTTTATTCTAGGTCGAGTCAAGGTTCTTATCAAAACTCCTATACTCCCCGCTGGAGAGATCAAAATTAATTCCAATATGGAAACCAAGGTCAATATCAAGGACCTCGGGGACCACATGGATAGCAAGATCAATCTCAATTCCCACCTATACCTTATCAACCAAGTCCAAATTTGAGTTTCTATTACAATCCCAATCAACCACCTTCTCGAAACTTCAGTTTTGAGGATAAAGTTTTGGCTGCTTTAGGCAACATTGAAAGTAATACCCAAAAGATCAACGCCCACTTACAATCCATTATGAAGATAGAATACCAATTGGGACAACTAGCTAATGCAATGAATCAATGAGAGGGTGCAAATTACCGAGCCAAACAGTTGCAAACCCTAATGGAGTGTAAGTAATTGATGATGATTCTCATTCCTTTGAGTTTAATCAAAAACAAGCTCAATCAATTACTACTTTAAGGAGTGGTAGAGTGTTAAAGAATCTGGTTAATAAAATAAGAGAGAAAGAATGTGAGCAGTCGATGAATCCAAAAATTTTGATAAATTCAAATAATTGTCCTAGAAATCCAAAAGAAACTTCCAATAATCCAAAAGAAAAAAGAAAGAAAAATGAAGCTGAATTCTCATCAATCCCAATTCCAATTCGAGAAGCTTCATTTGAACCCCAGGTTCCCTTTCTGCAAAGATTACGGGAACCTTCACAAATTGGGAAGCAAGGAGAGAAATTCCAAGATATGATAAAAAATTTTAAATAAGTTAAAATCAATCTTCCTCTCCTAGATGCTATACAACAAATCCCTTCCTATGCTAAATTTTTAAAGGACTTATGCACTCAAAATCATAAATCTAGGAACCAAGTTCCTAAGAAAGTCCATTTAACTGAGCAGGTAAGTTCAATTCTTTAAAATAACACCCCTCCAAATTTCAAGGATCCGGGTGCCCCAACAATCTCTTATGTCATTGGTGACCACGAATTCGAGAGGGTCCTCTTTGACTTGGAAGCAAGTGTTAACTTACTTCCTTACTCAGTCTATCAAAAATTAGAGCTAGGAGAACTTAAGCCAACCATAGTGGTGTTGCAACTTGCTGACCGTTCAGTAAGGCAACCTCGTAGAATAATTAAGGATATTCTAATCAAGGTGGCCAAATTCTATTTTTTGGTGGACTTTATAGTCCTTGACACTAAACTTGTCCAACATTCTATAAGGCATATTCCAATCATTCTAGGTCATCCATTCTTAACTACGGCTAACGCTTTTGTTAATTCTTGTACTGGGGTGATGAACATCTCCTTTAGGAATATGACTGTGAGGTTGAATATCTTCATTCCATCCCACCACACCGCCAATGATGAAAGCGAATGCTTTTGTGTAGACATTGTGGATGAACTAGTGTACACGTCTCACCGTAGATGGTAAACTTGGCATTTCCACGGTCCAATCATGTTCCATGTGACCCTTTGAATCCAAAAGGAATGTATCTAAATATTTTTGAATGTGTCTGAGTGTGAGAGGTGTGACTTTGTGGATTAAACACAATTTTTCCATACATGAGACAATTTTGCCAAATTATAGTCAAAAGAAACTTTGATGCATTGAACTACTCACTTTGATGCATCGTTCCCTCAATGCATCGAAATAAACTTCGATGCATCGATATTTAAATGTCCCATTTCTATTCCAATTCTAGAAGCTTTCGCACCTTGTTTTGATAGATGTTCGATGCATTGACACTTCGATGCATCGAAACCTCTAGTTAGATCCATTGACACACTTTGATGCATCGAAGTACATACTTCAATGCATCGAACCTGGGCATGTGACTACATGCGCAATCACTTAAAGTACGAACTCTTTTCTATTCCCTCTCATTTCTTCCCTCTCTCCCTTGACTCTCCCTCTCTCCCTCTCGTCCGAAAGTCCCCAACACATCCCCATCATTATCCATCATTAACATTATCACAATCATCATCGTTCATCCCCATTTTTGAGTTCAAGGAGGGTGATTTTACGCATAGACAACCCTGTTTGGCTCGAACCCGAAATTGAAGGTAAGGATTTTGTTTGGCCCTTATTCTTTTGTATTTTGATGTTGAGGTGGGGATTTTGTTCTAATTTCAAATTTTTGGAAGATATTTGAGAGATTATTGTAGTTGTTTGACCTGTTTGGAGTGTTGAGACATTTTCAGAGGAAATCTAAGGTTGTGTTGGATTTTTGTACGTAAGGGATTTGTGAGCCAAGTTAGAGGCTACCATACATGACATGGCCGATGCTCCGGTAGCACTCGCTACCATTTGGGATATCCCGTGGGGCTATTAGGAACAACTGGATTTTCACAACGAGCACATGGTCGACATTGATATATTTATCATGGTCGACATTGATATATTTATCAAGTATCCTTATGCATCCCCGGTCCCTTACGGCTTTGAGTGAGCACCATCTACTGGGTCTCCTTATTCTCGCAGCTGATCTTTATTACCCTTCGCTTGTTCAGGCGTTTTACATAAACATGACTTACAACCCCGATGAGCCAAATATCTTACAAACTACTGCTAATGGCATTTCTCTTACCGTCACTATAGAGGATATTGCTACCCTTACCGGGTGTCCTCATAAGGAGCCCGAGGACCTTCACATAGTAGAGGAGTATTCCCAATTTCGTGATCTTGATCTAGACTTTTCTATTTTCGATATGATTCAAGGAATGTGCCATGGATGTTTCTCCGATCCCCCTCGGAACACCTGCACCGGCAAATCATTATGCCCTCGGAGATTGTGGTTTTTCGACATGATCTTCCAGAAAAATGTCCATCCCCTTGGGCATCATACCGATCGATGAGGTAAGTTTTTGACAGTTTTATACGCCCTCCATTTAGGATGTTGGTTCTTTGTCCCGACTCTTATTTGGGGACAAATGTTTAAAGTGTGGGAGCAGATAGTTGATAAAAACCGCTTGAGAGCGGCTAAAATGAAGTTGCCATTCCTTTTGTTAGTGACTGCCCTGCTTCGATGAGCACACTTTCATTTTGCACCTTCTGAGTTTTCAGTTGACGATCCTTCCCACTTCATGATCAAGAGTTGGACCAAGATAGTCTCTCACATGAGTACTCTCCAGCGCGTAGCGCCTGAGATTGAGGAGAGTGAGAATGCTCATAAGGCATCTGAGGGAGAGGAGATGGATTTAGATAAGGAGGAGGTGGGCTAGGATAGGCCACGCATGAGCCGAGCGGACTATGATTATCTGGCCACTGAATACGAGTGCCATAGTGCAGGTCTGCAACAGTTGTAGTTGGATTTTGCAGACCATCGCTGTGAGACCAATGATTTCCTTGGCACCCTCGGTGATGGTATGATTAGTTTGTTTGAGGGTCAGCAGTGCATAGAGCAGCTGTTTAGGGTTGTCTTAGGTTCTAGGGGTGCTTTTGCTTCTACTTCTACCTCGCTGCCATTACTTCAGCCTTAGTTCATGTTTTCCTATTTTGTTACTATTTTTATTTTAGTTTATGTATGTTATTTTCTTTACCATCGTATAACTGTATAGTGCCATGTGGGCCCTCTTTTATTGCTTTTAAATGATATTTTTGGTGTATTCCACAAATTCCATCGCTTGTATTAACAATTGGTTGAATTAATGGAATATTGCATTCTCTTTTCCTTATTGGTGCATATTTATTTTGTCTTACTTTCCTTTTAGTTCTTTTATTGTATTTTTCAGTTCTCGTACGTTGTGTTGGTATGTAGTCTGTACTTTTGCAGGTTGTTAATGAAATACCCCTACAAAATTTCATGCATGAGGTGGCCAGTCTCATACACAAAACCTGAGAGATACATACAACTGATAGCAACAATCATAGAGTACAAAAGATAGAATGAAATAATTTTAAAACAGAATCGAAAATCCCTCTGAATTAAAATAACCGCTAAATAAATAAGTGTGTGTCTAGTAATACAATTTGAAAGTCCCGTAACCCAAGGACCCCTTAACCAGAAAGGACAAGAATTTTTAACTTTAAATTAAAACCAACAACCAAAGTCTCAAAAAGAGTTCATAGTTTGAATTGCTGAAGAGGGAGATAAATTTCTACTCTGAAACTGATGAGAGGAGATATCTGCCACAACCAAGCCATAAAACTCTATCCTCGTGGTGGAACCTACCTCGGGCCTGAAATATTAATAAAGTGGGTTAAACCCACAAGTAAATATATACAAGTCATTCCTTATCCAGTTCATATTTTCAAAATACATATCATCTTTTCAACCACCCAACCAACCCTTAGCATACAACAATGAACACATTCTTTAAGTTCAAAATAAAGAAACACAAGCATGTATTTTATTAAATTTAAGCAATTCTGACATGCCACCATTTTTATCCTTGGATACCTTAATAGGTATTGGCAATCCTAACATGCCCATGTTAATCCTTACATGCCTCCCTTAAATTTAGAAACCTTAATAGGTATTGGCAATCCTAACATGCCCCTGACAATCCTTACATGCCTCCTATAAATTTAGATACCTTAACAGGTATTGGAAATCCTAAAATGCCCCTGGTAATCCTTATATGCCTCCCAAACCAACTTACCACATGAAATAAAACAAGATGCATAACGATTTAAATTACACAAAACGTAAGAATTTAAATTATCGGATATTCAATCATCACAATAAAAAAACTCGTTCACAAATAAATTAAAACCAAGTATATTATGGACGTTTATAATTTCAAAGAGAAAACAATTAAGGAGAAAAAATAATGCAGCCATCACTTATATGAGCAAGCACACTACCAAACCTCAAATATACTTAAATCTTTGAGGGAGTCTAAACCTAACTGTAATCTAGGTTTCCAGGCCTATTTTGCTTCTAAGAACCCTATTAATTATTCTGAAATTTTCTAGAATTTTTGGAAATTTTTAAAAAAAAATTCTAGAAAAAGAAAATAAAACATAGTTTTGAGGCATACTTTTAAAACTAATAAAACCACATGGGATGCTCATTTCCCCTGAAATTTAAAACCCAAGTGGATTCTAACCCTATAAGGTTTCTTAAATTTTCCTAGAATTTTTTAAAAATTTTAAATATTTTCTAAATAAAAGAATGTGGGAAACCCAATTTTGAGACACTTTAAAAATCAATTCAACCACAAGGGGAGCTCATTGCCACATGAAATTTAAAACCCAAGTTTATTTAACCCCCAGGAAATTAAAATAAAAATATGGGAATTTTCTGAAATTTTTAATTATTTTTAAAAAATATTTTTTTGAATTTGTAAGATTTTCCAAAATTTTGAAAAATATAAAAAAAGTAAAATAATTCAGAATGGGCACAAACAGGCCCAGAGGTGCCCCCCGCAAGTGGGGCCCAAAAATATTTTCTCCGGCACCGGCGTTAGCGCCTGCCAGACGCGCCCCCACGTGTCAGCGACACGTGTGGGGGAGAGCCTTCGCTGGGGCTTCTTCCCCAGCGCGCTGCTGGGGACTTTTCGATGACGCTCCGACCACCTTCGGCCATTGTTTGCCTCCATTTTTGCGCGGTTCTTCTCCTCTCTACATCGGCTACATATTGATGTAAAAAGCCCCATCCAAAATGACCCGAATCGAAAACCCCCAATTCACAAGTTCTAGGGTTCTTTGCAAAATTTTCAAAATTAAAACCATATTCCTCGATGATCTAATTTTCTAAGGATCAAGGGTCATTTACCCGAGCAATCACAACATAAAAGATTAGAAATTAACATCCTCTACCCACCTAGATTCATGCTCATACGATTTCTATACATCATACACATATATCATATATATATGCATATATGTATTGATATATAAATCCTTACACCTATATTCAGTTGGCATAATAAATCTCATGAATTTCTTCAACAAAAAGCAACATCAAATATCCTAAAAATTATATAAAAATTTTCAGGTATACTCATAGACTCAAAACCTAGACTATGCATACAGATTTAAAGGGGAAGAGAAGAGTCGAACTTGCCTTTTTGATGATTCGTAACTCGTCATCTCGATCACTCTTTTTCTCCCTTCTCTCTTTTGTCTACGCTTTTAGTTTTTGTGCATAAAACTCACACCAGAAACCCTAGTCCCCTTTTTTCTTTTCTTTTATTATATTTTTTTCCCTCCAGAAACTAAATAAACTCTAAAAAATAATAAAAATAAAAATATTATAAACATAAACCCTAGCCCATCAAAATAATTATACCCCTAGCCCTAGCCATTGCAGCCCAACTCGACCCAATTTCACCCTTGCCCAATCAAACATTACAATAAAAGAAAAACCAAAGACCCAGTTCAACCCGAATTAAATAATAAAAACTCTCTAGCAATTTAAAGCACTCAAAATTTTTAAATCAAACAATACACAATCAACAAAGAAATTCACATGAAATAATAAAAATATATAAAGACAAAGCAATTCACATGAAATAATAAAAATATATAGAGACAAAGCAATTCACATGATATAATAAAAATATATATAAAGCATTTAAATTAAAATAAATGACGTCAAAATTCTGGGATATTACATTCTTCCCCCCCCCCCTAAAAAGAGGAATTTCGTCCTCAGAATTCATCCCATACCTGAGAGAAAAAGCTCTGGATACTTTGCTTTTATTTCATCCTCCCTTTCCGAAGTGGACTCCACCTCATTGTGGTGGCTCCACTGAACTCGAACTAATGAAATGGTCTTAGAATGAAGAACCTTGTCCCTATGGTAAAGAATACAGTAAGGATGCTCGACAAATGTTGCATCTGGTTGTAACTCAATCTCTCTAACCTCAATGTGCTGGTAAGTATCCTCATCTCTAAGAAATTTCTACAGCATAGAGACATGAAAGACATGGTGCACTCTGTGCATCGTGTCTGGTAATGCCAGTCTATACGCTACTGCTCCAACCCTATCTGTAATCATAAAATGACCTAAAAAAGGAGATGCCAACTTCCTTTTTCTCCCAAATCGCATCACACATTTCATAGGAGAAACCTTGAGTAGAACCTGATCCCCTACCTTGAACTCTGGTGCATGAGTTCTTCGATCAGCGTAACTCTTTTGTCTACTCTACGCAGTCCGCATACGGTCTCTAATAAGGGCAACTTTTTCTGACATGTCCTTAATGAACTCGAGACCCAAAAATCTATTCTCTCCAACTTCCAACCAACAAACTGGCGACTACATGGACGTCCGTACAGAGCCTCAAATGGTGTCATACCAATAGTCTTTTGATAACTATTATTATAGGCAAACTTCACTAGTAGGCTGTACTGAGGTGCAGAGCTGTACCCATTGCCTGCTAAAAGCTCTCCCAAAACTCTGAAACAAAACTTAGATCTCTATCCGATTTAATGGACAAAGGCATACCATGAAGCTTCACTATCTCTGCAATGTAAAGCTTTATGTATTGCTCTGAGTTGTAACTCGAGCGAATGGCAAGAAATGTGCTGATTTCATCAGCCTGTCCACTGTCACCCAAATAAAATTATGGTTTTGCTGTGAGGTGGGAAGTGCCACAAAAAAATCCATAGAGATGCTCTCCCACTTCCACTCCAGTACAGGCAGTGGTTGTAAAGACCTTGGCGGTCTCTGGTGATCAATCTTGATCATCTGACAAGTACTGCATTTTGAGACAAATATAGCTATGTCCCTCTTCATGCCTGCCCACCAAAACTGTTGCTTCATGTCTTGGTATATTTTATCCCCTCCCGGGTGTATCGAAAACTGAGAACTGTGGGCCTCACTCATCACTGCCCTCCTCAAATCATCATTTTGAGGAACCACTAATTGCCCCTTGTACCTCAATCCTCCATTACTACCCACTGTATAAAATGGTACCTCCCCAGATTTTAAATTGGTCACCTTCTCTATGCACTGCGGGTCAGTAAGTTGATCTATAACTACCCTTCGTATGATAGCAGGTGTAACCACCACACATGCTATAAAGGCATCAGCTAAGGCATCAACACTACTCAAGTTATTCCACTCTGCTTTGAATAAGGCAGATAAACTAGCATGTGGTTGGCGACTAACTGCATCAACTACTATGTTCGCTTTCCCTAGGTGGTACTAGATGAAAAAATGATAGTCTTTCACAAACTCCAACCACTTACGTTGTCTCATATTCAACTCATTCTGTGAGAATAGATACTGCAAAGTCTTATGTTCACTGAATAATTTGAAGGTCTCACACAAAAGGTAATATCTCCAAATCCTTAAAGCAAAAACCATAGTTGCTAGCTCCAGATCATGCATCGGGTAATTAAGCTCATGAGACTTATGCTTACATTACAAATATGATATCGCCTTACGTCCTACATCAATACACATCACAAACCCTATAATGATGCATCGGTATAAACCAAGTACTCAATGCCGCTCTGAGGAGTAGCTAGAACTGGTGCAGTAATCAACCTGGTCTTCAACTCATCAAACGCCGCCTAACACGAGTCATCCCAAATGAAAGGCACACCCTTTTTAGTGAGATGGGTGAGTGGGTCAGCAATCTTAGAGAAGCCTTGAATAAACCGGCGATAATAACTAGCCAACCCAAGAAAGCTACAAATCTCTGAAGGTGAGGTAGGCTGTCCCCACTCCAAAACTGCTAACACTTTACTTGGATCGATCACTATCCCTTTCTCAGATACTACGTGACCCAAGAACTTCATCTCCCTCTACCAGAAATCACATTTCTCAAACTTTGCATACAACTAATGATCTCTCAGTGTCTACAGGACAATATAAAGATTTTTTGCATGATCCTCCTCTAACTTGGAGTAAACCAGAATGTCATCAATGAAGACAATAACAAACTGGTCCAAGTAGGCCTTGAACACTCTATTCATCAGGTCCATGAAGATAATTGGGTCATTTGTTAACCCAAATGGCATAACCCAAAACTCGTATGACCCATATCTAGCAAGGAAGTCTATCTTCAGTAGATCATGCTCCCTAACTCAAAGTTGATGATACCATAATCTCAAGTTTATCTTTGAGAAGTAAGTGACTCCCTTCAACTGATCGAACAGGTCATCAATTCTAGGCAACAGATACTTATTGCAGATTGTGACTTTATTCAATTCTTTGTAGTCAGTACAAAGATGAAGAGACCCATCCTTCTTTTTCACAAACAACACCGGTGCTCCCCATGGTGAAGTACTCCTGCGAATAAATTTTTGGCTAAGAAGTTGCTGAATCTGATCCCTTAGCTTCCTCATTTCCACAGGTGCCAACCTGTATGGAGCCCTAGCAATAGGTTTGATGCCTGGAGCTAAATCTATCATGAATTGGATCTCATGACTAGCTGGTAACCTTGGGATCTCCTGAAACACATCCTGGAAATTTGGCACCACTGGAATGAAATCTAAGGATATTCTAGTTCTTTTCGGAGACTCCTCGCTGATAAAGAACAAGTGCGTACTAGACCCTCCCTTTGATTGTGGCATAGCAATCAAGTACATCTCTTGACTTGGTATAGCAAAAATAATTGCCTTATCGTGACAATTAACCTGAGCTTGGTAATGTGATAACCAGTCTATCCCGAGTATAATATTATATAAACGCATATCTAGGATTAATAAATCTGCTAAGAACCTGAGTCTGCCAATGTTTATAGGGACCTGACTACCTTGTTTTCATAGAACCGTACTAGCCTCCAACGGTGTAGATATAGTGAGTGGAGAAGTACATGGCTAAATATCTAAGCCATATAAGCTAGCAAATGCTCTAGATACAAAGGAATGAGATGCACTAGTATCAAATAAAATGCGACCCACTCTACCATTGATAAGAAACATACCCTCAATCATTTGAGGAGCCTGCACATCATATGGCATGACGTTGTAGACCCTCCTATAATGCATCTGTTGCCCTGCAGGTGGTGGTGGTGCTGGTAAAGCTGGACGATGCTGAGCCTGTATCTATGGAACTTGTGGTATGGTGGTTGTTGTCTATGTCCCTGCTGACCAAACTATCCTAATTGGTGTTCGGGCAATACCTGGTTGAATGCCCCAACTCCCCACAACTATAACAGTTTCCTCTTAACAAATCGGTAGGCCTCTTCAACTGATTTCCCTATGATTGACCCCGACCTGCCTACAGTACCAGATTGTGTCTCCTGTGAGTAGGGGATCCCCCTTGCTGAGGATCACTGTTAGATCTGTGTCTCTTCCATGGTTGCTACCCTAAATGATTGCCCCTATCAACTTGCCTACTGCCATTCCCATTCCTCTTCTCCACCGTCTGACTAGTGAAGTCCCTGTCGTGTCGTTTCTCTACCTGCCCTTTCTTGTGATCCTTTCTCGACTGACAGTGCTGCAATACATCATCCACCACCTAAGCATACGTTGTATAAGCTTGATATCCCAAAATGATCTGTCGAATAGGCCAAACAACCCATTCACAAAACATCACAGCTTCTTTTCTTTGGTGTCCACCTCCTCAGGTGCAAACAGCGATAGATTGGTAAATTCCTGTTCATATACTGTAACTGTCCTATCCCCCTACTGTAACTCCAAAAATTCCTTCTTTTTGGCTGCCCTCATTGTATACAAAAAATACTTAGCATCAAAATAGATCTAGAAATCTGCATAAGTGAACGTAGTCCACTATTCTAGTGTAGTCACTGACTCTCACCACTGTAATTCATCCCCCACTAGCTTAAAAGTAGCTAGCATCTATTTCTGTACCTCAGTGCACATAATCATGCGAAGATGACGCTCAATGTCTTTCCTCCACTGATACACCTCGGTCCACAGATGTGACCCTGAAAACTCCGACGAATTCCCTTTTGTGAAGGAATTCCGTACCCTCTCCCATGTGTTGGGTTGCTCCATTGGTAATAGAACCTCTGCCATCTACTGTGGCTGCTAATTTTGAAATGCAGTCGCCACTCTTGTAGCTACAGGCTGAGCGATAATGGCTGCCAAGTTGAGAGGAATCTCTGCATCTCTGCCCTGAGCATGATCCTGACCCAGAATATCGTTCACATTCCTCCTACGGGGTGGCATCTGGAGAGGAAATAGAAAAGACATCAATACCTCCGAGAATAGATTAGAGTACAGTGAATCCTATATTTAAATTTTTATTTTGAAGAATACATAACGCAGAAGATACTGTAACGACCTAGATTATTTTTGGCCGGTTCCGAATTATTTTTTGGACCGGATTAAATTTTTTTTTCCGAGTTAGTTGATTTTGGAAAGGTGCTAATATATATATATATATATTGATGGAGGGTATGAAAAATCATATATATGGGAATATATATATGTATTGTTGTATGGTGAGTGTGTATATATATATATTGAGACATAAGTAGATATATATATATATATATATATATATATATATGGTGGTGCATATATATATGATGATGTACGTACGTATAGGTGGGTATGTGTTAGTAGATACCCATGTAATATATATATTATATAGCATATATATATTTATAGTATATATTAGCATGTGGCTGAGGATTGTTAAGGGATCATGTGTTGGCATCTTCTGGATTATTCCTGGTTTGAGTTTTTTTTCGCAACCTCTGTTCAGGTCTCGGCCAGAGTTCTTTTCTGGTGAGCCTCTCGACGCGTTTGTTTCTGGTCTCCATAGTTTCTCGGCAGTTTCTGTTTTCATCTCGGCAGTTGCATCCTTCTGGTGAATTAGTTTCTTTGTGATGGACTCTACACCTGTGTGTGTCAAGTTTACGGGCACAAACTACTCTACTTGGGCTTTTCAATTTGAACTTTTCCTCAAAGGAAAAGATCTTTGGGGTCATATTGATGGCACGGATGTCGCTCCATAACTCGCTACTGACAAATCCAAAGATCTTAGAGCTTCTCCTTTATGGGCTGTCCTTGATGCTCGGAATATGTCTTGGCTTCTTGGTTCAGTGGAGCCATATATTGTTACCAACTTGCCACTTCATCTCTCTGCTCAATCCATGTGGAATTACTTGAAGTAGGCTTATCATCAAGCTAATGATACTCGTCGCTTTCAGTTGGAACATGCAATTGTCATGTTTCAACATAGTAGTCTTTTCATCCAAGACTACTACTTTGCCTTTCTGACTCTTTGGCACGAATATACTGATTTCGTTACAGCAGATGTTCCTACTGATGCTCTTTCGACTATCCAGACAATTCATGAGACTAGCCGGCGTGATCAATTTCTAATGAAATTACATCCAGAATATGAATCTATTCACTCCTCTCTACTGAACCGATCTCCTGTTCCTTCTCTTGATATTTATTTTGGTGAGTTACTACTCGAAGAACAACGTCTTAGTACTCAAGCTATTCTAGAGCAATCTCATGGAAGTTCGGGCCCGACACCTGTAGCTTATGTTGCCTAAGGCTGAGGATCACCTATGCCTTCTAAATATTTGCAGTGTTTCTACTGCAAGGAATATGGGCATATTGCTGCTAATTGTCCTAAGAAATATTGTTCTTATTGCAAGAAGAAGGGTCACATTATCAAAGAATGTCGTCTTCATCCCTAGAATCGTCAGGCCCAAGCATTTCAGACTTCAGTTATTGTTCCTCCCGCAGTGACTTCTGTCGTATATGGTTTTTCCTTAGGTGCTTCCTCTGATCTTGCACCTCCTGCACCAAATTACTGCACACCAGAAATGGTGTAATAAATGCTAATTTTGGCATTATCTGCAATGGGGTTTCAAGGTAAAGATTATACTAAACTTTGGTACGTAGACTCGGGAGCTTCTAATCACATAACGAATACTCCCACCGCTCTATGTCATGTTCGGCCCTATGCTGGTCAATCTTTCATTCAGACTGCCAATGGCAGTTCCTTGTCCATAGCTGCTGTAGGAGATGCCTCTTCTAAATTTACTGATGTGTTTCTTGCTCCTCAGCTTTCCATGAGTCTTATCTCTGTTGGTTAATTAGTTGATAACAATTGTGCTGTTAATTTTTTTGGTGATGGTTGTGTTGTGCAAGACCAGGTAACGGGGGAGCCGATCACGAAGGGACCTAAAGTGAGGCGCTTGTTTCCACTATTTTTACCTGCTCCAACACTTTCTCCAATTTCTTCTATTCAGTCTTTTGCTTGTAATAATGTTTCTGATCTGAGTATGGTGTGACATCGTCGTTTAGGCCATCCTAATACTCAGATCTTATCGTATGTATTGCACTTTGATTTTCTTGGTAATAAAGAACGTTCTTCTTTATCTCTTGAGTGTGATTCTTGTAAACTTAGTAAAAGCAAAATTCTTCCCTTTCCTTTACATGCTAGTAGAGTTTCTCACTGTTTTGATCTTATCCATAGTGATGTTTGGGGACCTTTCCCGGTTAGTTTACATGAAAAATTTAAATACTTTGTGACTTTCATTGATGATCATAGCAAATTCACTTGGGTTTATTTTCTTCGTTCTAAATCTGAGGTTTTTCGTACTTTTACTGAGTTTTTAGCGTATGTTGAGAATCAATTTTCTGCGACTATTAAGACATTACGTACAGATTCTGGTGGTGAATATTTGCCTACTGAGTTTCAGGCATTCTTGGCTTCTAAAGGTATTATTCATCAACGTTCATGTACTGCTACTCCCCAACAGAATGGAGTAGCTGAACGCAAAAATTGACATCTTTC
This sequence comes from Cornus controversa, assembly GCA_026545225.1. Lineage (NCBI taxonomy): Eukaryota > Viridiplantae > Streptophyta > Magnoliopsida > Cornales > Cornaceae > Cornus > Cornus controversa. Next base: position 15,589,369 of record CM048854.1, on the reverse strand, counting down.
TGATGTGGTACGTACTCTCTTGTTAGAATCCTCTGTTCCATCCATGTTCTGGGTCGAGGCTTTAAAAACTGCTACTCACTTGATTAATTGTTTACCTTCCCAAGTTTTACACATGGAGTCTCCTTATTTCCGCTTGTTTACTAAACAACCTAGTTATGATAATCTCTGTATCTTTGGTTGTGTATGTTTTGTCCATTTACCTCCTCATGAGCGACATAAATTATTTGCTCAATCTGTTAAATGTGCATTCTTAGGGTATAATGTGTGTCAAAAGGGATTTGTTTGCTATGATCTTACTTTACATCATACATGTATTTCTAGGAATATTATTTTCTTTAAAAATCAACATTTCTTTCTGTGCCCTCTTCTTCTACTGTGGTCCTCCCCTCCTTTAAGCAGCAGTTCTCAAATCTTCATCAAGTCAGCTCTCGCGTTAAACCAGGTCTTGTGTATACGAGACGTTCCCGCCCACAATCTCTTCCGGTGGCTCCACCGATATTTGATCCTACCATGCTCCAGAATCAGTAAGTTCCAGCACGTCCAGAGTCCTTGGTACGTCGCTCTTCTTGAGTGTCTGTACCTCCAGATTGGTATGATTTTTTCTTCTGGCCACTCTATTTCCGCTCTTACTGCTATATTGTCCAATTTTGATATTTCCACATGCTACTCACATGCTGTCAAGCATGATTGTTGGCGACAAGTTATGCAAGAAGAAATTGCTGCTCTAGAGGCCAATCACACCTGGGACATTGCACCTTGTCCTTCCACCATAGTTCCCCTGGGTTGCAAATGAGTTTACTCCGTCAAGGTTTGATCTGATGGAAGTTTGGATCGTTATAAAGCTCGACTTGTTGCACTTGGAAATAATCAAGAATATGGCGTCAATTATGAAGAGACGTTTGCTCCTGTGGCTAAAATAACCACTGTTCGTACGATTCTAGCTCTTACTACTTCCAATGATTGGCCACTACATTAGATGGATGTCAAGAATGCTTTTCTTCATAGGGATCTTAAAGAGTGTATTTATATGAAGCCACCCCCAGGATTGTTTCCCTCTCTGACCTCACATGTGTGTAAGCTTTGTCGCTCCTTTATGGTCTCAAACAAGCTCCGAGGGATTGGTTTGATAAATTTTGAACTACTTTATTACACTTATCATTCAAGTAGAGCAAGTATGACACTTCCTTGTTTCTTCAAAAATCAGACATGGGTATTGTTGTTCTTTTGGTTTATGTTGATGATATTGTGATTACTGGTTCCTATTCTATTTTACTTGGTCAGCTCAAGACTCATCTATCTGAGTTCTTTCACATGAAAGATCTTGGATCTCTCACATATTTTCTTGGTCTTGAGGTGTATCGTAGTCCATCTGGTATTTCCCTCAATTAACATAAGTATACTAGTGACCTGGTAGCTACAACTGGTCTACAGGAGGCTACATCTGTTGATACTCCCATGGAATTGAATGTCAAGCTTCGCAAAGAGGAGGGTGATTTACTTGCTGATCCTAGTTTATACCGAAAGTTGGTGGGTAGTCTTGTCTACCTCACCATTACTAGACCGGACATTTTTTTGCAGTTCAGCAAGTCAGCCAGTTTCTTCAGACCCCTCGTCATCTTCATTTGGCTGCTGTTCGTAGGATCATACGCTATGTTCAGGGCACTTCTGCCCGTGGCTTATTCTTTCCTGCAGGCAATTCTCCTCGACTTACTACTTATAGCGATGTTGATTGGGCCGGTTGTGCTAATACATGTCGCTCCATCACTGGTTGGTGTGTGTTCTTAGGTGATGCATTGATCTCCTGGAAGAGTAAGAAGCAAGACAGAGTCTCTCAGTCATCTACAGAATCTGAGTACCGGGCGATGTCTCTTCCTTGTTCTAAAATTATTTGGCTTCTAGGTTTGCTTGTTGAGTTAGATTTTTCTGAGACTGATCCTACACCTCTACATGCTGATAATACGAGTGCTATTCAGATCACGGCTAATCCTGTCTATCATGAGCGCACAAAGCATATTGAAGTCGATTGTCACTTTATTCGTGAAGCATTTGAAGCTCGTGTTATCACTTTTCCACATGTTTCCACTGAACTACAAATTGCTGATATCTTCACCAAAACTCTTACTCGTCATCGACATTGTTTCTTAAGTAGCAAATTGATGCTTGTTGATCAACTCACATCAATTTGAGGAGGGTTGTCAATGGACAGCTCTGTTGTCCATAATTAATCTTCTTTCCTTATTTCACCTTTACTGAATTTACGTAGGCTTGTACAGTTACTGTAAGCTTGAATCCGCTTCTTTTCTTCAGTCACATACTATTTTTTCTCTTCCTTTTTTAAAGCTTCCAAAATTATGCATATCGTTGTTGCCTTAGGACCATATGCTTCAGTGGCTGGCCTGGTTTTGGTAAAAACTTCTTCATAGTTGTCTTTGGTTAATAGCTGAATCATGCATGCATTCTTCATTAATTATTTACTTTTGCAATTAAAAAGAAGATTATGATTATTATTATTTATTGCATCATTGTGAATGACATTCTAGAAGTTGTGAGTAGCTTTGTTGGTGAAGTCTCTTAGATATCACAAAAAAACCTATCATTCAAGTTTTCCTATATTACCAATGGCCTATGATCTCTCCTTTCCAAAGAGGAGGTTGAGTGTTCGAACCTTATTAGGAGCAATATAGTAGGTGTGTGCGTATTTCCTAGGTTGTGACTTGTTGGTGGATATATATATAATCACATATATATAGTAATATATGGATGTATAAATATATATTTAATTTCCAATTTTCTATTTAATACATGAACTATATCTTTCTTTAATTTTGAAAAACACACACATACATATATAATTTCCTGTTATATATTAATATAATTTTTTTTTTATGTATATAGATATATAATTTGATACATTATATATTCGAAGGGCGAATTGCACCAAACCCACCTTGACTTTCATCATTCAGCAAAAATCCTCCTTTATGATTTTTTTGGCATAAAACTCCCTCAATTAACGAAAACCTCGCGAGGGGGTTATGGAACTAACTGGCTGTTTTAAAATTGACCATATTTAGCACGTGACTTTGCTGAGGCATCTTTTGTGATTAAAATGCCCCTTACACTCCACTGTATTCTCTCTCTCTCTCTCTCTCTCTCTCTCTCTAAACATGACTAAGATGACCTTTCCCAGATTAGGCTAGACAACCAAAGACCAAACCCCTAAAGAAAAAAACTTAACTTTTGCAACTCTCTCTCTCTCTCTCTCAAGACCTTCAAAGCTTATGCTCATTTCCCATTTTAAAATCTACTTGTAACCACAATTTCTCTCTAAAACAGACACATAAATACACTGTCTCTATCTGTAGATGCACACACACACACATATATAGATATACGCATGCATTCATGTGTTGGGTCTCCAGAGGCCTTCTCGGGGTGGTGAATTGGGTGTCTCATCTCTCAACAGGCGGCAAAATTTGCCTTCTTCCCACTGTCGCCGGTGACGTATGAGGTGAAGAAACGCGATTACAGCAAGCTCGTGGCGGTCTGGACGACGCTGTTGGTGCCGCTATCTAGCGCTAATGACAATTCTCTTGATGTTTTGTTGCTCCATACCAAGAGAGGCAATAAGTTCATTGTCTTCTATCTGAGAAACCCATATGCTCGCCTCACACTGCTTTACTGTCACGACCATGCTTCAGCTCAAGGCTAATCTCAGAGTCAATCTCATTGGGTCAGTGTTTTTGCTCTGATCTTAACTTTTAGTAGTAACCCCTTTTGTCCTCTCTCTCTCTCTCTCTATATATATATATATATATATATATATTGGGTTTTCTCTCTCCTTGTGTAGCTATCTATCTTTCTAATCTCTAGTGGGTTGGTGATTTTATTTTGAGTGTATTCTACAATGAGAGAACGAGTCTGATTGCTTTAGTGAGATTGGACTTGATGTGTAATCTGAGAACCATGGTGATTGATTTGGTAAAAATGAAAGCACGAAAACGATGTCGTTTGAACAAATAAAACATATTATCCAAATAGACGACTTCACATAGGGCACTTTTAGTATATACACCAAAATGTCATCGTGAATACTGGGTATTTTAGTAATTAACCCTTTCCGTTAAAGGCCTTTTAGTTTTGTAACTCCCTCGTGAGGTTTTCGTTAGTTGAGGGGGGTTTTACGTCAAACAAATTCATAAAGGGCTTTTTTTTGCGGAACGATAAAAGTCAAGGGGGTTTAGTGCAATTTGCCCTATATTCAATTTTCAGTGAATTTATTTAGTATTTTAAATTAAAAAATATTAATTATGTAAATTATTTATTATTTGTAATCGAAGTGTTAAAATGGTATGGGAAATCTGTCCAAAATATTATTGTTTAAATGCTTATTTCATATGGTTAATATGTCAATTTTGTCATCTTGCTATACATAAAGGCATTTTTGGGATTTAAGAATTACTTCTTTAACTGGACTAACAAATTTCAAGAAAACTCAAGGGAGGTTGGCCACATTTTTTTCAACACTTAAACCAATGGTGATTTCCATAAATCTCAGGGATGGTCAGGATATGTTTGCATATATACATTGTCATGTTCTCACTTCTTACTGCATCTGTATCCTATTTTTAAAAATTGTCGTATCGTCGTGTATGTATGTTGTTGTGTTCAAATCCTCTGTCCATGTCCATGCTTCATAATAATCCAACATATATACATACATGCACACACATTGACTATGTTGTTATGTTATATTCTTGGTAATTAAAAAATTATTATTCCTCCAAAGTTGATAATTAGTGCTTACCATAAGAAAAGATTGACAGATTAACAAATTTTTCTGCAATATCTAGCTTTCTGAATAAATAATGCAAAACTGCTTTTCACGTCTACTCCTTTTTCGTGAGTTCTTAATTATATTCTACCAACACTTATTCAGGGACTTAAGCCTAGCAATAGACCGTGTTCTCAGTGGTCAGCTTGTATCAGCAGTTCAAAAACCCTTGTTTATTTATTTAATTTTCCTATTGTTTCTTCTCTTCTTTTTCTTTAGAATGGTTTCTGTTATTACAAGTTCAAATCATTTCTCCATTTGCCAAAAGTGTTGGATGCAGCATAAAGTGGCATCCAGAAACAAAGCTGTAATCTGTGATGCTGTTCCTTTCAGGTGCGCCATGTTTTCTTAATAATCCATGATGACTATTTTAATGTCACAATATTACTTTTATCCCTTTTCTTTTGTTAATATCCCTCCAGTATTCTCTTGGGGCCTTAGAGCATGGACGTCAAGACGATGATGTTATTGTTATGTAAAGTTTTATTGTGTCCTGTAACTTTTCAATATGCAATGTATTCTTATTCAAAATGTGAGACAGACTTTAACAGTTATTGTCACATGTTTTCATGGTTCTTGTGTTGTATAAAGCCCTGCCCAATCATATATATTAAAATTTTCTGTTTTACATTGATTATAGTGTTGACTATTTAAGCTTCTAAATGGAGCATTTATGAAAAGAACAGCAACAAGTGTAAATCAAAACTAAATTTATATGTATGGTCTAGAGAGGAAAAAAAATAAAAAAATTATTGAAGCTAGTTTAAAGTAGATGGAAATTTGATGTTTGTATGACATTACCAGAGCCCATTTAGCCGCTGTTACAGGTTCCCTTTTGAAAGCTGGACAAGATTTTGCTGTTGAACCATCCATGCAGCTGTGAGGGAGGCTTAAATCACTATGAAGCATTACTAAGGATTCAGCACTGGACAATAACTGTGCTCTTTTGGTAAGTACTAAATCATATGGTCACATGAATCAACTAAAATACAATAAGGTTATGCCATATTGGATAAGTACTAAATATTCTGTTATATAATGGCTTATATACATTCATGTTCAAGTTTATGCATATATATCTCAGAGATTACGGAAACTGAGAAGACGAAGCAAGTATAGCTTCCTAACATATTCGTACTGAGCAATCTTTACCAAAGATAATTAAATCATTTAATTTGAAACTTCAGAAACTCAAAGCTGCTAAAAGAGAAGAGAAATATATTTATTTATTTATATTCATATGCTGTATGCAGAGTCTTTCAGTTACTCCATATTAGCATTTGAGCAGAGATGCTTTAATGTCCTGCAACTTCATCAAGGATTCTCTCATGGTTAAACGATCTTTAGCTGAATGGGAAGCACATGAAAAACCAACCCTTATCACAGCTGCTAGGCACTCTTCACTTCTACTACGGTAATTGGTGAGTGCATCGCTGCTGCTGCTACTGTCAATGCCACTAGAAGAACTAGTCCACTGACTGTGCTCTAAATACTCGTCATTTAAAAGCCTTGGATCAACAATTCCAAGAACATGATTCCCCTGAACAGCTGATGCAAATTTGTTCATGTTCAAGCCTTCCTGGAGCATCTCATCACTGGGTTTCTTTGCTGTGAATATCTCAAGCAGCAAAACTCCAAAACTGTAGACATCGCCTTCGGTTGAAGCTCTGCTGCCTAAACCATATTCTATGAAAAAGAAACAAGATAATATTAGTATTTATAATACCCATTCGGGAAACTTATCAATTTACCCAAAAAGGAAGAGAGAAGTTCTGTTGCTTTTGATCGATATGCAGTAGTTGGTTTTGAGAAATGCTAAACGTCATGAAATTATTTTATGAATTTGTATCATGAATGATGTGGCAGGTAACATGGAGAGTTAGTATTGGTGGGATTCAGTGATAATATCATGGGAGTATGTGTATGGGGGGAATCCCACCAATACTAACTCTCCACGTTACCTGCCACATCATTCATGATAAAAATTCATGAAATTATTTCATGACATGTAGCATTGCTCGTTGGTTTTAGTACCTGGAGGAATGTAGCCAATTGAGCCTTTTAGTCCTATTGTGCTGCTCTCATTCTGAGATGGATTTTGAGGTAGAAATGTTGCCAATCCAAAATCTCCCACATGAGCCACCATGTTGTCATCCAATAGTACATTTCCAGGTTTCAAGTCGCGGTGCACAATAGGTGGATCGCAGTCATGGTGTAGGTAATCCATGGCAGAAGCTAAATCTATGGCAATATTCAACCTCTGAGTTAAAGTCAAGGTGGAGCCAGACAGAGTGTCTTTTGAGTATAACCAGTGATCCAAGTTGCCGTTAGTCATGAACGCCATAATAAAGGCCTTGAATTCAGCTCCTGTATGATCAATGCTAGAGCACGAAGTAAAAACCTTCACAAGGTTTCGATGGCGAATATTCCTCAAAACTTCACATTCTGCATTGAAACTCTTAAATGCTTTGCTAACCTGCAAGTCAAGAACCTTTATTGCCAGGATGGTGTGGACTTCATGTTCTCCTGTGCTGAATGTTCCCTTATAGACAGATCCAAAGCCTCCCTTTCCTATTAAATTTTCTGAAGCAAAACCATTTGTGGCACGACAGATTTCGGAGTAAGAAATCATTTGTGGTGATCCCTTGAGAGCGGGAGAAGAAAAACCCCCTCTGTGCCTTTTCTTCTTATCGAATATCAAAGCCCATATGAAATACGACACTGCACATACAAGAACTATGGAAATGGCTAGTGGAATCATTATATCAAGTAACGAAAGCTTATTTGACTTCTTTTCTGAAGTACATTTGGAGACTCTTAGCCTTTCTACTACTTGGTCACTGCCACAGAGCATGTCATTTCCTTCGACAGAATTCCAGTTAAGGTTCATGAAAACACCTGTTGCTGGAACTTGTCCTTCCAAGTTATTGAATGATATATTCAGGCTCTTCAGAAATTGAAGATTTTCTAGATCTTTGGGAATTGGGCCTGAGAGAGTATTAGAAGAGAGATCCAAGCTCTCCAGTGCTGCTAATTTGCCAATTGACTCTGGTATTATGCCAACAAGTCTGTTTCTTGCCAAGCTGAGGTTACGCAGACTTAAGCAAGCTTCGATTGTTGCTGGAATGTTTCCTGACAATAGATTATCAGAAACATCCATGACTTCAAGGTGCTTCAAACCTCCAACTTCACGGGGCAAGGAACCGCTCAGCGCATTTCGTGCCAAATGCAAAGTGGTTAAACTGGAAAGACCAAAAATCCCCAATGGTATGCTTCCATCAAGCTTATTCCTGGGTAGACCTAATATGTGTAAATGCTGGCATTTTCCTATACTTGAGGGAATTCCACCAGAGAACTGGTTATATCCCAATGTGAGAATATATAATTCTGTAAGATTGGCAAATATATCCGGAATTTGTCCAGAGAACATATTCATTTGTACCGTAAATCTCCTTAGTTGTTGAAGTTTTCCTATGCAGCCTGGTATCTCACCGCTGAATGAGTTTTGATGCAAAGTCAAGGATGTGAGATTTTGAAATCTCTCAAGTCCTTTTGGAAAGCTCCCGGCTAGAAAATTATCGACCACACAGAACACCTTGAGATGAGTTGATAGATTTGCAACTGAACTTGGAAGTTCACCGGTTAGTCTGTTGGAATTCATCATGAGAAACTCCAACTTGGTGCAATTTGCAAGAGAGTTCATTACCTGTAAATTCAACCGAGTGGTAGAAGAGAGATTATTGTTGCCTAGATGTAGTATGACAAGATCTTTCATGCTGCCAAGTAAAGGAACTGTTCCTTGCAAGTTGTTTGAATTCAAGTCCAGGTTTCGAATTTGTGAGGCATTGGATAAAAAACTGGGAATTAGTCCTTCCAGTTTGTTATTACCCAAGAACACTTCCTCAAGTTTGGTCCCGATGTCAGTTGGTAGTTCTCCAGAAAGTTTATTATCCGTTAAGGATAAATAGACCAAAGAAGACATGTTGAAGATGGAAAAAGGGATGTTACCAGTGAATTGGTTCTCGGAGAGCTGAAGTTTAAGAAGGTTTTGGAGACGACCAATCTCACTTGGAATATTGCCATAGAACTGGTTTCTTGCTAGGCCTAGAAAAGTAAGAGAGGAGAGATTTCCAAACGAAGGAGGGACTAAACCAGTGAGATTATTCAGTGCAATGTCAAGAACTTCTAGTCTTGGCAGATGACCAAGTTCTGATGGAAGGTTCCCAGTGAGTTGGTTGACCTCTAAACTCATCTCTTTGAGATTACGACATTGAGAAAGACCAGCTGGGATTGTGCCTTTAATGGAGTTTGTCGCTAAAACAATGCGCTGAAGGAGGGTTAGCTGGGAAAATTCCCTTGGAATTTGGCCATGTAAAGAATTGTTGAAAAGGTCTAGTATTTCAAGAGAGGAGAGGTTGGAGAGTTGAGGTGGTATGGTACCAGAAAGCCCAAGTCCTGCAAGCTGGAGAGAGCGGACTCTGTTTTCACCGTTAGTGCAAGAGACACCGAACCAAGTACAGTGAGATGAACTGGAATTCCAACCAGAGAGAGCATTTCCAGGATCGGACACTGATGATTTGAAATGTAAGAGTGCTTCCTGATCTGTGTTGGCATCAAGAGCACCCACCTTGTTCGCGCTGCAATATAGGATAATATGAAATTGGATACAGAGGAACATTGAAACATGGAAATGCCCCATTTTTGGAATATGGATTATGGGCTGCATAAAGAAGGGGCTATCTGTATATTTTAAACAGACTTAACCAAGGTGCATAAAATAAATAGCTGTGAAATATGATGTTACAGAAATTAGGAACCTTGATGATGTTATTATATGTTTCAAACTCCGTTATCTTGTTGTTATATATCTAGAGGGTCCTCTATGACGATTGTAAATTTCTGTGATCATCCACCTGCTTTTTGTCTTTTGCAGAAGGCTCTCAGGTCAATTGATCAGCTTTCATACACCCAACCTTTCCATTTTTCCTGGTATGCAAAGCATATGGTCATATGTTACAATTAAAAGACTTGATTTTTCTATTAATTTGAAAAGTTGAGGACAGTGAAGAAGTCGTTGCATTTGAGTTGACTCACAGGTAAAATGACATACTGATCCTATTGAGAAAAGGAGAATACTATTTAAGTCTGACTATTTCCACTTTTATACACTTGAAATTTTCAATCATGACTTTGAATATTTTAAATATGTTGTTATTAAGATTTGATTGATCACTTGTTGTTGGAATGAACTGGCATCTTATTCGGTTATTTGGTGCACGTCTTTTGCGATGCACTGGGGAGGACCGTGAACTTTGAACATTTCAAATATGTTGTTATCAACTTTTAATTGATCACTTCTTATTAGAATGAACTGGCATCCTATTCCGTGCACGTCTTTTGTGATGCACTTGACAGGATTGAGAACTTTGAACGTTTCAAATATGTTGTTATCAACATTTGATTGATCACTTGTTATTAGAATGAATTGACATCCTATTCCGTGCACGTCTTTTGCAATGCACTGGAGAGGATTGAGAACTTTAAACATTTCAAATATGTTGTTATCAACATTTGATTGATCACTTCTTACTAGAATGAACTGGCATCTTATTCCGTGCATGTCTTTTGCGATGCACTGGGTAGGACTGAGAACTTTGAACATTTCAAACATTTGAGTGATCACTTGTTACTAGAATCATTCAGCATCCTATTCTGTGCACGTCTTTTGCGATGCACTTGTGAGGACTGAGAACTTTGAACATTTCAAATATGTTGTTATCAACATTTGATTGATCACTTGTTACTAGAATGAACCTGTCTACTATATCACTTAATCATACATATGTGTGTGTGTGTATATATATAGATATATCTATATAATATTTAAGCTTGAATCCTGCGGTCCAAAATGTCTTTCGCTATTTACGGTCTAAAATCACTCTATCTAACGATTACGGTTGCGAGTGCATGACAGTGCCGTAGGCACGGGTATACACTAGTGTGTGTGTGTATATATATATATATGCAAACATATTGATGTGAGAGGCATTTTCTCATTTCTCTCCAATTTGGCTATAAAGAAGGCATTTTCCCCCCTCTTGGAAAGAAACTCATAAACCCATTTTTTTCTTTTTTCTGTGGGGCTAATTGGAAACCACACCACAATGAGATGAACTCTATTTTAGTGTGTCAAGGTACAAATTCGTCACCTAGAATGGTTTCAATTAAGAAAAGAATTAATAGAATATGTAAAATGTTATATAAATATATATATATATATATATATATATATATATATATATATATATAAAGCGAGAGAAAGAGAGTACAAATAAAAATAACATGATTTATACTTGCTAGAAAAAAGATTCCATTAAGGGCTAAGAAAAACAGAATTGACTAATTCCAATTACCACAAAAACAAGTTGAACTGTCAGTTTGCCAATGGCTAGAAGAACCGATATGACAAATTTCAGTTTATTTTAGTCTTTGAGATACTGTAATTGTAATCACCGTCTGTCATCCACAATTAGTTACTGCATCAAAGTTGGATTACTAGATTTTTCAAAGTAGGTAATAAAGAAACTTTGCAATGAAAGTTGTTGTTCTCCATCCTCTATTTTAAAGCACTGCTGTAACATTGAATTGAGGGCAAGTTTTGACTTATTTATTGTGATTTGGAGGTTACTGGAATAGAAGATTTTGACGGGAGTCCCGTGTTGGCTATGAAAAGAAAATTTCTTTCAAAATAGTAATAATAATAATAATAATAATAATAACAAAAATAAAAGAATCCATAACTAGCACACAATTGACTGAGTAAATTAATAGAATCTAGAAGCAAAAGAAGTGGGGGCTTTCCTTCCATTTTTCCAACGTTGAAAAGTTGATGGAGCGCCAACGACAGTGATGTTCAAATTTCACGTTAATCCTAGGGGAATTCAAACCATTGTAGGTGTACTTTTTTAATCCAATGCAGGTATGGTTAAAGTTTTCATTTTTTGCCTATAAGTAATCAATATCGTTTAAAACACTCCACAGCCTTGTCCTTAATTTTTTATAACTCTACTTTCTTGAGCTATACCTATCTTCATTTGCCAGTCAGAATGGGATTGTTCAAGGCCTCCCATGTGATTGTGTTCACCATTTCTGTAGCAATCATGTTCCTTATGATGTCTAATGTGGCTTCTGCAATTCTTCATGACACAACTCCCCAACTCAAACTTGGTTAGTAGAGAATTCAACATGTGGACTACTAATTTTTTTCTTGTTTCAGGGAAGTTAATTTTTGTATTTTTAGTACAAGGCGATACCATCTCACTATATATATATATATATATATATATATATATATATATTTGTAAATCTTGATGTGATAGCTATCAATATGCAAGCACATTCTCCGGCCGGACTACATAATCAGCTTTTCATGCTTCTTATTATATGACCTTTTGCTTGAAAATTGTGACCATGAAATCTGTAATTAAAGGATATCTACTTATATATGTGTCTGAGTGTATTGTTTCTGTATTGCAGGACGAAGGGCTCTTGGCGTTCGCATTCAATCTGATTATGAACTCCCTCCCGCCTATGGCACAGGATGGGGAGGATATAGTCCACCACCATAGTAATATAACTGAAGAATATGTAGTAGAAAATGGTTTCAACTATATATATATATATATATATATGTATGTATTTGGTCATATGGGATATGCATATTATTCTATGCATGATGGCAGATAATATGATAGTATTTCATTCCAGTATAATAATTAGTTGTGCCTTACATACAGTATTGAAAGCAGTGTTTTGCAAATTTATACAAATAATAAAAAAAATGTTATTAAGATGGTAGAGATTAAGTTGTGTTGGAAACTCGATCAATTGAGATGAATTCCCCCCACCCCAACAGTTCAATCTTGTCATAGTGTCGCGGTTGAAATCTGTTTGGTCAGAAATTTGCCTAAAATGTTACAATTGCAGATTGGATGATATTAGGTTTTGGGCTTGAGACTTGGAAGCAGCCTCTTCAAAAATGGGAGTAAAGATTAGCCGACATTTACCTCTCCCAGACCCTGCTCAAGCGAGAGGCTTGTGCCCTGATTTTTTTTTTTAAATTAAATTAGTTACCGATTAAAAGTCTTCAATCGAAATGCATGGACAATTATACTATGTATTCTGATTATTTATCAAAAGTTTGTTTAATAACAAATTTATTTTAAACAAATTTTTCTTTACGTTTATAGATCAGGAACCAGTTGATGAAATTTTGTATATATTTTGCAACCGGTTCCACATTCATAACTTAGATCTCTAGATTTTTTAGTAACTAATTCCAACTGGTTGCAAAAAAAAATGCATTATATTTTCCAACCAGTTCCAATTAATCTTTACAACAAAAGTGTCACGTTAGTTTAATTAAAGTGTCTCGTACTTCAGTAAAAGTGTTACGTCTAATCAATAGAAGTGTCACTTCTACCAATAAAATTGATAAGAAGCCATGGACAATTTCCCTGTTGTATCTGATTATTTATTAAAAGTTTATTTAATAACAAAATTGTGTAAGTGAAGTTATGGTAAGTTGGTTTATTTAGGATGGGTTTATGGCTAGTTTGGTAAGTATGAATGGAGGTGGAATGGAATGACCATTCCAACTCTGATTTCTTTTCTCTTGTTTGTTGTGTTACAATAGAAATGAAATGGTCATTTCAAGTTATTACTTTGTAATGTTTATTCTAACAAAATCATTCCATTTCTTGAGTTATGAAATGGTCATTCCATTTCTACTCATTATTAAAACCACCATCTCTCTCTTCATTAATTTATCTCTCTTTCACAACTCACTCTAGAGTGTGTGTGTATATATATATATATATATATATATATATATATATATATAACTAGCATTAATTTCTCTCTCTATATATAATAGTTATGTTATATACTTGTCACACGCCTATATATATATATATACCCGTCACATACCCATGTATAACTTGCTATATTTTAAGTTGTGAAAGAAAATGAAAGTTCTTGTTTTATCACTTTTAGTTTTTAATAAAGTATTAATTTTTTGTTCGTATAAAGGATTATATTAATCTTGACTAGACGAAAAAGACGGATTATATATTGATTTAGAAAAGTTTTAATTGAATGGATAATTAAAAAAAAAATTTACATAGTAATTAAATTAAAGTTTGCCAAATGTCCCATTTTTAAAACTGATTCTGATTTATATGAAAAAATATATCATGTTGAAAGGTACTACCATTTCATTCATACATTATTCTTTTTCTGCAGCCAAACATTAAATTGAGAATGGTCATTTCATTCCATTAACTGGCGTAATTTAAGAATGAAACTAACCTCTAGAGTTAGATTACAAATCACATAGATTTACATCTTTAATTGGTGATTTAAAACAATTTTGTGAATACCATAAAGAATTTAGGGTTAGATTCAATGTCGTCTCCCGAGGTTTGGTCAGATTATACTCAAATGGACCGTTTTGCTTTTATTTCTTTCACCTCCCCTAAATTCAATTTTCAGGTGACCGGAGTAAATTTTAAATCTTAAAAGGCAATTTTTCCCATTACATTATAATATCACATTATATTTCAAATATCTCTTAAATTAAAAAGTCCTTAATACCCCTAATTATTACTTTCAATTTTGCATTCACACTCTCTCTCTCTCCGTTTGTGCAAATCCTATGTTCTCTATCTTCAAATCAACACAGATTCGGATGGTGGTGGATCGTGTGAGGGCTTAGTGGGTCTCCATTTACGCACCGCCGAGGTAGGCGAAGACAGTGGTGGCGTCTTCCCACTTGAGGTTCGATAAGGATGTGAAAGCCCTTTTTGTGTTCATCGGTAGCGAATCGGGAAATAAAGCTTCCGGGAAGGTTTTTGGCCGAATAGTTCTCGGATGAATCTATTGGTGGTGAAGCCACGGGGCCGTGATGCACGATGAAGGTTGGCGGCAAAGCTTGGCGAAGATGGCAGTGGAGACCCGGCTTGCATGGTGGTGCCACGGTGGTTGCTTGATAGAGAAGACGGTGGTTTCGGACATGGAGTTTGGTGATGCTCCGGTGGGTTGCATTTGAATGAAGAGTTTCGGCAATGGTAGTGATGATATGTGATCGGTCTTCTTTAGTGAAGATAGTGGGTAATTTATCACTTATTCATCATTATTTAACCCACTGTTCACACACCCACACACACATATATATACGCACACACATATGAATTAAATGAACCGAAATTGGAGGATGAGAAGGGTGATTACCAATGTTCCAATTGATGGCTTTAGTGTTATGTTGCCTATTAAACATTATTATTCTGTTTATTTGATGTGTTAGGTGGCGGATTGAAGGAGTTTTAAATTGAAGAATCAAACCCTAAAAATTTCTAATTTGGGAACTTTTGATCTAGACTGTGGTTGAAGGAGATTTTAATATCAGGATGTAGATTGGGAAATAGAGAGTTGATTGATATGCAATTTGGAATGAATAGAGGTCAGATATGGGTCGAATAGGGGCAGAACAGGGCTGGTCAATGGTGAACAGTACTTGAAACAGGTTCTCTGCACATGTAACTAGAGGAGGAAGAAAGTGACAGGTCATACGCAATTCCACGCTCACTAGCAGCGCATAGAGAAAGGTGACTGAGATAGCCACCACCGATAACCAACAACTCCACCCGAAAGCATGACTATCATCCTAACTGAGAGCCATCGCCAATCACCATCAAACGGAGCTCTACCAAATCCATTTTCATTCATCGCCATGAAGACTTGAAGAGACCCACTTCTCCATTGAAGACCCACCATTCATAGTTCCATCAAGTCAACCTCCGTACCAGCACTGTCACCATTGGAACTCCATTATGATCATCACCGGAGCACCAGGCCAGAAGACCCACCATTGAATCCGAAAGTTAGGGAGAGATGAAGGAAGCCTTTTGTTCAGTTAGAATCAAACTAACATTCCTAATCCTTTTCACATCAGGATATGAGTAAAACTCAGTTGTTGTAATTGTGCCAATTATGTTGAGGGCATTTTGGTTGATATGATTTTTAGTTTATTTTGTAATATCATTTAATAGATAAGGTTGTAATTGTCTTTTCACTCAAAGGAAGAGCAAAATGGCCATTTGCTCAACTGTTCTGCCGAAAAAAAAGGAGGGGTGTCCTTGAGCACATGTCTCAAAACTTAGGGGAGGTGAAAAAAATAAAAGCAAAACGGTCTGTCTTAGTGTAATTTGACCAAACTTCAGGGGAGGTCAGTGAATCTAACCCAAGAATTTATAGCAAAATTTTTATGTTTAAATAACAGATTAAATTTAATCAACATATAATAGAAATTTATTCAAAGGTAAATTTGATCAACAAATAATTTTATCAATCAACTAATTATATAAAACATAAAATTTAAATATTTTATTAAAAATACAACACTCAAAATAAGTTAGAAAGTCAGTCCCGATGAACCTGATCATAGGGCCTTGCCTATGGCCACTACGAAACAGCATATTACAAATTGTCCAATTTTTGTCTTATAAATATAGGGCCTGTTTGGATGGCGTGTTTTGATATTATTTTAGTGTTATATTATCAGATTTTAGGTTAAAAACATGTTTGGTAGGTGTAAATTGATTTGCAAAAGTTAAAAATTGTTATGTATTTTGGCCCAATTCTTGTCTCACTATAAAAATGATATTGTTATGTTTTTGGCCCAAACCAATATCAGAACAATGTAGCGGAGAAAACGTGGTTTCACTTAAATCACATAACCATAACACATATAAAAACTAGTCTGAAAACACTTGTTGATTTTCACCTGATATTTCTCTCTCCTCTTTAGCGTTCTTCTCTAGCAATTCAAAGGCGACTCCAGTTTGGAAGGCCCTAATCTATTCCTCTTCGAAAATAATTGGTTCATTTTCACCCGATATTTTCTCTCTCCTCTTTCGCATTCTTCTCTAGCGATTCGAAGGCAACTCCAGTTCGGAAGGCCCTAATCTGTTCCACTTAGAGTTTGAAGGCCTACTAATCTGTTCCATCTTCGAAGCCCTAATCTGTTCTTCTATTTTCGAGTTCGAAGCCTTAACTTTGAAAATTTGGAGCAAGAACGACTGTCATTTGGAGCAAGCCCTAAATGTTTGAAGATCAAAACATGCATATTGAAAGATAAGATGAACAAGCAAAGCATAAGGTCAGGTGTTTAAATCTAAGATGTGATTTGTAAATGTTTGAAGTAATGCTAGAACTGTAGTTTGACTAAATGTCCTGCATATTTCTAAAATCTAAGGCTTCCTGGTTAACAAATATGGAGTACTCGTAACTGCCATATGTTGGCGTCAGCGTGCTAAGTGTTGCCATTACTATTGTTAACATTGGCATCATAGATGCTGCCTATACTTATTTCAGCAAGAAACCCAAGTGTTTGATATGAATCATCTTTATATAAATTTCTCTTGTTTATTGAATTGTATCATAATGATTTTGGGAACTATTTAAACCGATATGAATAGTTATATTATTGTTATAGTAGTTTATGCATCATTAGCTTGTCACTTGTTTGTTTGGATTTTAACTCCGTGTTGTCTTTAGTTTTTATTCTATTTTCATTATCTCTTTGGTTATTGACAAAATGTAGAACATAAACTTCCATTCAACTAAACTTATACAATCATTTGCCCTTTTTTAGGTGATTATTTCACTTTTTCTTTTACTGTTTGAGAGAGCAAAGCAATGTAAACACGTGAACTATAATTCATAACTTGTTATCTTTTCCTAATTCTTTTGGCAAAGACATCGCAGGTAGCAGAACTTTTCTGTAGTTTGTAGTTTTATTTGTTGTCAGTAATTTCTACATTATTCTTTTTAACAATAAAGTTTTGATTTTGGGTACATTTTGAGACCTCCTATTTGAAATTAAATAATCTAATCTAATTATTTTACCTAGCATTTGCAGTGGGTATATTTTCATGGCTTTGCAGTGAGTCCATTAGTCACATATATAGGATCATTACGAAGTGTTTCTCAACTGAATGGTTTTATTTTCTCTTTTAGTCGCTCCATTTTCTTGGTAACTCCATTTTAAAGGATGGATTTGTGTCTTAAATATGAGGAGCGTAAAAGGAATGAATTTGTATTTTTCTATAGATGGAAATTTATTCCAATAACCCTCAATTCAAACATTAGATTGATCATTTCTTCACATACCACATATGAGTATTCATTTGTCATTACAAGTTCTTTCATTTGTAATTTGCTATTGATGGCTTTATCAAATAATGAGAATTCTGGTTTGAATGTTTGGTTTATTAACATTGATCATTAAATAGGATGACTATTTTTCTTCCACCAATATTCTTGTTCTAATGTGTGAAATATATCATAACTATTTCATCATTTTAGCCTCGATAATACATTTACTAGGAACACATACCTTTCTTTTTGCTAGGTATATGAGTCATGTGTTGGCAATTTCCTATAATGTGTCAAAATGTCTTGAGTCATTTGAGTACAACATTGAAGACAAGGCAGACACAGATTTGCGAAGAATACACAACAGATCCACATTCTCAATCACATATCTAGAGATTCCTCTATTTTAATTAAACAAAATTCTGAATAATTCTTAAATAAAACTTAATTATCCTTAATGAACCTGACTTAGTATCAAATTTCACTCTTGCCTTGTGATCCTTTGTGAAGACCTAATATCACATGGTCATATCTCATAATAGATCCCCTTATCCCATTTTCTCATCCGCACTAATTTTTATTTTCATCATTTGTTTTACTTTTCTTTTCAGTTGTAAAATTCTGAATTAGTTCCTTGGTAATTTGCAAATATGAGGAACTTATAGTTGCTTGGACCCTCAGAATTAGAAGTAAGCTTATCTATGTATATGAAACTTTAGGTGACAGGTTCCTTAAATTGTTGAATAAAATTTAGTTTTGTGTCATGACAGTTCACTGTTAAGGGACCATTGGTATATTCGTTTTTTAGATTGATTACATGTTAATTATATGACAAGGACCATGAAGTGGCTGCCAGTAGCTCATATGGCTATGAAGTGCCATGACAGTGACCTCGATTATTGAAACAAAGTAAAAGGAAAAAAAATTAATTTTAACACTAATTTTGTACCAAAAAGAGGTGTCGGGCAAGCATCTCATGTTTCATGTCTTTGCTGATATGTTGTGCACATTTGTAGATCTATTTAATTCCTTACTTAATGCAAACCTTCAAGTGTGTAGTTGTATGCGAACTTTAATTCATTCAATTTATCTAAGCTATGTTCTTGTATCTATGGTGCCAATGGCTGCTTTTGTTTGTTAAATGTTTCAGGGATTATACTTCCATATTGTAGATTGATACAAGACCTCTAGTTGTTATGTTGTCATATTATGCTACAACTTACATTAGTATGGTGCATTGCATGGACTTTTTCTTTTTTCTTCTATCTCCTTATATTAATGATTGATCACCTGGAACCCATTGTTGACTTAAGCTTGGTGTCAAAGAGCCTTCACAAGATCTTATAAAGTTGTGTTGTCCACACATATAAGGAAAGCATTTCATTGTTGCTGCTCATAATTTCAAAATCTGCCAAGTTGAAGTGACAACATATATGAAGTGTTGCTATGAACTGAAGATTGTACTTGCTTAAAAGACTTTTATTGTATTGCCTTGTCTCATTCAATATTTGTAGTCCAAGTAATATAGGGATAATAGGGGGAGTGTATTGGTGTATTGAGAGTTTGGTGAGAGATAGCTTAAAAGTTCTTCATTCTAATTTGGTGGATTCTTGCCATTTGGAGCAAATTGTAATATATATCTAACATTGTTTGGAAGTTTGTGTTGTTGGAATATTGTTTGAAATATATATTTAGAATTATGCAGGATTATTTTATGGAAATAACAGGATTGTAGGAGATCAAATATGTCAGATTTTAAACAAGACTTTACCATTTTTAATATATATATAACAAGACTTGGTCAATTGTTTAAAAATATCATAACAATACACTGTCAATTTTTTATAATAATATTACCAAAGACTTGTCAAAAGAAAAATTGACAACAGTTGGAATTACCAAACATGTTTTTAGTGTTTTGTTTTGAATTTCGCAAAACGCATTGACGTTAGCAAACATGTTATGCATTTTCTATTTTTGTAAATCATGAAACACAACAATATTACCAAATGCGTTGTTAATTAATATTCAAAACACTAATATAACATAACACATGTTATGTTATTTGCTAAAACAAAAACCAATATCAAAACACCTATCCAAAGGCAAAAATTTTATGTTTAAATAACAGAATAAATTTAATCAACATATAATAGAAATTTATTCAAAGGTAAATTTGATCAACAAAGAATTTTATCAATCAACTAATTATATAAAACATACAATTTAAATATTTTATTAAAAATACAACACTCAAAATAAGTTAGAAGGTCAGTCCCGATGAACCTGATCACAGGGCCTTGCTTATGGCCACTATGAAGCAACATATTACAAATTGCCCAATTTTTTTCTTATAAATATAGGGTTTGTTTGGTTGGCCTGTTTTGGTATTGGTTTTGTGTTATGTTTTTAATTTTTTGGCCCAAAACTTGTTTGGCGAGTAATGATATGGTTTGAAAGTCTAAAAACAATATCAATTTTGGCCCAAAATCTGTATCACCAATTTGGTGATGTTATGCTTTTGGCCTAAATACATCAAACACTAATGTAGCA
Source organism: Cornus controversa (assembly GCA_026545225.1). Classification (NCBI taxonomy): domain Eukaryota; kingdom Viridiplantae; phylum Streptophyta; class Magnoliopsida; order Cornales; family Cornaceae; genus Cornus; species Cornus controversa. The sequence continues at coordinate 15,568,767 of CM048854.1, read as the reverse complement.
GAGCTATCACTTATTTCACTTAAGTACGAAACCACATCACATACAAAAACCATTCTGAAAACATCTTTGTTCATTTCAACTAATATTTTCTCTCTCCTCTATCTCCTCTATTCTCTAGTGATTTGATGAAGGCGGCATGTAGATCCCTATATCAGTGAACTAAATCTATTCTCTCTATCCATTTGGCCTGATATTTGATTCGATTCGACCATGTGAACTAGATCTGTTCTTCTTTAGCGATTCGATTAGATTATGTATATTAGGCACAAATTCAGTTCATGCATTGGGTTTCTCTCTCTACCGAACCTATATAATTACATCCATGATAGTTTGACATCCATCGAAGTAGAGAGAGAATGGTTGAGTAATATCCGCAACAACTTTGAGACATAAATGACGACTCTTTAAACAGTGGTGGCTCGTGGCACGACAGTGCTGGTGCAGTTCAGAGCCGTCACCTGCAACACCGTTGCTATAACGACCCAAAATTTTTTTTGAATTATAATTACGGGTCGGTGACTTTTAAGCATGATTAGTCACTTAATGACATGCTTAGAAAATTTAAATAATCCTTTTCATATTTTCGGTTACGAGCATGGGACCAGAATGGACCCGGGGTACCCCTGGAGGTAATTACGGACACTAGAGAGTGGCGTAGGTGTGGATGTAAGTTTAAGGGCATAAGTTAAGTTTTGGAAATAGAGGAAATGATGGTTTGCAATTAGATGCAAAGTGACCATGACAAGGAGCAAAAAGAGGAGAGATTGAGGGTTTAGTTGCAAAGTGGAATATATGAATTATATATATATGATATATATATATATAGTAAGAGAGAAAAATATTAGATTTTTGAGGCTTCTCTCTCTCTTCCGTCCGGATCTCTCTCTCTCTACAAATTTTTTTTCTCTCTTTCTCTCTTCAATTTGAGGGTCTAGAAGTGGGATTTGAGGGTGGAGCCAAGAATTAAAGTTATTTCTCCCACCCTCCTCTTCGTTTTGATAGGTGAAAAGTTGCCATTGGAGGAGTTTGAAGCTTGGTGGAATTTGGGTCTTCAACAAACAAGCTTGGATTTTGATCTCTTCCTCGCTAAGTGTCAATTCTATAGGTTGAATTGTGAGTTTCTTGGGGGGTTAACATGCTAGGTAAAGTTAAGAGGTTGGGTTTCCCTCTCGTTGTTGCATTTGTTATATGATTGTATGTTAAAGAGGTGATTTATGTGTATTACATGTTATAGAGTTGATATGCGTATGCCATGTATGAAGCTTTATAGTAAATACTATGTGAAAAGCTTGATTTGGTGCTTCTTGAGCATGTAATTTGATGCCAAAGTGTAGAGCCTTGTTAATATATGCTAAATTTCATTATTTGGTGATGCTTGATGTGGCTAAACTTGAATTATATTGTAAGCTTATTTTTGCCCCTTTTATCAAAATATAATTTAACCACTCGCAAGAGTACGAATCTTTGTAGATACGGTTCTATATAGAGGGTATCGATCCTACGAGGACTAGTCGTAATTGTCTTAAAGAAAGATTACTTCCACTTTAATCCTAAAAACAAGGTTTTGAGTTTTGTTTATAAAACTATTGCATGAATGTAATAACAATAAATTTAAAGAGTAAAAGTTGGGAGAGAGAACTAGGGGTGGTTTCCACCACTAGCCATTCACATGTTCATAAGTGTAGCAAGCTTAGGATTCATAAATTAAATGCCTAACAATGTCATTAGGCTTGTGACCTCAATGACATATCGAAAGATTAATGTGAGCACCAACCTATCATAATCCATCTTCAACAAGCTTAGTTTTTCAACCTAACTAATTACCCTATTTTCTAAGTGAACCTACATGCATCCAAACTACCTTATCTTGGCATGGTTTATACAAGCAAGCACACCACATACATTTAAAGTACCATTACTTAGCCATCATTTGCCCTTCTTGTGGAAGAAACAAATGTTGTGCATTCACAAGATAGATTCTACTCTAAGACAAGAATAAAACCAAAATCAAATGAATATATAAAAGAGATGTATTAGTGTACATGGTCACTAGGCTAAATAATCAACATTTAAGAACAAATCCCAAAATGCTACAACAATGAACAAGTTTACATGGCTAGGAGCTTCAACAACACCCTAGTATAGAAGTTAGTTGCTCATGGTTGCCTTACACTCTTCCATTGATGGAGAAAATAAAGCTTCTTGGTCTGGTTCAGCTCCTTCTTCCCCTCTCCCGAATGTCTCTCTTCTCCCTCTGATGTGTGTTGAGAGCCCCTAGTAAAATGGCATCTTCTTATGCTTTATGGCCTCCTTTTCAACCTTGGGACCCATCATAAATATATATATATCAATATATATACCAACCATATCAAGAAGGTCCCCAAAGGTCTTGTTCAAGTTAGATAATCCCTCTAAGTCGTGCAAAATGGGGGATTTTGTTGCAAGTGGGAAAGCAGGTGAGCAAGTGGGCAAGTGGCTCTGCAGAATCTCGATCAATCGAGATTGGAATCTCGATTGATCGAGATTTTGATCAATCGAAATCAAGATCTCGATCAATCGAGATTTCGATTAATCGAGATCAACATCTCTATTGATCGAGATGCCTTATCTTTAGTTCTGACTTTTGCTCTTCAACTGCAAATGGCCTCAAACTTTGCTCCTTTTGCTACAAGACTTGCAATACATCAAAAACACAAAAATACCGTAAACATATCTCGGTAAACATAGAAACGGGACTAACATATGCAATAAAGAGGGTTCAAATGCATAGAATTGAACACTTATTAATGCTTGTGGTGTTGACATCATCCATGAACTTGTTGTATACATGGTATTTGATAAAACGTCCCAAAAAGGGGTTTTCATTTAAAATGTGACATGGGGCTTTAGAGTATGCCCACCCATATCTCTTTTTGGAGTTTTGACAAATCATGAACCACTTGTGTGTGTGTGGTTTAGGTTGTCGAGTTAAACATGCATTGCTTGAAAGCATTCATTTGATAATGTTGCTCACGTGTTGATTATGCTATGTATGTCTAATTGCTCTAGCATATGCTATGTAGTCGATAGGGATGGTATGACTTGCATTCATGTAGGTCGGCTTCGGGTTGGCGCTTAGGTGAGGTTGGGGTATCTCTATTGAGCCGCCGTGGTGCTCACCCCACTCCCCCTAACATTTTTTAGGTTATGCGTTAAGGATGATGATAGGGACTTCATTGTTCTTAAGCATTTCAAAAACTCTATTGGAGTATGATGATCATTTGGATATTGTATATGTGGCTATTCATGTCGGCTTATGGCACGTTGATTATGTATTTGTAATCATGGTAGGATTTTTTTAGCATTTTTGGACTTTATGCGTGAAATCCTTGTAATGACTATATAAACTCAGAATGCATCGTATTGGATGTATTTCTTGGACAAGGTTCATGTTTTGAAACATTTTGAATGTAAAGTCATGACCTTTTCTCATGTTGTGACTATATGTATGGGTTTTTCTCAAGTAAATGAGTTGAGAATGAAATGAAATGGATATGTAGTTTGAAGGGATGAATTTAAATTGTGTTTTTGTATATCATGTTTGAAGTATGATTTGAATGAAATGGATGATTTAGAATGCAAGGATTATGAAATTATATTTTCATTCACATGTTGTAAGTTGTGTGAATATTTTGATACCAATTGAGGCATTAGAGTAACCTTGGGGGGGGGGGGGACACGTGCCCAAAAGTGTCCATTTTGAGTTCAAGGCATGAATGGAATATATATACATATGAGGAGAATTGTATTAGCTTCAATTTGGTAGGTTATGGGCCTTGCTTAGATTTAAATTGAGGAAGATATGCATATTTTAGTACAAGGGTTTAAATTCTGACTTATACCTGTTGATTTGAGTATAGCCCGAGTTTTGGTTGGAATTTTTAGATGATTCCAATTGAGCTGGATAATAGACATGTTGAGGATGATCCATACCAAATTTCAAGTCAGACGGACCTACGGATTGTGAGATATTCGAATTTGAAGTTGGGATGAAATTTTGGCTAAGTTAGTGTTGCAGAATTTCGCTTAGGATTAATAGCGATCAATCCCCCTCTTTTACGGTGATTGATCGCCCCTGTAAAAGGCAAAAAAAAAAACTTGCCTCGGTCAACCTTGGGCGATTGATCCCCCTTTTACAGCATGCACTATTCAAACAATGTTTTGTCTAATTTCAAATAGGCATATCTCCTTCGTTTCAAATCGGATTTCGATGATTCTTTTTTTAAAATTGTGTATTTTTATACCCTCTTTATAATGGTTTCATTTTAAGAAATTTGTTATAAAATCACAAGGAGTTATGTATTCATATTTGTGGGAATGAAGCATTCGAAGGGTTGTATGGTTGAGGCCATTGAGGTTAGGTGATGTTGACTTGTGCATACGTAATTACAAGTGGATGACTAGGCTTCCATGGTAATGGAAGGTTAAGATGGTCCATTAGGGCTTAATCGACAGGTTCACCCTCGATTTTAGGGAGTTGGGAATCGAGGTGCGACAACATTGTATCAAAGCTTGATACTATCTCATGAGTGTGGTTAAGGTAGTTCACGGGGTTGAGTGAACGGGTTCATCCTCCGGATTGGGGTCGGTCCAAGGGAGTCCCGGTAGTCCGTATTCCGGGGCGTGATAGAATGGTATCAGTGCTCTAGGTTAGTAAACCTAGGGACGACAGGGAAAAGACATATCATGTATATGGTTGAGAAGGTTGGATTATGTACCTGATACCAGAATGGTGTAAGAGCACTAGGTTGGAATATTTAGGGGCGACAGGTAAGGGTTGAGGATTTGTGGATTGCTAGTAAAACACTAGATTTGAAAAACCTAGGGTATCAAAGTTATATGTTCGAATACCTAAGGACGTAGAGAAATGGCCAAACCAACGCGTAGTTTGGGGATAGGCAATGGTTGATAGTTGTCTAGATGATAGGTTTGATTTTCTATAGGCAATAGTGGAATGATTAACTCGATTTGAGTAATCATGAAGAAAGATCAAAGTGTTGATGTGAGAAACTGATTTCAATTTGGTATTACTCCCAATGTTGGTTGAGTTTGAATTTTGACTTGATGATTCAATCTTGTTAAGTGAATAACGAATAGATACTGCAAGGAATGATATGAGTGTTTGAGTCCTAATAGATACTTAGGAGCTTATGATATGTGGAAGGACAAGTATGGCATTTTGCCGGGGTTGGACTAACGAGAAAAAATGGTCCGGCTGGACATTTTTCTTTGATTAGTGCTTCTCTTACAATGTGTTTGGTTCAGATAGTTATGCAATTGACTCGTTAGGTATTGACGAGTGAGGAAAAGAGGTTTTGATGGTTTTGAGTATAAAAGATTTTTACTCATAGATGGGATTATGACTAAGAAAGGTCTATATGATGAATTACTGAGGTGTACTATTATAGATAAGCAAGAAAATGCTTATCAAATAGTTCATAATGATAAGAGTAGGTTAGTTTTAAGCCACTCTTGAGGTAGTGTTATAGTACTTGTTAAAGTACTTGATGAGATAGTTCGAGGTTTTCAGAAAGTGACATATTTTGAAATGGTTGTTGAGAGATAATGTCCTTAAGGCATAGTTTTGCTTGCTGACATACCTATTGCGTTGGTTGCTATCGATACAGACACAGTTTTTTCTATAGACACATCCATGGGAGTGACGGGTGTCTTAAATGACGCAATTTTGTCTATTGACACGCCAGTGAGGATGATGTTTTCATTGAGACACAATTTTGTCTGTTGATGGATCAAATGAGGATTAGTCTCATCTTTGGACACAGTTTTGTCTATTGACCCAACTGTTATTGTTGGTTATCATCGTTGAAGACACAGTTTTGTCTGTGGCACAACCCGTGGACTTGGTAGGTCGTCATTTGGGGACAGTTCTCCATTGACACACCTGAGAGAGTACTTGTCCTCAAGTAGACACAGTTTTGTCTATTGACGCATTCATTGAGGTAGGATTTTTATCTATAGACACAGTTTTGTCTATTGAGATATCATTATAGGTAATATGACCCTGAGAGATCAAAACTTTGATCATTGTACAAGATTCGACTCAGTTTTGAAACATGATTGGTAATGATAGTCAAGGATACTACGTTAGACTATAGATGTGGATAGATTGGTAGGTGTTTAGCAATGACTACAGAGGATGAGAGTAGGTTGGTATAAACCACTTTAGAGATTTAATTCTAGTATGTGTTAGTATGCTAGGGAAACCTGGGTCGTGTTATCACGTTTGCTCAAACAGAGGATGTGTCGGGACCATGCGTGGTCAAGAGTACTTATCTAGTGTTAGCCTGAAGGTTGTGGTATTGAGTTGTTAAGACGCATTACATGCCATATCATGCATCCTATGTGCTTATTTGATTTAACATGTTATGTGTTATGTGTTATGTGAAATATATGACTCATGTGACAGTGTATTAACATTAGTGTTGCATTATGCATCATGTGGTCAATAGTGACATGTAGTCATTGTGAGGTTTGGAGTTTAATGGATTGTGATGTCGAAATAGACACGTGAAGATAGACTTCGAAAACACAAGTCTAGAGTTGATGGGAAAATGGGTATAAATTACCTTGAAAATTCAAAACCAAGAGTTGGTGATTTAGACTTTGCACTACATTGATTGCATGATTATTGAGGATATAATTTAGTCAAACGACTAAGACAATTGGTGGTATTATGATACCGGGACTCTAGATAGAGTATGTCTAAGGAGTGACTATTGAGATAGTTAGTGAAGGCTCAGAAATGACCAAATTCTTTGAGTCGGTGAAACATATGATGATTGTTACGTCTGAAAATAGGACATTGGGACTATGTGAAAGGAATTGAGAAGTTGTATCATAGGTTGAATATGATGGTTAAGTAAATGATAAGTTGATGGTCAGTTAGAACCTTGACATGTAGTGTCTGAAGCAAGGATAATTTCTTCTATGAGAGAGAAGAGGTGGACGTAGCGGATGTGTAGATGCAGTGGGCTGTGGCCACTGTATGGCTGTTGTTTAGCTACTGTAGGTGACCTCAAACTCTCATTAGAAGGGGTTATTTGAGGTGAAACTCATTATGAAAGGTATTCTTTCTAACTGTTAGCTGATTCCTTGGAGTGAAAGGATGGGATGAGATTGTGGAGTTAAGGGCACGTAAAACCCTAATCTTGGCACTAAATGCCAATGGATCGTAGTCCACAAAGATGGACAGGACTGGATGATTTGTCTTGACAAGTGCACTCCTTATGTGCCTTGACCTCAGTGGTGTGCTGTGATATGTGCATGATTGATGTAGTTGGATCATAGTGTGGATATGATGTTAAGAGAAGGATGGGTTAATAGTGGACAAGGATCCTGACATATGGTATATCAAGTGATGATAGTTTCTTACTGTGAAAGGAAAGAGGTGGACGCAGTGGACGTGTAGACGCAGTAGGTTGTGGCCATTGTATGGCTGCTGTTTGGCTACTGTAGGTGGCCTTGAACTCTCATTGGTAAGGGTTATTTAAAGTAAAGTGCTAATATGTAAAGAATTCTCTCTAACTGTCAACTGGTTTCTTGGTGTGAAGGATGAAAATGAGAAATAGTTCTCCTCTTGAGTAATGAGATTGTGAAATCAGTGGGATGTAAGATCCTGGACTTGGCATTGGATTCCAGGGGGTTGTAGTCTATTAGACTGGGCAGATTTATGTGGCTTATTGCGGCAAGTACACCACTTATGTGGTTTGTATCGGAGAGTATACTGTCATGTGCCTTGCTGGTGAGTGCGCTTGTGATATGCACTGGATTGATGTGGTTTGTGTTGTGATGATGCATGGAATATTGGACTAAGCCCGAGAATGATATGCCAGATTGAGAGTCATGCTTGACAATGATAGAATGACTTTGAGTATTGATGATTCCAAATGATAGGGATGTATCACTGTGAGTGATTGGTATGATTAGTCGAGGATGTTACCTTGGACTAGAGATAGAGATTGACTGGATATGTCTTGAGTTAGAGATTGTGGACTCTAGAAAGCAAGTGCTTTGGAAGATTGTGAAAGTGAAACGTACATGGGGTTCAGGATTTCCCAACTATGTCACGAAAGTAGTCATATTACTTAAAAGCAATTGAGATGCACTGATTGTACCAGACTTAAGTGTTATGAGTTAGGTGTTGTAGGTGTGGTGCCTAGGGTATATGGAAAGAGAAAGTGATAATTATTGGCAAGAATAACGACCGGTATGGATTAGTCTTGGAAATGCCTTGACTATGCTAATTTCGAGGACGAAATTTCTTGAAAGTGGGGAGATTGTGACGACCCGAGATTTTTTTCAAATTATAATTACGGGTCTGTGACTTTTAAGCACGATTAGTTTCTTAATGACGTGCTTAATAGATTTAAATAATCTTTTTCATGTTTTCGGTTACGAGCATGGGACTGAAATGGACCCGAGTAACCCGGGAGGTAATTACGGACGCTAGAGAGTGGCGTAGGAGTGTGGATGTAAGTTTAAGGGTATAAGTGAAGTTTTGGAAAGAGAGGAAATGATGGTTTGCATTAGATGCAAAGTGACCATGACAAGAAGTAAAAAGAGGAGAGATTAAGGGTTTAGTTGCAAAGCGCAATATATGAATTATATATATATGATATGTATGTATAGTAAGAGATAAAAATATCAGATTTCTGAGGCTTCTCTCTCTCTTCCGTCCGGATCTCTCTCTTTCTACAAGTTTTTTTCTTCTTATTCTCTCTTCAATTTGAGGGTCTAGAAGTGGGATTTGAGGGTGAAGCCAAGAATTAAAGTTGTTCCCCTCACCCTCCTCTTAGAATCCATCATATTGGGATGTATTTCTTGGACAAGGTTCATGTTTTGAAACATTTGGAATGTAAAGTCATGACCTCTTCTCATGTTATGACTATATGTATAGATTTTTCTCAAGTAAATGAGTTGAGAATGAAATGAAATGGATATGTAGTTTGAAGGGATGGACTTAAATTGTGTTTTTGTATATCATATTTGAAGTATGATTTGAATGGAATGGATGATTTAGAATGCAAAGATTATGAAATTATGTTTTCATTCATATATTGTAAGTTGTGTGAATGTTTTGATGCCAATTGAGGCATTAGAATATCCTTGGGGGGGGGGGACACATGCCCAAAAGTGTCCATTTTTAGTTCAAGGCATGAATGGAATATATATACATATGAGGAGAATTGTATTAGCTTTAATTTGATAGCTCATGGGCCTTGCTTAGATTTAAATTGAGGAAGATATGCATATTTTAGTGCAAGGGTTTAAATTCTGACTTATACCTGTTGATTTGAGTATAACTCGAGTTTTGGTTAGAATTTTTAGAAGAATACAATTGGGTTGGATAATAGATATGTTGATAATGATCAATGCCAAATTTCAAGTCAAACGAACATACGGATTGTGAGATATTCGAGTTTGAAGTTAGGATTAGCCACCTGGGATTAACGGCGATCGATCCCCCTCTTTTATGGTGATCAATCACCCTTGTAAAAGGCCAAAAAAAACTAGTCTCGGTCGGCCTTGGGCGATCGATTCTCCTTTTACAGCATGCACTATTCAAATAGTGTTTTGTCCAACTTCAAATAGGGATATCTCCTTCGTTTCAAATCGGATTTCGATGATTATTTTTTTTAAATTATGTATTTTTAAAGTCTCTTTCCAATGGTTGCATTTTCATACATTGATTATAAACTCAAAGAGTTATGTATTCGCATTTGTGGGAATGAAGCATTCGAAGGGTTGTATGGTTGAGGCCATTGAGGTTAGGTGATGTTGACTTGTGCATAGGTAATTACAAGTGGGTGACTAGGCTTCCGTGGTAATGAAAGGTTAAGATGGTCCATTAGCGATCAATGGACAGTTCACCCTCAGTTTTCGGGAGTTAGGCATCGGGACGCAACAACATGGTATCAAAGTTTGATACTATCGCATGAGTGTGGTTAAAGTCATTCACGGGGTTGAGTGAATGGGTTCACCCTCGGGATTCGGGTCGATCCAGGGGAGTCCCGACGGTTCGCATTCCGGGGCGTGACAGTTGCGGTGACTTGTTTACCTCACCGCCGTACTTGAATACCTCGCTACTGTTGAGGTAACATTAGCTCTTCACTTATCTCTCTCTCTCTCTTTATGTACACCCATAGATTATATATTGATATATGTATATGTATATGTATATGTACACAGCTGTGTGTGGTTGTAAATGTTAATACCTATATAGATATTTTATCATTGGGTGAAACTCTACTAGTTTAGGGTTTCTATGCAGAATTTTATGTTGCTTTATGCAAATTTGGATCAAATCTGGCGCTTTTTTGAGACCCGTTATTTAATTTCGATCTTTTTGAGAGTGTGATTTTAAACCACTTTTCCTTTATTAGATCTTGTGTTTTCCTATTCGATTCAAATTATTTGAAGCCCTAAACTAACTCACTATTTGGTTACCGAGAAAACAAGGGAAATGAGGCTTTCAAGAGAGCTTTGTTGGTACTTTTTTATTATTTCAATGAATTCTTTTTGTTTTGTTGTCTATGTTCAGACTGTTGGATTTAGGGATTTGCTAAAGGATTCATTAGATCTCAAAAATTGTATCAATTAAGAATGATTTAGATCTCAAAACTGTCTCAATCAGTAAATGAGGAGCCTCACATTATTTTTTGTTCATCTAAGTCATAAAGGAACTAAAAAGAAAAAGGAAAAGCCCAAATACACTATAGTATAAGAAATTTTTGAACAAGCTAAAATGTTCTCTTTAGTTTGCTGCTCTAGTACTTTTAAATGAAAAACATAATATTAAGTAGTACATTACTTCTGAAGCCTTAGTCTATGAGCATATCCATTGGAGCTTAATTTTCGTATTGTTTTGAATGATATGATTTTGTGTTGATTCATTTTGAGGGTGTTGAACATTGAACTGTGTTTAGATTATGGAGTTGGCGGGAAATGCTGCAAGAGACAACAAGAAGAATAGAATTATACCGAGGCATGTGCTCTTAGCCGTAAGGAATGATGAAGTGCTTGGGAAGCTTCTTGTTGGTGTGACAATTACTCATGGAGGTGTCCTTCCAAACATCAATTCAGTTCTTCTTCCAAAGAAGTCTGAGGCAGGGAAGGAACCCAAGTCTCCCTCCAAGGCCACCAAGTCCCCCAAAAAGGCTTGACTATAAAGAAAATGTTCACTAATTTTTAGTTTGATCTGTATGTAAGTAATATCATTCTCTATTGTTTCCATTCAAGATAGTTTCATGCTGGTAGTTTTTAGGATGATTGTAATCTGTCTTTTATGTATCTGTTGGAACATCTTTTGTTTTGACAGTTGAATGCACAAAATGAAAATTTTCTCACTTTTCAACAAATTGTTCTGCTTCATGAATTTTTGTTTGTCTAAATGCAGTTAGAGTTTGGCAATTGTGGTTGATTGGTTTGAAATTCAAATGAAAGGTTCTAGTTCCCTACATGAATTGATTGGATTGTGTATCAAGATGGGAGGGAAGTGTTGATTAAATCAGTTCTTTTTACTCTTACTAAATATTCAATGCAATTTCTTGAGAAGTAGAATTAAGAAATTTTGGTGGAGTGATAAAGGGGTGAGTTTTAAGTTTAAAAGGATTTATGGGACAAATTGTGTGAGGTTAAGGAAGAAGGCTTATTCTTTAGAGATGTTGAAGCTCTAAATCTTGCTTTGTTACCAAAATTGCCATGGAGGTTTAAATTGGGGGCTGCTGATCCTTTATTATATAGGAAGGAGAATCAATTTGATTTTCAGTGATTTTTCAATAATTGCTTCCGCTTTTGGTGTCACGGCTTGTATTGATGCCTCGAGGTTAAAAATTAATCCCAATTATGTATAATAAATATGTCAAAAAGCTTAAAGAAGTTGGAGTTCCTATCATTTAAGTTGCCCACGTTATTTGGTAGTATTGTCTATGAGACCTAATCAAATTTTTTTTTAAATATCATAACAATGTTTTGTAAATTTTTTATGTCAATCTTTTATAAAAATATTAACAAGACTTGTAAATTTCAATGTTTTTCAGATTTCAGCAAATGACTTCAAGCAAAAAACACATAAAATTTTGACCAACAGTTTGACCTACCAAACGTATTTTGAGTGTTTTAATATCAAATTTTTCATAACACATTGACGTTACCAAACTATGTTACCCATTTACTATTTTTGTAAATAATAAAACCCAATAATGTTACCAAACGCGTTGTTAATTAACATTCAAAAGACTAATATAACATAACACATGTTATGTTATTTGTTAAAACAAAAATCAATATAAAAACACTCATCGAAACGGAGCCATAGTCTTTAAAGTTCCAAGCTAACAAGGAACATAGCAAATCCTATTTACTCTGCATTATGAATGTTGTCATGAGCGACAAAGCTCGTGGAAACACACTCTGATCACACCCTTCCTCTACCTGAAACAACAATCCAATACATCTAGAAAATTTCATAAGCTTCTCAGCTTCTTCATCTGTCGCACCTCTCAAAATCGCCCCCCAAAACCACTGAGCCCTCCAATAAAGCTGCAGTCCTATGGACATGAATGAATTCAAGGTGTTCCACACTGGGCTATGTATCTAAGGTTAGTTCTTTTTCTCCAATTGAATTAATACGAAACCCCTGTAAGGCAGGGCTATCCAACATCAGATACTCCTATAGAACTTATATCAACCACCTGGCCTACAATCAAACCTTCTGACCGAATTGACTTCGCCAGTTCACCGATCACACAAATGATTCTCTCTTCGATGGTACGCCGGCCATGGCTGTGGTTAGAAGAACATCGTCTTCTTCCGTAAAGAGAGAGAAGCAGAGGGAGGGAGAGATGGGTATACTGGTTAAAAAAGGACGTTCTTGCTGGTCAGAGATCGATTGAGAGATGGAGAGCCAATGTTTGATGGTGAAACACCATCTTCTTTTGACTTATAAATGGGTCAAATAAGCAGTAAGATTTTCACATAATACTACTTGAATACAAAGTCTATCAGTACAGGCAACATTGTAGTCCTCATGTCCATGTCCAGACTGAACAGAAGAAGTACAGGGTTTGGGCTAGCCAGAGCTTGCTATGGACTGTCACGAGACACAATAATTACATTATTGAGCTAGAGAATTCATTGAAATTAGTTTGTAAATACCGGACTTGAAGTTTTCAAGTAATTATGGGGACCTGCATTTCCTTGGAACTAAAAAAGACTATTTTACAGGAAACAAGTAACAAGTTTCATGTGGGTTTTGATACATTTACCATGAACATTCATTCAATGTGGACTATCCATGTAAAAACCTTAACATCACATGAGGGATTTGAATTGAAGTGAGCCCCTAATGCTGTGTGTGTGTGTGTGGGAACACGAGGATCAAGAAATTTGATCAACTTCTTCCTCGAGTCGGGCTCTATCCAAGCCATAAAGTCTAGTAAAGGAGGATGAAAACATCAGTGAAATATAGTAGCATAAGATAGTTCATCAGTTAGTCATACTCAGTATTTTTAATAATATGAAAAATCACACACTCAAAAATATTATATGTAAGCAACATGGAAGAAAGTTAAGCCTGGAATGGAAAAAGGACGCTAAGAAATGAATACCTAACACTCTTTGTTCTTTTCTTTTTTTTCTTTTTTTTGAGAAAAGATTGTTCAAACACCCTATTTTTTTTTTCTTTCTTTTTTTTACACACAATATTATATACCATTTTTTTTTCTTTTCTAGAGGGGATAGTTAAAACACAAGCACACCATTAATCTACCCATTGGACACACCCTCAACCTCTTCTATGGGAGGAAGAGGAGATAACACTAAGCTAAAAAAAGCTTCAAAAGACGAAATGCGGCAAATCCAGTGCACACTTGTACCTCAGCATGATAGCGATCCGCTGAACAGTAACTCAGTTAGAAAGCATACTATTGATGGAGCAAAGCATGAGTAGGCAAATTACCTGTTGTGACACAGGGAAAAAAAACAATGGAACATGTAGCCAATATCAACAAGATGAAAACTCATATGACCAAAAATAGTAATTCTTCGTCTCTAATCCTATATATATATATAATATGGCATGCACATATAATAAGTACACCAAATTGACTTCCTAAAAGCAACAAATGACCTTTTGGTGGAAACATCACAACTACCATTAAATCCAAAATTCATGAATCTTTAGATTTTTCAACTATGAAGCGAGAGACAGATAGGGCAACCTGATCATTTCTTCAAAAACAAAATAAAGATGCAGCAAGGGCATGACAACATCTATATATATATATATATATATATATATATAATTTAGCTATAAATGGAAATAAATATATATCTGTATTTAATTCATAAATCTAAATAATAATTTTTTGCCATGTTATATATATTGCTACTAATACATCCTTATAAAAAGTTGTGACAAATTAACATAGTTGAGAGTTATATTATACGGATAATTTTGGACTAACAAAGTCGAATATCTCAATGCTTCTTCTTTAAAGAAATTCTAAACTTTTCTCAACTCAGTTGGTGTTTTATGTTGGAGTTAATTTTGCAAATCTTTAAATGACTTCTCTAAAATTGTCTTTGGCAAAATCTAGAAGTAGATTCATGTGGAGCCTCTAAAATAATGGTTGTTCCAGTATAAAATACAGTGTTTCTATCTCATGTGTAAGCAACCAAAATCCAAAAATGAAAAACAAAAGCCTTAACAGTGTACTGCATCTCTCCCCTTATAAAAATTCTACTTTATCTCAGTAAATTGATTATGAGAGAAACACTATCAAAGTGGTAGTTTGTGCATCAAGCATGGTTTGTACTGGACTGAAGTTAGTATCAGCCTAACCTAATGTAACAGAATTGGTGATCACAGTTGTGAATATTTTTATTACTAATGGAAAAAATTCCGAAAAACAAAAAAAAATTCCGAATTTTTTTATTAACTGTCCATTTTTTTTTTCCCATAAATTGATATAACTTAATATAAAAAAAGAACCTCTCTTTTCTCAAAACTTTTTATTAAGTAATTGTGCATATTAAGTTTTTTTTTCCCGAAATTTATTTTCGGAATTTTTTTCCCAAGAAGAAACCTCCTCTTTTTTTAATAATAGAAAGGGTAAAATGGTCATAGAAAAAAATAATATGTGCAAGAGGGGGTAAATTACTCACTTTTGCAAATGTGAGGGTGGGATATGGTTCAAAATATAGCACAGGGGAGTTTCTTACACTTTTTTAAAACCACAGTTTTTTTTTTTTTTACCCTTTTACCATAAATAAAAGAAAACAACAAATGAATATTTAAAATATTATAGCATCCTACCCCAATCTAAGCAAACAACATCATATTTATGTGAAATATGCATTGAAAAAAATAAGATGGAACTTTTACTTACTATGTTCTAATCATACAAGGCACGGTATATCTTACTGAACTGCTTCAGCAGAAGATCATTTTCATCATTGTTTGTCTAGCTCCCCTTTCACTTCATCAACATTTATTTCATCATCATCATCATGCACTGGTTATACCTAAATTAAACTGAAGTAGGCGCAATAAATGAATGATTGGTAATTCCAGGACAAAAAAACATAAAAATAATAAAGATAGATGACTGCTATTCAGAAATAAAACTGATGTTTATATCATATTTCATATTAGAATATTATAAACTCCATATTTAGTTATTTACCTCTGGGCCGTTGCCATTCGAATTTGTTTTTGGATGTTCTATATTGTCTCTGTAAATGGATTTTAAGGGCTTCCATGAGACTCGGCTCGAGACCATCACCAAAGAAACTTGTCTCTAGTGTTCTTGTGCCTCCAGATGTGCTCCAAAAATTGGGGCATCCAAGAACTATAACGTGATTTATGGATGGCAATTGAAAAGCAAAATTATTTGGCCTACAAAAACCTTTGAGTTCATGTAGATCATTAAGATGCAGAAATTCTAACCCAGGGAACACAACTATTACTTCATCTCTAGCATCTTCTGGTCCTTGTTCTTCATTTCTTACTATTTCTTCAATCGCAATACAGTTTCTAATTTCTAGTCTCCGAAGTTGCTTGAGACCTTTTGCTATTGAAACTGAAAATAAATATCTCAGGCTGTTGCTACGCACAATTTCTAATTTCGTTAGATTGTTGAGAACAAGAAATCCCTGTCTTTCTATGGCATGAAGTCCTTCATGGCTGAAGAATGCAACTTCTTCTAATGAATGACAAGCTGACAGATTGAGTTCTTCAACAGCCTCAAACCTCTGTAACAGGGCAGGCACATTCTGTAGTTCGCTGCAATAATACACCTTCAAGATTCTTACTCAGCTAAAGGAGCTCGCTGGGATATGGCCATACAAAATATCTCCAAAGAAGCTCCCAGAACAGAATTCCAGGTCCTCCAATATTGGAAATGCAACCTGCACAAAACTCATGCACTATGTCAAGCGGGGATGGAGCCAGAAATTTATTTCAGGAACATATGTAACATAATAGAATTTTTGTTCAATTAACATGAAAAATATATAGGAATTTAAATTACAATGCAAAAATATTTAAGATAATTTATTTCATTTTGAAAGGAAATTAGAATAACATGATACTCATTATGCCACAATCATGAGAACCAATAGTGTTTTTAGCTCTTCTACTAGTAACTGTGCATAATTATTTCTAGTCCGCTCATCAAAATAAGATAAATTTGTCAATCGTTAAGGTTGTCTTTCTCACACAACAAAATAATCAGAATATATATATATATATATATATATATATATAACAAATTCATGTGACATAATGAAATGTAGTCTAGTAAAAATCAACAAATTAAGTTGATTTAAAATCATATTCGAATTCAACATAAGCACATTTGAATTTACACAAACCAAAACAATTGATTAAAGTAATAGTACTAAATTGGGTTATCAATAAAATACCAAAATGCATATATTGAGTAAAACACATAATACTCAACAATACATTCATGAGAGTTTTATATTTACATAAGAAACAAATAAAGCCTATTAGCATAATCTGCAACCATAGAAAATAATATACAAAATAAGACACACATTATAGTCTTGACACGAGTCTAAGAATTATATATATGTAAACATCTAAGAAGAGATGTATAAATATATTTATAGAAATAATGTGTATGTATTTAAATCAGTTATAGATATAAATATATATATATAGAGAGAGAGGGGGTAGATATATGTAGGGAAAGAGATTGATATTTTTGGGTTTAGGCAAATAAAAAAGTGGGTTAGACTAAGAATTTTACAAATGAAGGGAGTCATTTTATAATAGTTTACAAAATATATAAACAATGAAAAAAAATTGGGGGAGTTGCCCCCTGGGCATAGGGCAGCTCCGTCCCTGAACATAGCGCTACAGGAAAGAATCTAACATATTTATGGTTTATGAAGCAGAAATTTAGATATATAGGAAGGACATACATTTAATTGAGGCTCTGATTAAGTCAATTTTATGGTGCCATGTATTGTATATTATTAGCATATATTAAATACGTAAATCCTCCAATAGAAAATATTGGGAGATATACATATTAGTATACAAAACTAAGAAACACTAATAGAGAATATTGTGCATTACTAACATATTTTAAGGCCCTGTTTGGATTGCCTTTTGAAAAGCGGCTTTCGGTTTTTCAAGCTCAAAAGTTGTTTTGGAGAGTGTTTGGATTGATAAGGCGAAAGAGCTTCAGAGTCCAAAAAGAGCGTTTAAAGGAAGCTGATGGGTACCAGCTTCCTGATTTAACTTCTGCTTCTCTTTTTCTTCTGCATAAAAGCCGAAACAAAAGCTTTGTCAAACCGGGCCTAAGTTTGTTATATCTCCTAAGAAGTTCATAGACATAAGAGCAGAGGGTTTCAGGGTTCTATATATTTGTTGTTTGATTAGTAAAGGTGGCTTTTCCTTAAATCTGTAATGCTAGAAATCAATGACACACCTTTTTGTTGGAGTGTGGTTGTGAAGGGCCATCAATTGTCCTTAGCCTTGCAGTGTTTAGGTATTGGCGACTGTGAGGAAAGATCTCCAAAATGGGACAGTCTTTTATTCTGAGTGTTACTAAAGATGGGAATTCAGAGATGCAACTTCTCAAGTAAAAGCTTGTCAGACGTGGTAGAGCTTCAAGCTCCACTATTTTTAATTGACAAAACACAGGATTGTTCTCCCCTTCGTATGCTTCAGCTTTATCTCTTGCAGCTATTCCTTCCACCGCATTTAATCCTTCAGCTTTAAACACCTCTTCCAGGGAGCGACAAAATACTATATCGAGTCTTTCTAGATTCTGGAAACTTCCGAACAATTTTGATGGAGCAATATTTTGTAGTTTATGACACGATTGCACTGTCAACTCTCTTAGTTTCCAAACAGAGTCGGTTGGAACTGTGATGTGCCATATCTCTTTCAAGTTATTTATCAACTCAATATGCAAGTTCTCCAGACTAGGAAATTTGACCTGCAAAAACATCAATCCATTGGTATATATTGTTAACCACTACTATGATATATATATATAAATAACTCAACTATTAGTGTCATCAGAAAGAACAAAGAGAAAAGGGTCTCTCTCAACATTTAAACCTTCCCTTCTTCCCTTACATTGACCATGATGCGACTTTCCAAATGGTTCTTAGTATTCATTGAATTACAAACATGTGCTTCACCATTAGTGCTTTTGGTTTGTATTTTTTTATTTTTCTCATTCTAGTTCCTAATTTATTTATATATACTTGGACTGGATGAGGTTCAATTGTTCAAATTACATACGAAGATGCTCATAGAATCAATACTACATTGAAGTTCTACCAAACAATGAGATCACTAAATCATTAAACAAAATAGTCCAATAATTAAGTGAATAGAATGGTATTTTCTTTGTCATCAAGGTCTGTCTTGGTTGATGAAAGTCACACCATGCATAGTTAATTAGGAGTTAGGACATAGATACCTTGTAGTTGAAGAAGGCTTGTAGCTGGAGAATGTCCTCCTCCGATGTTTGTTCTTTTCCGGAACCAGAACTACAGCAAAAACTTTTCAGATTTGGCAAGTCAAGAAGTTTCATAGTCTTTAACTGAGGGAACACAACAATCTCATCATTTGCTTCTTCTACTCCTTTCCCCACTTCAGATGCAACTATCCCTTCCATCTCCTTACAACATACTACAGTTAATTCTTTGAGATGCTCAAAGGAATCTTCTGCTTGCTGGATTGGGAGTAATTGCTTGTCCCATATTGCTGTAATACTATTCAATTCCTCAATGTACACTCTCTCCAAGACAGGAAACGTAACCTGTGATTCATTATTACATTTTATTAACTAATGAACATGTATTACATATGCATATATAATTTGCCTTGTAGGTCATCTGTATAGTTTTTTATTTTTGTTTTCTTTTTCCTTTTTTTTTCAGAAGGTAAGTGTAGTATGACTTGATTCTGTTGTCATGTCATTATATATAAATAAATATGTTTTACAACATTTAGATAAAAAAATAAAAAACATTTTACAACATTTAGATAGCAAAGCAAGGCTATAAGTCAGTACAAGAATGCCTTGTCTAAAATCATAAATTTCTTTGTGCTACCAAAAAAAAAAATCATCAGAGGCTAATATTATCTGAAGTTTCAAAGAGCACAGTAGTCCCACACGAGGAAGTGAAGCCTAATAAAATTAACAATATAAATGTTTCTCACGAAAATGAAAAAGAAAAGGATAACAGTAAAAGGTAACAGAATTTTAATCAAGCTTATTTCATGCAGAATGACGTATGTTAAAGAAAGGGATAACAGTAACGGTAACAGTAACAGAATTTTTATCAAGGTTATTTCATGCAGAATGACATGTTTTTCTTAAAGAAAAGGATAACAGTAATGGTAACAGAATTATAATCAAGGTTAATTCATGCAGAATGACATATGTTTTTTTTCTGTTCTTTAAGAAACTTTTAGTTAATAAGCTTGTCTAAAATTTTATAGTAAATCAACCAAAGCCCCATCAGAATAACATCTATATATAAATATATATGTATATATATATAGTTATGAAGCCCTAAAATTTTAGTAATTTTTCTTAGTTTAGGTTTTACCATATTTTATATCAAAATTGTTAAACCATCTTTGTGGTAAATTTTGGTTTTCAAGAACTTTGATGGATTAATAAGCAAACAATTTCCAGGAATCAGCTAAAGGTGATCACAGAAAATATATAAAAGGCTATTGATAGATCGCACCTTTTCATTAAAGAGAGCTTGTTTAATGGTGGAAGGCCTGCACTCTGTAGTTGATGTCTTCTTCGTATTGGTGTAGATGCTTCTGAGGGCTGGCAGAGACAGCAACCGCATTGTCTTTAACTGATGAAAAATAACTTTATCCATGACTACATCACCTCCAACTATTTCTTCCAATGTCTCACATTTTTTAACTTCGAGTTCTTGCAGCTTTGGAAGACCTCTTGCAGTTGATGGGGAGAAGAGATACTTCATTAATTTACAATTTTCAACTTTTAATACACTTAATTTACCAAAAGAACCCGATGGACATGATCTTTGAGTTTGGGAACTCCAGTTGGGTTTGCCAAGTAAATGTTCCATGTCGTAGCAGTCCTTAACTTGAAGATACTTCAAGTCTAAAAACCATTCTCCATCTCTATCGTGAAGCACCTTCTTTAAACCTTTCAATGCAAACAAATGAAGTACTTCAGCATTCTCCATCAAAAAGTTAAGCTCAACCTTTAAAGCAACACCCACAAGTCCCAAGATCTTTGTTTCCCAGTGATATTTGTCCCACTTAAAATGTTTCTGAGTCCCAGCCACGATCCATATTTTATATCTCGTCAACGACTTAAAGCTGGGAACATTGGACCGTAAGACGTCATGTAATGGTATATAATTTTCTAAAGCAGTTAAGCTAGTAAAAGAATTTAGCTCAACAATGCTTGCATTGCCTTCAACCTGCCATTCAACAACTTGTACCGAAAGGTACAATTCCTCAAGATTAGGTAGACTTGATAGGACACCCAATGGAAGTATTGTATTGTCGATCCTATGACCCAAGTTGAAAAATCGTAGACGAGTCAACAGTCCTATTTCTAGAACCATTGCTCTACTTCGCCGACCACCAACAATAGTTAATATTCAAGATTTTCCAATTGCTTGGGAAAAGATAAGTCCACAAACTCGCAATTGCGTAGACGCAACATCCGAAGACTAACCAGACTTGAAAGTGATGATGGTAGTATTTTTATACGAAACAGATCCAAAACTTCAAGTTGTTCCATTCCTTTAAACAAGCTACTTGGGAGTTCTAGTAGTAAAATATTGGTTTTGTATCCCAACACTAAGGTGCGTAGCCCTCGACAATCTAATTGATCGGGAATCTGTCGGACATTGTAGGAAGCCCTTAATGAGATTGCTCTACAACATTTATATTCATCTTTCTCTGGCCAAACTTCAACACCATCTTTCACTAGAAACGCATTTGGATCTTTTGATGCAATTGATATAGCAACATCTCGAATTACATCATGCATTTTAACCCAGTTTTCATCCATTCCTTCTAACAACAAATAAGATTTCTTGAGGACACCAACCATCACATGTGTTCTATCTCTTGCTTTTTTCACTGATGTTCTATCTGTGCTTTCAAGAAACTTTGTTCCCACTCCATAGCTCATCAAATCATCAACAGATATCTCAGCATCTTCTGGAAACAAACAGCAATGCAGAAAGCATGACTGCACATCTGTCTGCTTCAGATAGTTGTAGCTCCATTCTATGTGTGAATACAGTTTTTCTGTTACTCCCTCAATTTTATCTCCATGAAAATTTCTCAATTGTTCAAATGCATCATCCCACGCATGTTTTTCTTTCTCATCCTTCAGTGTTGCTCCAATAGCAAGAATTGCCAACGGCAAACAATCACATTCTTTGCACACTTCTCTTCCTACAGAAAGCATTTCACGATCATCTTCAATAAAATCTCCGACAGTTCTCTTGAATAGTTGCCAAGCTTCAAGTTCCAATAGGAGCTCAATTTCAAAGTTTTTTTCGAATCCCATCTGTTTGCACACTTCTAGCCTTCGAGAGGTCAGCAAAATTTTGCAACCCATGCTATGATCTATATCTGGAATTCCTATTTTCTTCAACGTAATTTGATCACCCCAAACATCATCCAATATTACAAGGATTTTTCTCCCATTCTTCAATCTATTGCTTAGTTCACCCGCTCTCCCTTCTTCACTCTCTTTTATTAGTGTCAGATTTAAACAGTCTGCCAGTTTTCCTTGGATATTTTTCAGGTCTGGATTATGGGAGAAAACTGCCATTGCAACCTCATCAAAAAGAAACTTTCCAGCTTGTTTTCCAACTTCTTCCACCAGCGTGGTCTTTCCCACACCTGGCATTCCATGTATCCCTATTTTATAATTCTTATCATCATTCAATACGTCCATGATTTCCTTGAAAAGGGATATTCTGGATTCAAAATTCTCATAATCTGTGGTATGTGTGTACCAAACATCTTTGAGACGAGCAGGATGTGCAACTCTATCAAACTTACCTCTATCTTTGAGGCTAGTAACAACCATTGCCTTCTTTTTTCCTTGCCTACCTAGCCGATACCTTGAACAAAGGTCAAGACCACAGAGGTTTTCTTTGTCTTCAGATAATTTCTTCACTTCTTCTTCAATTGTCGTCAATGTGTTCTGCACTTTATCCAGCCACTTGGAAACATCTTCCTCAACTACCATCCCATTGTCCAAGGCCATATTGACATCTTCTTGGACCCTCCCCATCCAATCTCTGAGTTTGTCAACTTCATCTTCGAAATTCTTAATGTTCTTTTTGTAGTGAACGAGATAACCAATTTGACGCCAAATGGATGTGAACAAACGGTCTATGATTGGCTCCAACATTTTTCCCACAATAGTATTAACAACATCCATTTTCTCGCTAGCTAGCTACCTTTTTCTTATCTTTTTTTTTTTTTTTTGCCCTTTTAGAAATGAGATGATGCAATACCCCAAAAAAAGAAAAATAATAGGGGGAAAAAAAAAATTCAACCAACACACCAAGTCTTAGTTTAAATAACAAACAAGTAAAAGGGAAAAATTCAGAAAAGTGAAGATTCACAAGGACAATCACTAGAGAGAGAGAGAGAGATTCAAATGTTGAGAGAGAGCTTCCTCAAATATATTTTGCAGAAAAGCCAAGAGGGTGAGAGTCCTGGATTTTGCAGCGAGAAATGTTCGAGTTCACAGACAGAAAAAATACAGAGAGAGAACTCCAAATTCAAAAGCTAGAGGGTTACTCGGAGAGATATCAGAAGCAACACAAAGGAAGGGAAATAAATTAATATCAAAAGAGACAGTGCAACGCAAAAGAATTTTTTTTTTTGTTTTGATAAGCAAGCAAGACAAAAGAGATTACAGAATAAAGGGCAGCGATAAAAATGCAGAGAGCTAAGACTGGTATTGCTGTAGAATCTGAAGCAACGTACCTCTATCTTCCAGATTTGTTTGGATGGATCTCTCAACTCCAGCAACACACCAACTTTGATTTTTTGAGTGACTAACTATTGAAGTGAAGATTTACAAGGAGATTCACAAAAGAACAGAGATACACATTCAGATGTAAGAGAGTCCGATTTAAACTTAACATAGAAGCCAAGGGGCTTGTATAAAAAAAACCCACTTGTATAGTTTATATATTCAATGTATATATATATATATATATATCATGTGAAAGTCCGTCGATGATAACGAAATTGAAATTGCAAAGCGGATAAAAGTCAACAAAACCTGCTAACGGGTTTTAATATAATGTTCTAACAGATATACATTTATCATTAAAATATAATGGTAGAACATTATAACATATAATGAACTGGTCCATCTTGACTAGTGCTACTAACGTTCTAAATGGTTTATTATACAAGTTGCATAATCAAACCAAAGATGTATATGATAAATGTATAATGTGTTAGAACATTATAATATATCATGGTCACTTCCCTTCACACGATTGAAAGGACTAAAAAGGCCATAAATAAAGACCATATTTTCATTGGAGTACCATCTTATACACACACATACACATACACATACATATAGGCATATGCACATACAAACTACAAAATTAATATAATGTTCTAACACATATACATTTATCATTAAAATAAACTGTTTTAATTAGAGAATTAGTAGTATGAAGACTGTTTTAATTCAACTAATAGGAAGACCTCCTATTTTATCATTCTTGAACCCATCAGCTAATTACTCACCTTCTTTCAAATATATATACATATACAAAAAGTTTACATTACCTACTCTGAAGAATCTGACCCCGATGTCAGAAGAGCTGTGTCCGATTGGCATGAATAAGCCGTTCAAATCGAGTTTCGTGGAGGAAGGTGAAGCGTTGCATTTTGAGAATTGGATATTTTGCCCCCAGTCTCTGTTTTATTCCCGCTTACATTAGTAGGGTTTGACCAGTACAATGTTTTATTTTGGGCAAAAATTATTAAATTCAAAATAAAAGTCCAATGACATATTAATAAGTTAATTCAATAACAAATGAGAGTTATCTCTCCATTGCATGGTCGGTTTTCTGAAGTCTAAACCAAATTCGTAACAAAGAGAGAAGAAAAATGATGACGTTTCTGAACGATATGATTAAAGTCCGTAAATTTCTCCATTTCAATTTAAAACTATTGATCCTTTGGCATACGTCATTATCTTTGGTTTGATTACGCAACTTGTATAATAAACCATTTAGAACGTTAGTAGCACTAGTCAAGATGGAGCAGTTCAACTAATGGGGTAATATAATTGCACAAAGTTTCAAGTTGTCACACTTAAAAAATAGCTTAGGAGGAAGGCTAAAATCAACCAAAGATACCGGTTAAAGAAAAACTTGAAACCTTTTTATGTTTTATAATTTGACATGTCTTTTCTTTATGTTTCATAATTTCACTGACTTTTTTTTCGTATGTGACGATCATCCAATGAAGTTAGGGTATCAAGTGCATTTATTATTTTGTCCATGAATTATATATTTATATTTATAGATATTTGTTGTTCTAATGAAAAGACTAAAAAGAACTCTTTATTTTTATCCATTTTCATAGCTACTATCACACTTCTGATCTCACTCCACCATCGTCTAAACAGACCGGCCGTTCTATCTCTCACCCATCAACCTTCTCACAAAACCATTGTCAAATCCATGAGCCTCAATCTCAGAAATCAACATAGAAGCCAACTTCTAGCTGCAAGTCCCAATCACAAAACTCATACCCCATCAACAACTCGATAAAACCCATTAACCAAACCCACGACTTCTCTGCGATCACAAACCTAAGTAAATCACCTTCACTGGAAAACTTCATCACCGTCGATCACCCTCGCCAGCAATCCTTTGTCGAACCTCAATCCAACAACCATCAATTGTAAACCAGTGAAACTCAACCGCTGCCTCGCTGGAATTCATTATAGCTGTCGATTTCCTTTTGTCATCACCGATCGTCAAATTTTTGTGACCAAAGTCATCGACTCGCCTTGCTGTCATCATTGTCAATTCATTATCGTTCGTGTCATCGCCTTTGCTGGAATTTCATCACTAGTTCTCTCTGGCTAGAATTGTAAAGTCATCATCGTAGTTAATCCCACTGCCGAATATGACCCTTCTTCTTTAGACCAAGTTCACGTTGCCGTCCACCCTTCACTTTCAACTTCAATCTAAGACGGGGCACCTCGTCGTGGTCGTCGACAGTTTACCATAAACGCCTTCTCGCTATTCGTTTGCCATCGTGAGAGAAACTGAGCAGAGGGCCATGGTTCCTGTTTGAGTTGCAGAGATAATTCCTTTGGGGAATTCCTTTGAGGTAATTCCTTTGGGATTTTTTTTTATTATTTCTGTTTATATGAATATTAGCCCCCTCTTTCAAATTGAAATCATGTATGATAAATTAATTGGTCTTTGTGTTATATTGAAAGTGATATATATATATATATAAGTTGTAGTATTTTTGAATTAATAAAAGAAGGGTAGACATGTACTTTTAAATTGGGCAATAAGGTTATAGGTCTCATTTCAGGTTTCAAACGGGGCAAAATTGACCATCTAATAATTTTCTCTTACTAATGTCACCAAATTTCATTTGGATTCATCCAAACTCCGTTAGAATGAGGGGGAGTTCGTTACATAAATCAAAATCTCAAGAGAGGTCAGTGGGATTATGAAACATAGAAAGGAGATATATGAGATATTGACAAACCTTAGAGGAGGTAAATCATATTTACCCTTTTAAATTCGATAATAGTGTCTTGTTATGATTATATTACAAAGTGCATATGGGTGTACAGAAAAGTAACATTTTTTTTACTCTCTTCTTAGTTTTGCATTTGCTCAATTCTCGTCCTTCTTTCACCTATTTTCTTTTCTTGAATTAATCATGGGTTAAGTCCTCGATGGCCTATCCAAAAATTATACTAGTGCAAATATGAAATAATTAATTAATTACTGGTCTTTAAATTAATGAGTAATTAACTTCCCATATAAATATCATCTAATATTCTCACGAGAAAATTGCAAATAATCCTCACCATTTACTTGCAAATTTGTACAAAAAATTACTAAATTTACTAGGAAACTCGTGGGGAATAATCCTCATAGTTGCAATATCTTAAATCATATATAATAAAACAAAGTGAGGATTTGATGAAAACAATTAATATCAAGTTCTTAAAGCTGACTTTCAACTAGACTTTAAGCTCTTTTGGTTTTGACAGTGTAAGAAAACAATATTAGTAGATGTGGAAGCGAATCGGGTTTCCTCAGTTTAACTTTAACCTAAAAGAATCAATGAACCAGTTATTTCACGTGCCCCTAAAGCCTCCTTTGATCTCATAGTGGAACTACACTACGAAAATGAGCGTAATCCTTATATTCACAGTCTAAAGCTTCTTCTTTGGTATCCTAGACAATTGACAGAGAATTTTGAGACTAGGATTTTCTGTGAGATATGTTGTGTATGCGTATATTGCATATAAAGAAACTAGACAATATAACATACTTATAATATCTTATTTCTTAACCCCCAAGATAGGAATTAGGGTTTCTTAACCGGGTCAGGCTCACCTATAGGTCACCCTATTTGGGTCCAAACCCAAAGTCCAATATCTCCCACTTGCATATGGTGTGTGTAGACACTAAAAAATTACATGATGGACCCAAAATATAATTTGGGCTTATCTTCAGTTTAGTCCTCTTTGAAATGTAGTCTAATGAGTCAGATAATTTGAAGCCCAGACCCACCACAAATAAATGAGTCATGGGCTGATCCAAATTATCTAAAAACGTCCAAGCCCACTTGAAAATAGGTCAAATGGAAAATTATATATATATATATATATATATATAATTATCATCAAAGATAATTATTATGTATATATTGGATAATTATCGCAATTATCATAAAGGATAATTATAGGATAATTATGAGAAGAAAAGAAAGTTACAAATCTACCCCTCCAAGAAGCCACCAACTAACTGTATTCATTTTGGGAAATGCTTTCTTCTTCGGATGTGCTTCATCTTCCTTCTGCTTTAGAAGCTTCAGATGGATGCGAAGATATGAATGCCCTACGGGGTGAAAATGCACCAAATCTGTGCCCTTGCATGTTGACTGCCTTTGTATTTCCTTCACGCCCTATTGCAAACCTGGATCCAGTGGCAACCTCTGCCCTTGAAAAATGAAATAGAGGTAGCGGGTGAAGAGAAGGGAGGAGACTCTGATAGAATACTGAAGCTCTGCCAAACTTTGTATTCAATCAATAGTTGAAGCTCTAAAGACATACATTCATCCAACTTTCAAAGCTTTGAAGAAGAACAACAACAAGCACATTCAAAGTCGTGTCGTTCTTCCTCCACGATTCAACAAATTTAAAGAATCATCAACAAGACTATTCGAGATCAAGCTTTTTCAGCCCTCGATCAGAAATTGTCGCCGACTTTCTTCAACAACAAACACTTGAAGAGAACTCTCAACAACCCGGTTTAAGATCAAGCTCCAGCAGCCCTTAAATCCAAATCACCAACAAGAAGACTCCTAGAGAAAGCTGAAACTTTGCAGGATTCTTCACTCAAAATCCAAAGCTCCAAAACATCTAAACCTTGAAGGAGAAGAACAATAAGGATATCATCCACGTGCCATTCTTCACCAAAGATTCAATCCAATTCAAAATCAAGCTCCAACAGCCCTTGAATCTAGATCACCAAGGAGATCGAATAAGAGAAATTTATCTTTCTTTTGTAAAGATCCACAGAGAATTGTATCCACTTTTTTGAAATCAATAAAATTGATTATTTGTTACTAATTTTCATTCCTAGATTTTCGGACACGAAATTTGTGTGTACAAATTTTTGGCACGCCTGGTGGGACCATCTCTGCCTCTCATCTCTGTCTCCTACATCATACATCCAAAACTCTGTTCATCAGAATCTATGGCTCCTCCCAAGGTTCAAACGACAAACAAGAAAAAATCAAAAGAAACAGCTACTGCAATGGCTAACACCAAAGTTGTCGCAAGTAGTGACAAGAAAACTAGGAACCCGTCAAATGCCAGCAGCATCTCAGCAGGTCCTATGACACATAGCAAGACCAGAGCAATTGCTTTGCTCAAGAATCAGCAAGATTTGGTGAAAACCAATCTTGCTAAACCAATGGATGTGAAAACTAAATATGTTAACACATTGATCCTCAGGGGGCAAATAATTTTGATGTTGTTTCAGAAAGGTCGGTTCCACCACATTCACCTCACTCCATCTCTAACGCCAAATCTAGCATTGGTTTGCTCTTGAAGTTGTTACTTGAGATTTTAGAACAATCAGTCACTTCAAAGAATGTTGGCCCTCAAGGTCTTTCCTATATATTCGAATGTTGTCTTAGCTATGATGACTGAAACAACCTTGGTGGAAGACCAACTAGCAGTGATGGTGAGCGCAATTGAAAACCTCACAAAGACTATTGAAGGGAAGGACTTGAAGATCGCCGCGCTAATGAGTAAGCTTGAAATCCAAAATTGTGACAAGTCAACACATCTACCTGTGAATACTTCAAATTCTTCTCTCCAAGGTGCCCAATTAAAAGATCATCATCACACATTTGCGTTAGGACACATAGCTGACGAAACTAACCCTACTTTGTGAGTCGCTTTTCTATTTATCCAACAATTATAGGATATAATAACGAACACAATCCGAGCATAGTATGGCGGTGCCCCTCAAAGAACTCTCATGTAATCAAAACCATACATCGAAAGAATTGATAGCTTAAAAATGCCAGTGGGATATCAACCACCAAAGTTTCAACAATTTGATGGAAGAGGTAATTCCAAACAATATGTTGTACACTTTGTGGAGACCTGCAATAGCGCTGGCATCGAAAGGGACCTTTTAGTCAAGCAATTTGTTCGTTCTCTTAAAGGGAATGCATTTGATTGGTACATGAACCTCAAAGCTGAGAGTATTGACTGTTAAGAGCAAATGGAGCAAGAGTTTCTCAACCACTTCTACAGTACTCATAGAATAGTAAGCATGCTAGAACTCACTAACACTAAACAAATGAAGGACGAGTTTGTGGTCGACTATATCAACTGCTGACGAGCTCTAAGTCTTGATTGCAAAGATCGTCTTTCTGAAGTCTCAGTAGTCGAAATGTGTAAATTATAGTACGCCTGGGTCATCACAAAAGGTGCTGTCTGGGCCCTTTGCACAACCTGCTCATCTGCTATAGGCACATCCGCATTACCCCTTATCGGAGTATCCTCAACTACTGGCTTAGCAGCAATGTCTAGTCGGCCTTTTACTACTCTAGGTAATCGGTTGGTGCTCCTTGTCCAATCTATAAGAGAAAAAACAACGATGCCTCTTTAAGATCTGATCAATGAATGGCAAGGGAAAATGATCATTTTGAGTGTTTGAATTCAACTTCCTATAGTCGATACATACCCTCTACCCAGTAGTGGTTCTTTGTGGCATAAGCTCTCCCTCATAATTTGGAACCACAATGATTCTAGAATTTTTGGGCACAACTTGAGTGGGACTCACCCACTTGCTATCAGAGATTGGGTAAATGATACCTGTATCTAACAACTTCACTTCTTCTTTCATCACTACCTCCTTCATGTTAGGATTTAAACGACGTTGAGCCTCTCTCGAAGGTTTAGTATCCTTCTCTAGATGAATTTGATGCATACACACTAAAGGATCTATACCCTTAAGGTCCACCACGCACCATCCTGTGGCTTCTCTATGCTCCCTAAGGACACCCAAAAGCTCACTCTCCTGGTCACAAGACAGGCTAGAAGAAATGATGACAGGAAGAGTTTTGTTTAATCCTAAGAAAACATACTTAAGATTGTCCAGTAAAGGTTTTAACTCCAGCTCAGGAGAAGACACTAAGGATGGAATCGGCGAAGTACTAGACAATCTAGGCAATGGTTCCTTAACTAATCTCTAAGGCAAAAAATCAGCACTAGTTACACTTCCTAACAACGAATTTACCTCATAGATATTCTGATCTACATCAAAATCCTCACAATTAAAATGGGCTAAACATGCCTTTAAAGGGTCTGTGGTCAAAATTAGTGAAAGTGAATTTTCTATAGCCTTTTCTATGAGGTCTACAGCATAACACTCATTTTCATCTGCATGATGTTGAGATGCACTAAAGACATTTAACCGCACCTTTATATTCCCGAAAGAAATATCCATAATCCCCCTATGACAATTAATACAAGCATTAGCCATGGCTAAGAAAGGACGACCTAGAATCACAGGAATGGACTTCATAAGATTAGGTATGGGTTCTGTGTCTAGGACAATGAAATTAACTGGGAAATAAAATTTGTCCACTTTTATTAACACATCCTCAATAATCCCACGTGGTTATTTTATTGATCTGCCTGCTAATTGTAAAACAACTGATGTTGGATTAAGCTCACCCAATCCCAACTGCAAGTACACCGAGTAAGGGATAAGAGTCATACTTGCCCCTAGATCAAGTAGTGCCCTATCAACACCAACATCTTCTATAACACAAGCTATAGTGGGTGCACCTAGATCTTTAAACTTAGGGGGAGTGTTATGTTGAATAATCGAGCTTACTTGCTCGGTGAGAAAGATTTTTCTTGGGACACTACCCCTTGAATTACGCTTTTGAGTGCATAAATCTTTTAAGAACTTTGCATATGTTGGGATTTGTTTTATAGCATCAAGGAGAGGAAGATTTATTTTTACCTACTTAAAAACTTCCATCATATCTTGCATTTTTTCTCCTTGTTTACCAAAAGGTGCCAACTCCTTGATACGTGTACGGAATGGAGCTTTGGGCTCAAATATTGTCTCAAGAGTTGGAGTAGGTGCAAAATGTGTTGCCTTCCTAATTTTATAATTTAAATTAGGACCCTTTCCCACTTCACTCTCAACCTCCTTCTTCTCTTCCACCTTATTATCTATCACTCTCCCACTCCTTAAGGTGGTAATAGCCTGAACATGCTCATGATGATGGCCACTAGTAGTGACATCATCAATTGTATATTGCCCTCTAGGATTAGTGATAAGTGTTCAATTCTATGCATTTGAACCTTCTTTATTGCATATGTTAGTCCCGTTTCTACATTTACCGAGATATGTTTACGGTATTTTTGTGTTTTTGATGTATTGCAGGTCCTGTAGTAAAAGGAGCAAAGTTTGAGGCCATTTACAGCTGAAGAGAAAAGTTAGAAATTGCAGCTAAGGCATCTCGATCAATCAAAATGTTGATCTCGATCAATCGAGATCTCGATTGATCGAGATCTCATTTCGATTGATCGAAATCTCGATCAATCGAGATCCAATCTCGATTGATCGAGATTCTGCAGAAGCCACTTGCCCACTTGCTCACCTGCTTTCCCACTTGCAACAAAATCCCCCTTTTTGCACGACTTAGGGGGATTGTCTGACTTGAACAAGACCCTTGGGGACCTTCTTGATATAATGGATATATATATATATATATATATATATATGGTGGGCCCCAAGGTTGAAAAGGGAGCCATAAAGCACAAGGAAGCCTCATATCTCACATATCTCTCATACACATCAGAATACACAAGGAGAGACCTTCGGGAGAGGAGAAAGAGGAGCTGAACCAGACCAAGAAGCTTCATCTTCTCCATCAATGGAAGAGTGCAAGGCAACCATGAGCAACTAACTCTTCTACTAAGGTGTGGTTGAAGCCCCTAGCCATGTAAACTTTTTCATTTTTGTAGCACTTGGGGATTTGTAATTAAATGTTGATTATTTAGCCTAGTGACCATGTACACTAATACATTTCTTTTATATATTCATTTGATGTTGAGTTTATTCTTGTCTTAGAGTAGATTCTTTCATGTGAATACACAACATTTGCATATTCCACAAGAAGGGCAAATGATGGCTAGATAATGGTGTTTAAATGAATGTGTGGTGTTTGCTTGTATAAACCATGCCAAGATAAGGTAGTTTGGATGCATGTAAGTTCACTTAGAGAGTAGGGTAATTAGGTAGTTAGTTAGGTTGAAGAGCTATGCTTGTTGAAGATGGATTATGATAGGTTAGCACACACATTGATCTTTTGATATGTCATTGAGGCCACAAGCCTAATGACATTGTTAGGCATTTAATTTATGAATCCCATGCTTGCTACACTTATGAACATGTGAATGGCTAGTGGTGGAAACTACCCCTAGTTCTCTCTCCCAACTTTAAACTCTTTAATTTTATTATTTTTACGTTCATGCAATAGCTTTATAAACAAAAACTCAAAACCCTGTTTTTAGGATTAAAGTGGAATTAATCTTTCTTTAAGACAATTACGACTAGTCCTCGTGGGATCGATACCCTCTATATAGAACCTTATCTACAAAGATTCATGCTCTTGCGAGTGGTTAAATTATATTTTGATAAAAAAGGCAAAATTAAGCTTTCAATATAACTCGAGTTTAGCCACATCAAAATTTTGGCGCCGTTGTCGGGGACTACGGTTTAATTGTCGCCATTGGAAGATTAAATCTGGTTTAATTCTTAGGTTAGAAATTCTTTCATTCTTTTTTGTATATATCTTGTTCTTATTTCTCAAATTTCTTGATTTTAGGTATACCACATAGCGGGCATCTAAAAGGATTAAAGTGGAACTCTTTGTGAGTATAAAGTCTAAAATTAGTGGGTTTGAGTTCATTCACTTTTTTGTATATATTATTGTTTATTTTGCGTATTGAGGTGTTGTTCTACTATTAATGCATGCTAGGTAGACGGTCATTGTCACTTCCTTTGCTTCCGTGTAATATTAAACTTGAAAGAACACTTAGACAACGTAGAGGAACCTCTAGGGACCCTATATTGCCTAGGACCGAAAACATGGACCCAAATGAGAGACAACCTCCTGGACTACCTCCTTTTAATCATGAACAACCACCTCCACCTCCACCTCCTCAAGGAGAGTTGCTTATGGACTTTTATCTTCCGACTACATTTGAAGTACCTTCATGTATTCAATTTTCGGATGTAGCGGCAACTCAATTCGAAATAAAGTCCTCCACCATCAATCTTCTTAATAACTTCCATGGTCTCCCTAATGAGGATCCATACCGGCACTTAGATTACTTCCTTTCGGTGTGTTCCACCATTCGTGTACCACACTTTACAGAGGATGATCTAAAGCTGTGTATGTTTCCATTCTCCTTAAAAGACAAGGCTAAAAGTTGGTTCAATTCCTTATAACCTAACTCAATCCATTCTTGGGCGGAGATGCAAATAGAGTTCTTAAAAAAATACTTCCCAATGGGAAAGACGAGTGATATTCGGAGAGCAATCACCGGATTCACCCAAATTGATCAAAAACAATTTCATGAGATGTGGGAGAGATTAAAAGACCTTCTTAAATCTTGTCCGCATCATGCTGTCCCAAAATGGCAGCTAGTGCAAAGTTTTTATGATGGGGTGAGTGAGCAACATAGACAAATGATAGACTCCGCTTGTGGAGGTGGATACCTTTTGAAAAGCCCCGATGAGGCATGAAAACTTTTTCAAACCCTAAGCAATAATTCAGCTCAACGCTCCTCCACTAGGAAAGGGAAGACCACCCAACCTTGTAGAGGAGTGCATGAAATTTCACGGGTAGATGAGGTTGCCATGCAAGTAGAAGCCTTATCCAGAAAAATGGACCTAATCATGAAAAATGGGCTGCCTATTCCAAACCAACCTGTTCAAAATCAGGAAGGGTGTTCATTTTGCTATAGCACTTCGCATTTTGTGCGAGATTGTCCTATTGCCGGGCAATCTCCCGATTATGCTCAAGAGCAAGCTAATGCCTTGTACTCTAAATAGATGAATGATCCATATTCAAACACGTACAATCCTGGTTACAAAAATCATCCGGCTTTTTCATAGAAACCTCAAGAATCAAGTCCCTCTTTTCAAGGGCAAAATTCTTTCAATTCCCAATCTCAACAGCCTTAATATAGGCCAAATCCTCAACCTTACCATCAAAGGTCCAATTACCAACAACCACCACCTCCTCTGAGAAGCCAAGGCTTTGAAGAAAGAGTGATAAGCAATCTTGAGGCTAATACCCGCTTATTGCAAACTCACTTTCAATCAATCTCTAAGCTTGAAGCTAATGCTCAATCGATGGCTAGGCTAGAAGCTCAAATCGGGCAACTAGCCAATGCCTTAAATAGAAGGGAGGAAGGTAAGTTGTCGAGTAAACCAATGGTGAATCCTAAGGGTGTTCATATGATTGAGGATCCATCATCTTCATCTTGTAATGCTCCTCCGGAGCAAGTTCAATCAATCACCACCTTAAGGAGTGGTAAAGTCATTAATTCCAAAGTGGGGGAGGAAGAGAGAAAGGAATCCCAAGAGCAACCCAAAAATCCAAAAGAATCCCATTTAAATCCAAATGTTTTTCCTTTAAATCCAAATGTGCATAACATCCCATTAAATCCAAAAGGAAAGGCAAGTGAAGTTGTATCATCATCAATTCCAAATCTTGACACTTCTTTTGAATCGCCTGTTCCTTTTCCTCAAAGATTGAAGGAACCTTCTCATTTTGGGAAGCAAGGAGAGAAAATTCAAGACATGATGGAGATCTTCAAACAAGTTAAGATCAATCTCCCTCTGCTTGATGCTATTCGGCAAATTCCCTCCTATGCTAAATTTTTGAAGGACTTGTGCACTCAAAAGCGCAAATCTAGGAATAATGCTCCTCAAAAAGTCCTCTTAACTGAGCACATAAGCTCCATTTTCCAACACCAAGCCCCTCCTAAATTCAAAGATCCGGGTGCTCCGACCATTTCGTGCACCATCGGAAATCAATCTTTTGAAAAGGCACTTCTTGATTTAGGGGCTAGTGTCAATTTGCTTTCTTCTCAGTTTACCAACAACTAGATTTGGGGGAACTTAAGCATACCACAGTTGTGTTGCAACTTGCCGACCGCTCTGTGAAGCAACCACGTGGCATAATTGAGGATGTAATAATTCAAGTGGACAAATTCTACTTTCCGGTGGACTTCATAGTCCTTGACACGGAACCAGTTCAAAATCCAAATTGACATATTCCTATCATTCTAGGTCATCCATTTTTGGCCACGGCAAACGCTTGTGTTAATTGTCGTACCGGAGTGATGGACATCTCTTTCGGGAATATGAAAGTCCGCTTGAACATCTTCAATGCTTCCCACCACACATCCGAAGACGAAAGTGAGTGCTTTTGTGTCGATGTAGTGGAAGACCTTGTTCAAGAAGCACTTCCTTCTATTCTTTCCAAGGATCCTCTAGAGGCATGCCTAAATCACTTCAACTGTGATGATTTTGACATTGAGTGATCCATTTATGAATTAAACTCCATGCTCGATGTCACTACTGTCATGGATTTGCCTAAATGGAGAGTTCCTAGAGAACCCTTTCCTCCGTTGGTTAATTTCGTCGCTCCCCATGGAGCGGTGGAATTGAAGGACTTGAAAGATAGATCATTGTTCAAAGTAAACGAGTAGCGCTTAAAAATGTGCGTGGATGACCAAGTTACCACCGAATACGTGAATGTCGTCACTTTGACGGATCTTGTATATTTTGACTCGTGAGCCGATTCAAACGTCATGCCATAGACGTGTAAGGTGGCATAGTCATGGTAGCTATCATGCTTCCATGATGTCCCTTTAATCCAAGGTAAGTTTTGTATCTAAGCAATTTAGTATCTAAGTCCCAAAAATCCAAGTCCATGAAAGAAAAACTCAAGCTGGCTGTTTTTGAGCATCTCGATTGATCGAACTAAGATCTTGATCAATCGAGATTTTGATTGATCAAGATTTTGGTCTCGATTGATCGAAATAATGCAGAGAGTTTGCAAAGTCCAAAGTCCCGAGAGGTAGTATTCTTCGATAGCACTTCGATAGGTCCTCGATCAATCAAAATCTCGATTGATCGAAGTAAAATCTTGATTGATCGAAGTAAAATTTTGATTGATCGAATTAAAAATCTCGATTGATCGAAGGAGAGATCTCGATTGAGCGAAGCAGATCTCGATTGATCGAAGCTGATCTCGATTGATCGAAGTAGGATTTCGATTAATCGAAATCTCGATTGATCGAGATGTACATCTCGATCAATCGAGATGCACGCGATGCCTGCACGTGAGCCGAATTCTTATTTAAACCGTTGGGCTTCCCTCTCATTTCCATATTTCTTCCTCAGATCATCCGACTTCCTTCTCTTCTCCGAGCGATCCAAGGCTTTCCCCGAGCATTGTTGCACACTTGATCTACCATTCCCGATCATCTACCACCGTTCGCTGTAGTCCGAGATCACCGCGAGCATGCGCACGCTCATCTCTTCGCAGCTGTGGGTTGGGTCTTCATCTTTTTGTGCCGATCACCATCTTCACCTTGAGGTAAGTGATGCATGGCTATCTTTTGCGTACTTTCTTGCTATTTTTGGTAGTTTTACGGAGTAATAAACATAGACAGATGATGTTGGGATGGATTGGTGCATTTGCGATATTCACAATGAGATTTTACGAGTTTCGGGGGTAGGAATGTATGTATGGGTGAGATATTGCGTTATTTTTGCTTCGAATGCTTACTGTATGGTTTGTAATCGCGGCACCTTCGTTTCGGTTGCATCCGCTTACGCTGCCTCTTTGAGAGCGAATTTTTGAATTCATGTGTCAGCACCATGGACTAGGACCTCATTTTCATTTTTTATTCTTTTATTTTTATTCTTAGTTTAGCTTTTCTCTTATTTTCTTTTTATTTACGTAACTTTTGGAATAAGTGCAGATTATTTCGAGTCTATGGCAAGGGTGAAGAATGCCCCTGGTTCTGTTAGAGACGTGCCCGGGCGAGCCTTTCGGTCTCGGAAGTTTCACCCAGAGCAGATATTTGACCTGGGAGAGTTCGAGAGGCGTCCCGACAGCGCGTGGACTGTCGCCGAGCTCAGGGGGCGTCGCCTCGACCGATTGTGTGTGCCTCCCACTGATGTGGCACACGAGCGCTTGGTGCAGGTCTTTTACGAGTGCATGACCTACTCCTGCATAGCGCCGAACACATTAGAGACGGTCGTGGGCACCACGACGATCACTATTACGTGGAGCCGGATTGTGCAGATGCTCAACATCCCTCACCAGCAGCCTCCAGATATGGTTGACCAGGATGGTCGACCAGTTTACAGGGCCGCACTTCCAGCAGACTTAACACTATTTTCCATCGTGATGGACATGTGTGGCGGGGCGTTTACCACACCCAGTCACAATTGCACGTCCAAATCGATGTGCCCTAGTAGACTATGGTTCCTGGACACCGTTCTCATTAAGAACTCGTGTCCCCTGCAGCATGTGGCAGAGCGCAGAGGCGACCTCCTCCGTTGCCTTTACGCTTTCCACACGGGCACGTGGTTTTCTGTCCCGTCGCTGATATGGGGGCAAATGTTCAAGATATGGGACAGCCTCTTCAACAAGAGGATGCGGCGAGCAGCGAGTTGGCGGCTTCCCTTTCCTTTCCTGGTCGTAGCTTTTCCCAGTCGTGCCAGTATACCGGTCAGTGATACTGACATTCAGTTGGCACTGCCCACCCGCTTCACATCTACTCAGTGGGAGAGGGTGCGGTGACACTTAGAGCGACAGGACCACCAGGGTGATCCACCAGATGATGTAGATATGGATGCCCCGGTGGAGATGGATGAGGGAGAGCCTGCAGAGGGTGAGTCCGATGATGAGGAGATGGAGGAGGAGGAGATGGATATTACTGCAGAGCGGCACGATATCCTGGAGACTGGCTATTCCTGCCTCGCAGCTGATGTTGAGCGGCTCCAGTAGGGTTTTGAGGTGCACGTCCAGGTGACGCAGAGTCAGCTGGAGGGCATCCGATCGGACATTTCATCTCTGGCACAGGGCCAGAGGGCGATTTTAGACGAGTTCCGAGCCTTCCGGCAGGACCTGCAGTTCCTGTTCGCAGGTCGAGCTTCCACCTCCATTTCTACTCCCACCGAGCCACCGCCACCACCACCACCCGCCCTCGAGTAGCTTTATATATTTGCACTTGCTGTTTTACTTTCTGTATTTTCTTTTCTTTTTCTTCTTTCTTTATGTTTGATAGGCCATGTTGGCCATGTTTTCTTTCTTTTTATGAGTATTCCAGATGCATGTACGTTTTGTACTGAACTCATTTTCATATCTATGGAATACAGTTATCTTTTCTTTTATACCATGTGTTATCTTTTCTGTCTTTATTTTTGCTTTCTGTCAATATATCTGTTCTCTATACTTTGACTATGTATGTAGTACCACTTGTCTAATTGTTATATGCGATTCAGTTGATGATTTCCATTTATTACTGCCTGGTTTAAATTCCCAATACTGTTGAGATTGCTTTAACGCAGTATGGCGTTAATAAAGAAAGGCAGCCCCTTTGCATGCTATACGTTAGCGTGCCTGGATAATCAATATCTTATCGCATAGACCTCTTAGACAATTGGGAAACACCAGTTCAGACCCTTAGATATGTAGTGATCTTGGCATTGTCTATTTGTGCCTTATTATTTTATTATGTTCTTTTCATATACTTTTTGTTCCTTTTTTATGCTCGTGGTATCCAGTTGGTGTTCCGTGCAGGTTTTTCTTATTTGCAGGATGGCCGCTATTGTTGGAATACCATTTTTATCGCATTCTGCAGTCCCGGTACTTTCTTTCCTTGTTCTTCTTGTCCAAACATTGAGGACAATGTTGCATATAAGTTTGGGGGCGCGGTATGCTATACCACTTGCATATGCATGCAATGTTCAGTCGTTATATTGATTGTCATTGTAGAGCAAGTTTCTTTTCCTGATATTTTTGCATGCTTGCTTTGATGTCTTGCTTTTGAAAGGAAGATCATTCGAATAAATGTCCGAGGTAAATGCAGCAGGTGGTTAAGAACTTTAACATTGTAAATCCCCGCACTTTTGCAAGCTATATAGTAGGCTAGAACGGTTTACATTTTTGTCCAAATATGAGCACGTATAATTCTTGTCCTAAATTTGTCCTTAACTGCACAAATTCGCACACATGCATTTTAAATTGTGGGGTATAAGTCTGATGGAGAATTTTGTAAATTTCTATTTTTATCTGAACAACTTTAAAAATAAGTTCTTCCGGTTGTTAAAAAAAAAAAAAAAGAGAGAGAAAAAGAGAATAATTTGCAATAAGCCTTCTCACTCAATAAACTGGATTTCTATGCCTCAAAGCAGGGAGTATTCGCGTATAAGTGTGCAAGGTTGAGCAATAATAAGCGGGTGGCTGACTTAAGCTCATCGCCTTGTAAGGTCGGTTATTAAGTTCAAGGGGTGTTTCTTCACCTAATGCCCTAAAACCAATTGGTTTGGGAGTCATTGGCCCAATGCCGCTACATGGGCTTACAAGAAAGCAAAAAGAGCTAAGTATTGCACGGTCATCCGCACATGAGCAATCATGAATGTTTTGTGATAATGAACAACGGTGTCGAGCGTTTTCAATGAGTTTTTCTCTTAAAAATAGATTTGTTCTTATTCTTCTCCAAATAGGACAAAAGTCGTGCGTTAGAATGCATGTTCACTTTTCAAAGAGGATTTTGGGGTTGGAGGTTGTATTTTTGTTCGAATTGGCCATTATGTGGGGACCGTCGTTTATTTATAGCTTGTGAAAGTCCATTTTTGCTAATGACCACATAGTTCTGTAATACTTGTTGCATTTGCCAAATGTGAAACGAATGGATGATCGCCCTTTATCTAGTTGATGACTCAGCATGATTAAACTTTTGTATAAGATAGTTAATTTTACTTTTGTAATATTGCATTGCTAAGGGACTAGCAATATGCAAGTTTGGGGTGTGATAAGTGTTCAATTCTATGCATTTGAACCCTCTTTATTGCATATGTTAGTCCCGTTTCTACGTTTACCGAGATATGTTTACGGTATTTTTGTATTTTTGATGTATTGCAGGTCTTGTAGTAAAAGGAGCAAAGTTTGAGGCCATTTGCAGCTGAAGAGAAAAGTTAGAAATTGCAGCTAAGGCATCTCGATCAATCAAAATGTTGATCTCGATCAATCGAGATCTCGATTGATCGAGATCTCATTTCGATTGATCAAAATCTCGATCAATCGAGATCCAATCTCGATTAATCGAGATTCTGTAGAAGCCACTTGCCCACTTGCTCACCTGCTTTCCCACTTGCAACAAAATCCCCCTTTTTGCACGACTTAGGGGGATTGTCTGACTTGGACAAGACCCTTGGGGACCTTCTTGATATAATGGATATATATATATATATATATATATGGTGGGCCCCAAGGTTGAAAAAGGAGCCATAAAGCACAAGGAAGCCTCATATCTCACATATCTCTTATACACATCAGAATACACAAGGAGAGACCTTCGGGAGAGGAGAAAGAGGAGCTGAACCAGACCAAGAAGCTTCATCTTCTCCATCAATGGAAGAGTGCAAGGCAACCATGAGCAACTAACTCTTCTACTAAGGTGTGGTTGAAGCCCCTAGCCATGTAAACTTGTTCATTTTTGTAGCACTTGGGGATTTGTAATTAAATGTTGATTATTTAGCCTAGTGACCATGTACACTAATACATTTCTTTTATATATTCATTTGATGTTGAGTTTATTCTTGTCTTAGAGTAGATTCTTTCATGTGAATACACAACATTTGCATATTCCACAAGAAGTGCAAATGATGGCTAGATAATGGTGTTTAAATGAATGTGTGGTGTTTGCTTGTATAAACCATGCCAAGATAAGGTAGTTTGGATGCATGTAGGTTCACTTAGAGAGTAGGGTAATTAGGTAGTTAGTTAGGTTGAAGAGCTATGCTTGTTGAAGATGGATTATGATAGGTTAGCACACACATTGATCTTTTGATATGTCATTGAGGCCACAAGCCTAATGACATTGTTAGGCATTTAATTTATGAATCCCATGCTTGCTACACTTATGAACATGTGAATGGCTAGTGGTGGAAACTACCCCTAGTTCCCTCTCCTAACTTTAAACTCTTTAATTTTATTGTTTTTACATTCATGCAATAGCTTTATAAACAAAAACTCAAAACCCTGTTTTTAGGATTAAAGTGGAATTAATCTTTCTTTAAGACAATTACGACTAGTCCTCGTGGGATCGATACCCTCTATATAGAACCTTATCTACAAAGATTCATGCTCTTGCGAGTGGTTAAATTATATTTTGATAAAAAGGGCAAAATTAAGCTTTCAATATAACTCGAGTTTAGCCACATCAATTAGTTACTGGCTGACTTTACAATTTTTCTTCCTCTCTATGATTCAAAGTGCTAGCTAGCTGCCCCATTTGAGCCTCTAGCTTGGATATGGATTGAGAGTGCATTGAAGTAACTGAGTGTTAGTTTCAAATTTCTCTAATGCTGCTAGCATTTTATCCTCAAATGCTGAACTCCTAGGTGGAGGCTGGGGAGTTTGATGATAATATTGATTCTGGGGATAAAATTAGAAGAAAGATAAGCAGACTGACGACCAGACTAAAAACATGACATAGGGACTGGTCCTTGGGACTGAGGGACATGATTGTTTAGAGATGGACTACGCCATGAGTGATTTGGATGATTCCTCAGACCTGGATTATATGTATTAGAGTATGGATTGTTCCCAAGTCTAGAGAAAGCAGCATTGACTTGTTTTGGATTGGATTTAAAAATTTGCCCTGACATGGGACAATCTATGAAATAGTGTGACAGACTAGTGCAGATACCACATCCTTCCTGTAGATAGGAGTAGGGGTTGGAAATTGACTAGCCGCCATGAGTTAATCTACTTTTCTTGATAATTCATCCACTTTGGTGTAGACATCGAGTGATGTGCCTATTTCAAACGCTCCAATTTTGCGAGAATTACTTGTTCTAACTGGAGTGGCGAAATCATGTTGTGTGAAATTTTCACTCATATTCACAAACAATGTCCATGCCTCATCCTCAATCTTAAGCCTGAGTGTACCCCCACAAGTTGCATTTACCATTTGCCTATACGACTCAATCAGCCCATCATAAAAAAATTGTACAAGTTGCCACTTAGGAATATCATGATGAGGACACTTCCTAAGAAAATCACCATATCTCTCCCATGTATCATGAAATTGCTACCCTTCTATTTGGGAGAAACTGGTAATGGATTGCCTCATTTGATTTGTTTTCCCTATTGGAAAGTATTTCTTGAGGAACTCTTGTTGCAATTGTGCCCAAGAGGTTATTGTATTCGGTGTTAATAAATTTCACCAGTTTTTA
Organism: Cornus controversa; assembly: GCA_026545225.1. Lineage (NCBI taxonomy): Eukaryota > Viridiplantae > Streptophyta > Magnoliopsida > Cornales > Cornaceae > Cornus > Cornus controversa. Next base: position 15,525,843 of record CM048854.1, on the reverse strand, counting down.
GTTTTATCTTTTAGAGAGAATGGGAAAAGACGCATCCGTAAAGCATCATCTAAATTTTTTTGGATTTTGACAGTTAAACAAACTTCTAAGAGGTCATCAAGATGTTTATATGGATCCTCATTATTAAGTCCATAGAGAGATGGAAGCATTTGTATAATTCTGGACTTAGTCTCATTGTTCACTACTATGACGTTAGGTAATTGCATGCAGGATGGGGATGTATATGCCCCAGGAGCGAAGTGCTCCTTAAGTGCTCGAGGATTGTTCTCAGCCATAGTTTCAGTCTCAGTTTCAGATGAATGTTGGTCCTCTAAGTCTTGGGCCCTAATTTCTCCCCTATGTTGATGTAAGGTTCTTTCAAGTTCAGGGTTATATGGGACTACTGGTGTGTCTAAAGACCGACGACCCAACATATACCACAAGTAAGGCCTAAGAATTAATTAAAAAATATATAAATAAAAATAATAAATAATAAATAAAATAAAATAAAAATAATAAAAGAAATTAAAATAAAATAAAAATAAAAATAAAGAATGATAACAAATTAAGCAAAGTACTAACTAGAATAAACAAGCACACGTAATTTGAATATAAAAATCTCACAGAGAGTTACGATGAATTCCACTCCTCTGTTCACGGTTCGTAACCAAAAGCACCTATACTCGAAAAATAATAATAATAAAAAAATGAAATGGATCAGAAAAGAATAAAGAAAAATCCTAACTTAATAATTAAATTAAAATTAATCTTTAAGACTAAGCACCAAAACTATTCAAGCAAGTCCCCGGCAACGGCGCCAAAAAATTATTACTAAGACACTAATTCATATAATTTTAGGGGGCATTGAATGTGCAACATTCATTGCTTATCACACCCTCAAACTTACATATTGCTAGTCCCTTAGCAATACAAAACTAAAAATAAAATAAAGCAACTAAACTACTTCCTCTTTCGTGGGAGATCCCATTACATTTAGCATATGCAATAAGCCTTTTAAACCCCTAGGTTACCCTTAGTGGACAAGTGAAGTCTCACGAGAGTTTCCAGAGATGCTACCCACAAACATGCAAAGATTCATGTTTCAAACATTGATCAAGAAGAAGACTACAAAATGCAGTTAAAAGACTTGCTTTCAAGAATACTTTCAAATTCCAAAATCCCATAATTCAAAACAATGGTTCTCACACAAAATTTACATAAGCACAAATCAAAGCAACCAACTCTAGCCCCCTTGTAAAAAGTGAACTAACATTCATCTATGTGGTTTAACCCAGCTTTGAGTGAGCAATTACAAATCCCTTCAATTCATTAGATTATAGTATTGAACTTATCACGCAAAACATGAACACATGCAAAAAAAAAAAAAATTTTTTTTATGGTTGGGCAATGCCCAGGTTTATTAGGCTTTCGAATTGATCCATGTAACAAGCTTTCAGCTAGTGACTCCCAACCAAATGGCTTTAAGGCACTAGGTTTCAAGATACCCTGATGGACCAAATAACTCGAACCAAAACAGCCACAAACCACAGACTAACCAATGACGCAATGCCCAAGTTTATTAGGTTTTCGAATTGATCCATGTAGCAAGCTTTCAGCCAGTGACTCCCAAACCAAATGGCTTTAGGGCACTAGTTTCAAGATATGCCGACGGACCTAATAACTCGAACCAAAATGACTATAAACCACAGACTAATCAATAACAAAAAAGGTTCCAACCCCTTATTTTTCAAGGGAACACTCACTCTTTTTTTTTTTTTACAAGTGTAGCATGCTTAAAATGTTTACTCTCAAGGGATACCAACTTATATTCAGTAAATATAACTAATAACTCAAAACCAAGTACATGCCCCCATCAACTCTACTAGTGTGCGCGTGAATTATGAAAAGAACTAGTCAACCACTCCAAGTTATGTCAATGTAAATAATGATTTAAACCACTGCATTCAAACTATAGTTTCTATAAATTTTACACATACTCTACAATTGCAAGTCAATAACCTACATAAAGTATTGATAAGCATTGAATGTTATACATTCTCGCGCCTTTACTTATGTATCTTGATTCTATAGCTGCACATATTGTATAGCTTTTACGTGTTTTTATGTTTTTGATGATTTCAGGTTCAAACCCAGAATGTGGCGTAATTCGACTCCTTTATCAGTTCAACAATGCATTCTTATTTCCTACCATCCTTCATGGAAAGTCTACATCAAGGAATAGTGAATGGCGTGTAAAGACCGTAGGCGAAAAGTAGGAAGTTGAAGATCTTCAAAAAAAGGAAGATCAATGCATCGAAGTAGCCACTTCGATGCATTGCAACTTCGATGCATTGAAGTTCCTACTTCGATGCATCGCCCGAACCTGCTGAAGATATTTTTTTATAGATATTTTCTCCAATTGCCACTTGTCTAATTTTGCTTGGATAAAGCCTTGCACAGAATTTTTATGATATTTTGAGCCTCAGATCAGTTATATAGCTAGAGAATATGTAATAAAAGATATAACACACAATTCTTGTAATAGAGAGCATATTTTAGAATTCTAGAGAGAGAAAGTAAAGTTCTAGAGAGGGAAAGCTTCAAAGAGGGTTTTGTAAGGCCTTGAAGAGCATTTTGAGCATGAGACCATCTCTGTCTATGGAGTGCTTCCAGCCCACCATGATTAACTAATCTTTCTCTAGGGTTTTGACAAATTCTGGCTTTGTAAATATATTCTAACTTTAATGAATTGGGGATTTTTATGTATTTTGTGTATATGTCTATTGCCTTGAGCCATATATATATATAAGTTTACAAATTCTTCATGCTCATGTGTTATGATTTATCTTCTTGTCTTAGAATGCTTAAATTCCTCACATGATTTTCAAATACTTGTAAGTTTCACAAGAACTACAAGTGATGGCTTGAGACTAATTTTCACTATAACATGCATAGCTAGATTTGCAAAGTCCATATTTAGAGAATGTGATTTTGCTTCAATTAGGTAAGTAGGTAAGTAGGGAAATCATGTGACGATAATTTCGCTACAAGTGGATAATTAGGTAAATAAGGAAAATCACATTTTTCGAAGATGAATTATAGTATAATAAGTTATTTGTATTCTCTTGACGACGCCATTGTAGGTGAGACTTGTCAACGCGTCCTTTAGTACACATTTGCATGAATTCTCCCAATTTATTATAAGTGTGACATACTACGAGGTTAGTGGGGAAGTCTAACCCTAGTCCTTTATTCTTCTCTAAATTTTTGTATTTAAATTACTTTTATGCTTTCAAAGTAGAGTACGCAACAACCAACATGGTTGTGGTTTAAATAAGAACCAACCCTCAACCTTTAGTGAGTTATACTTTTGTAGTCTCTGTGGGATCGACACCCTCAACTTAGAGCCCTATCCTTCAAGGATTCGTTCTATTGCAAGTGATAAATTTATAAATTGGGAGTAGCGTAACCGAACACAACAATTTTTGGCACCGTTGCCGGAGACTACGGTTAAATCGCTAAATTAGAGGATTGAGTCTAGTTTAAATTTTAATTTAACTCATTCTTTATATTCTTTATTGGTAAGTATCTTTATCTTTATTTCTTAAGTGTGTCATTGTAGGTACTTGTCTAATCAAGGCATCAAGACTTAAGCTTGGATCCTTGTGAGTAGAGTACTCAACTTTCTTGCACTTAGAAATTTGAAATTTTATTTTTGCATATAGTTTAAAGTTTTTAGTTTATTCATATGAAAGGTAGGAGATCCTTGTTGCCGTGTGACGTTGAACTTGAATAAACTCTTAGACAATATAGTAGCATTCCTAGGGACCCTATATTGCTTAGAGAACATAGGAGAGAAACCATGGCAAATAATGACAACCAAAATGTTCAGCAAAATCTAATCTTACCACCCCCGCCGGGTGGTTAGATTCTTCGAGATTTTTATGTTCCATTTACCTATGCATCTTCTTCTTGTATTCGTTTTTCGAATGCGAGGAGGAACAATTTTGAAATCAAATTCTCAACAATTAATCTTCTTATGAAGTCCGAGGGGTGTTTCTTCACCTAGTGCCCTAAGACTGTCTGGTTTGGGAGTCATTGACCTAACGTTGCTGCATGGGCTTGCTAGAAAACTTAAGGGACTTAGACATTGCACAGCCACTTGTACATAAGCTTTTGTAAATATTTTACGTTTTAATGGTATGCTTTTGTGATATTTTTCAAAAAGTTTTTCTTTTAAAGACGGGCGTTGTATTTATTTTCCAATTGTGACAATAAGCCACACATTAGGATGTATGTTCACTTTTCAAAGAGGACATTTTGGATTGCATTTACATGCTTATTAAAGATTGAGCAATGTGTGGGGACTGTTTTCATATTCATGATTCTAACATTTTTAGATTTTGTAAGTACTTGTTGTGTGCGTCATTTGTGGCAGAAAATTTTGAATTCCATTAGGACAGAGCTATATGAAATTGCATGCATGTTTGTGGGTAACATCTCTGTTAAACCCTCACGAGATTTCACTCGTCCACTAGGGATGCCTAGGGGTTCAAAAGGCTTGTTGCATTCGCTAAATGCAATCGGATCTCCCACGAAAGAGGAATTAGTTTAGTTGTTTCATTTTATTTTTAGTTTTGTATTGCTAAGGGACTAGCAATATGTAAGTTTGGAGGTGTGATAAGCACTAAATGTTGCACATTTAAACCTCTTTAATTGCATATGTTAATTCCTTAATTGTATTTATTTTGGTATTTTTATGTTATTTTCTTGTTTTTGTTGATTTCAAGACTTTTTCACAAAATTCAATCAAATCTGGTAATTTCGGGACTTCAATGATGTTTCAATGTGCGGTCCAAGCTTCTTACGTAATTCCATGAGATAAATATTTTTATTTTTATTGTTATTATTTTTATTATTTATTTTTATTATTATTATTTTTATTATTTATTAGTATTATTTATTTTTATTATTATTATTATTATTTATTTTTATTTTTATTATTATTATTATTTATTTTTATTTTTATTATTTTAATAATAATTATTATTATTATTATTTTTATTTTTATTTATTATTTATCCTTTGGAATATGCTTTGGAGGAATATGCTTTGGAATATGCCGTAAAATATGCTCTGGATATGCTTTTATTTGCTTATAAAAGGAGCTTAGAGCTCATTTGTAAGACATATATTAGAGACACATTTGTGATACATTGATACACATTTGTAATAGATATAGATATATGTAGATAGTATTATTATTTTGTTGAGAAAGAAAGAGAAGTCTAGAGAAGGAAAGCTTCAAAGAAGGTTGTGACGGAGCCTTGAAGATCAGATGGAGCTGGGATTGCCTCTGTCTATGGAGTTCTTCCACCTCACCATGATCAACCAACGCCTTCTCTAGGGCTTGAACAAAGCCCTAGCCATGTAAATATATTTTAATTATAATAAATTAGAGTTTTTGTGTATTGTTGTGTATATGTCTCTTGCCTTGAGCCTTATATAAATATAAGTTTACAAACTCTTTATACTCATGTGTTGTGATTTATCTTCTTGTCTTAGAATGGTTAAATTCCTCACATGATCTTCAAACGCTTGTAAGTTTCACAAGGACTACAAGTGATGGCTTGAGACTAGCTTTCACTATAACATGCATAGCTAGATTTGCATAGTCCATGCTTAGAGACGGTGATTTCGCTACATTTAGGTAAGTAGGTAGGTAGGGAAATTAGTGACGATGATTTCGCTACACTTAGGTAATTAGGTACGTAGGGAAATCACACTTATTGCAGATCGATTATAGTATATTAAGGTGTATGTATTCTCTTGGCGACGTCGTTGTAGGTGGTACTTGCCAAATGCGTCATTTAGTACACATTTACATAAATTCCCCTGTTTATTATAAGTCTTACATGTTTATGACGCTAGTGGTGAAGTTTGAACCACTCTTTATCTCTCCAACTTCTATCTTTAATTTATGTTTTATTTTATGTCATTTAATTTTAAGTTCATTATTATAAAAAGAAAAAAAATAAATTCTTTTAAATTGAACTAGATGAGATCTTGATAGCTTAACAAAATAGCCAAACACAGTCTCTGTGGGTTCGACCCCTACTCTTCACTTTACTAATTTTAGTAGAGTATTTGTAGGTATTTATAAATTCTCTTTTGTCGATGTGTAAAACAACAACGACAATATTACATATTATTTTATCGCATTTTGCACACCGAACACCATACTATTCTCAAATGACAATTTGTGCAAGGATTTTATGATGGTTTAGGGGAGCCCCACAAACAAATGATTGATGCTAGTTGTGGAAGTACATTTGATCGGCGCTGAATGTTACGCATTCTAACCTCTTAACTTATGTATTTTATTCTCTTAGCGATAGATTATTTTGTGATTTTACTTCGTTTTAGTGTTTTCTGTATTTTCAGGACCTTAATGATTATTTTAGTTAAAACTATGATTTTGAGCTTTTAAAGATGACATGCAAGATGGTTAGATGAAGCCTACATCAAAGGGATCCATTCAAATATATATTTTAACTCAAATCAGCCCATGGAAGAGGTCCAAGAGAATTACAACTGCTTAAGAAGGTTTCGGGCCTGAAGCCCAAATCTGCGCATAATACAGTCTTAATCTCATTTTGGAAAATGGACCAGAAGTGTTATTTCTGAGCCTCAAATCGACTTAATTCTTTGATATTGTTGAACGAAATTTGATTCTGCACACTTTTGTATCTCACAGAAATTCCGTAAATCGGACTTCTAGTGGGTCAAAAGTTGGGCTGAACGTCAGTAGGAAAACCTGATTAGTGCTGCGGGAAAACCTAATTAATTCCTAATTGGATTAGGACTTTGATATATTCTCTTGGCTATTTAAAGTGAAAAATTGGGTCTGTATTGAGGAGGCTTGACAACAGCTTTGAAGAGCTTTTGGAGTAGAGAATCATTGGAGAATAAGGCGTATCATGAGCGGCTAGTTCAGCCACCAGGGTTTTGATGTAGCCCTAACTAAACATCACTGGTTTGATTGTTCTAATTATTGGGAATTTTTGTATTCATTCATAGATTGTGTAATTTAGAGGATTCTTATTATAGAATTGAGCAATAAAAGTCTTATAAATTCAGTTTCAATGATTTCTTATCTTGTCTTAGATATTTGATTGTTGTTATTGAACTCATTCCTCTTGTTTTCTGTGATCATGAGAGTTATTATTGCACAATGGTTTTCATTGAATATATCATTAAAAGTTTTGATGGATTATGCCTAGAGAAGATGAACCATACTGCACCCTAGATTAGTTAGGCAGATGACCCATGCTAATCGAAGATAGTCCATGACTTAGCCTTAATCATATGTTATCTTCTTGACGGATGGAGGTGAGCTTGTAGCCACCGACACCACTTATGCATGATATGATGCCCCATAGTTAGTTCAATTGACCATTGATTGTGAAGTTAGTGGTGATTTACAATTACCCTAGACTTATCTTATATTTTCTACACTCCTTAGTTTTTCTTGCTTTTGTTCAATTGCTTCATTAGTTAATTTAGATATAAAAATCAGCAACTTATTTCTTTTAAATTTAATTAGAATTAATCATAACAATTCAACTCAGTCAGACCATAGTCCTTGAGGTTCGACACCCCTTTCGATAGCCCTATTCTGCAAGGAATTCGTTCTATTGTGAAGTGTGGTAACTTTTAATTGATACACTTATTGAGTCACACTTACACACGAATCAATTTTTGGCGCCGTTGCCGGGGACTGTCTATTTGATTGTTTGGATTTTTAGAATTAGTTCCAATTGGATTTTTAGTTTAGGAATTTTTTTAATTTTTTTAATTTTTCTTTTATTTATTTATTTATTATTATTATTATTTTTATTTTCTTTTCAATTAATAATTAGTTTTATTTTATTTTTTAGTTTAGAAATTTTATTTTTGCTACTAATCTAATTTATTTTTAATTTAATTTAATTTTATTTTTTCTTTTCCGATATTTCAATCACCATACCATTGAGCAAGAGGAAGAGATTATTGACATCATGGATGGTGTGCGTGGTAATAATGAGGACAACAATATTGTGCCTAATGTTGTTGTGGAAAAAGCGAGATTGATCAGAGACTACTATGTCCTAGAGACTTATAATTCACCAGCTGATTTTCAATTGCCTGATGTCACTACATAGAACTATGAGATCAAGCCCAGTATCATTCAGATGTTACCATCCTACTTTGGGTTGACTCATGAGGATCCGTACAAGCACTTGGATGAATTTTTAGAAGTTTCCTCATTAACGAAAATTCATAACTTCTCAGAAGATGCTTTCCGAATGCGACTCTTTCCATTCTCTTTGAAGGAAAAGGCCAAGTATTGGTTCAGATCTCTACCGATGGGCTCTATCACTACATGGACTCAAATGCAAAGTGAGTTCTTGAAGAAATATTTTCCTATAGGGAGGACCAATCAATTCAGACGAGCTATCACTGGTTTCTCTCAATTTGAGGGGGAACAATTTTTTGAGACATGGGAGAGATTCAAGGACCTTCTTAGGAAGTGTCCTCATCACCAAGTTCCAATGTGGCAGTTAGTGCAGTGTTTCTATGAGGGACTAACAGAAAGTAACAAACAGATGGTGGATGCATCATGTGGGGGTACTTTTATGTTAAAAAGTGAAGATGAAGCATGGACTTTGTTCGAGAATCTCAGTGACAATTCTTTGCAACATGTGTCTTCATCTCGTTCGAGCAGACCATCTAATACAAGGAAGGTTGATGATATTTTTTAGATTGGTTCTACAGATGCTATGTCTACCATTGTGGATGCTGTGTCACAGAGAGTGGTGCAACTCATGGCAGCTGGTCAAGTTCCTAATCCATCTCCATACCCTCTTATATTTGAGCCATGTGCTTTTTTCTCGAGTCCTATGCATCATGTGAATAATTGCCCTTCAATTGGGCAGTTTGTCGATCTTCCATAAGAGCAAGGGGCAGCAATTCAGACCACTTTTCAACCTCAGAACTATATGCCTTCACAATTATATCAAGAACAAGTTCCTATGACACAGAGGTATTCAACCATTGAGGACAAGATGACAATTGTCCTAGAAAAATTTGAGAAGCTTTACTCTATTGTTGAGACGGTGGAAGCTACTGCAGCAACAGTTCAATCCATTGCCCAATTGGTACATTCTCACTCTCAATCGATTGTCAAACTAGAATCTCAGTTTGGACAACTTGTCAATGCCTTGAGTAGAAGAGAAGAGGGGAAACTACCAAGCCAACTAGTTGCCAACCCAAGAGGGATTCATGTCCTCGACAATATTTCTTCTTCAACCAACCCACACCATGAACAATTTCAAGCCATCACCACTCTTAGAAGTGGAGAAATAAGTGACAACAAGGTGGGGGAGAAGAAACTTGATGAAGAAGAGGTAACCAAGAGTTCTAAAATTTCTCATGAGCTTAAAGTGAAATTGAATACTTTTAATGCCATTCAACATCCTCGAGATGAGAGTGATTGTTTCTTCATGGATGGCTTTGATGATTATGTTGAAGAAGTTGATTCGGTTGATCTATCTTATGATGTTGAGAAGTCCATTGAGGGGGTGAATGCTTTACTTGAGGTAGTGGCCATGAAAGATACTCCACCTTAGAGGATTCCGATTGAGCCATTACCTATTCTTTCTAGCACTCCTCCGATGCCATCATTAGAGTCTCCTCCATGGGTAAAATTGATACATGTTCCGTCAAGGGAGAGAGATGTGTTTTTTGAAGCCAATGACACCATTCTAATTTCTTTGAGTTTGGCACAAAGAGGTGAGGATTATATAGGAGGAACGAAATTAAATCTCCTCAAGAGATGTGGCATTGGGTGAACTCTCAATTGAAGTCGATGACCGTCACCTACGGACGTTAAATTGTAGGATTTGTGTGTATTTCTATCCTTAATTTCTTTAGTTTTATTTTATTTATTTATTTTTTATTTATTTATTTTAGTTTATGTTTTTCTTTAGCTTTCTTTCAATTCTAGTTGCGTTTTAATGTTTTTTCTTTGAGTTTTTGATGTATAAGTTGCTTCTAGAGGATGCCAAGAGGTGTACTGAGGTATTTGGACTCAAGACAGGTGAAAAAATGAGCTCTCGATCGACCTTGGACGATGGAGACTCCAAAAATACACGTCCCGGTAGACCTTGGGCGATGGAGGGCAAAACAGGCATCAGTCGGGGGGATCGATCGCCCAAGCAAGGGGGGATCGATTGCCCCCATTTTTCCCCAAGCTGGGAGACCAACCAGCTGGGCGATCGATCACCCAGCCCTGGGGGGATCGATCGCCCCAACCCCTGAAGGCGCAAATTGCTCCGTTTTGTCTATTTTGCGACCCTCTTTCATGCTTCATTGCTCCGACTTGGAAAATTTAAGCCTTGGTGCCTCTTCTACATCAATATACACTCTAAAATCTTCCAATTTTATTTCCATACACCTACTTGATCATCATCATTCATCACCATCATCATCAATTCCAACTTATTATTCTCCATTATCATTAAAGTTTCAACTTTTTCATGTTTCCTTCTTCACAAGAGGTGTGAATTAATTGTGGAAGTGGGGTGATTTCTTTAAGGGGTTTTGTGCTACAAGTTTGGGGGAGGACATTGCAAATTGATTGTGGACTAGTTGGTTGACTTTGATGCTCCATTCCGGCCATGACTTAGATGCTTCGGCACCACCTTCTCCTTGATTTTTTCGGAGGTAACTATCTTTTGTAATTTTATTTTTAATTTTATTTTCTTTATTTTATTTTTCATTTTATTTTCTCTTTTCTTTCTTGAGTAAAAAAAAAAGAATTTTCTATTTCATTTTTATTTTCACCCATATTATTTCACTTGGTCTTTGGGGTATAGTGGTTTGTTTTGACAGGTTGTTGCATTCAAGTTTGGGGGTGTGCTTGCCTTGCCTTCTTGCTATTGGTTTGCTATATTTTCTCGCCAGTACTCCATGATCATGGTAACATCGTTCTTACTCTTTTCTATGCTTCGATTGGGTGTACATTGAGGACAATGTACAATTTAAGTTTGGGGGTGAGGCGATGCCTTATTTTTGTGCTTTATTGCATTATGGGGGAAATTTTTGTGAAATTCTTCTTGTATTAGGATTTTATTTTATTTTATTTTCTTAGTTTGTTTATTTTATTTTATTTTGTTTTGTTTTTAGATAGAATGTTTTGACATTATTCAAGGGATTAATACCTTATGTAGGTGCATAACTTGCAATTTTTGAGTATGTTTTAAATTTTTAGAAACTGTGGTTTAAATTATGTGGTTTTAATCATGGTTTGCAATAACATGTTTTGGAGTGATTGATTTTAGTTCCCTTACATGCACAAACACACTAGCATAATCTTATGGGGTATAAACTTTGGTTTTGAGTAATTGAGTTACATTTGCTTGATATTAATTAGTATCTCTTGAGAATGATTACCAATGATGTGTTTACTTGACTTCAATGAAAAAAAGAGAGAGAAAGAAAAAGAAAAAAAAAAGAAAAAAAAAAGTGATGAATAAGCAAATCAATTTGATCCTTTTCATGAGTAATCGGGCCTTTATGCCTCAGGAAGCACGGAGTGTTCACGTCAAAAGTGAAAGGGTGAGAAAAGATGAGCATTGGTTGTCTTGATTTGTAGCCTGACTGATTCGAGTAATTAGGTCTTTGGGGTATCTTAAAGCCTAGTGCCCTAAAGCCATCTGGTTTGGGAGTCACTGACTAAAAGCTTTCTACATGGATCTTTCAGAAACCTCAATAGATCAAGACATTGCACAACCAATAAAGCAATGAAAAAAAGAATTGAAAAAAAAATGAAAAAGTCATGTATTCATGTTTGGAAGTATGATTTCAATAAGGGGAGCTAGTGAGTTGAAGGGGTATGTGCCTTAATATATTCAGAGCTTGGTTATGTCACATGAGATGATTGCTAGTTCACTTGACACGAGGGAGCTAGAGTTGATTACTTTGATATATGTCGATGTGAATTATGCATGGGGACCATTGCTTTGAATTGTGGAAATTGAAAATTTGAAATTATTCTTGAATGCAAGTTTGTAACTATATATTGTAATCTTCTTCTTGAATTAATGTTGAAACAAAATTTTGAATGTTTGTGGGTAACATTTCTGGAAACCCTCACGAGACTATACTCGTCCACTAGGGGGAACCTAGGGGTTTAAAGGCTTGTTGCATATGCTAAATGCAATCGTTTCTCCCACGAAAGTGGAGTTAGGTAGTTTAGTTATTATTTGTTAGTTTCCTTTGTTTAGTTTTGTTTTATTCTATTACTAAGGGACTAGCAATATGTAAGTTTGGGGGTGTGATCGGCGTTGAATGTTACGCATTCTAGTCTCTTAACTTATGTATTTTATTCTCTTAGTGATAGATTATTTTGTGATTTTACTTCGTTTTAGTGTTTTCTGTATTTTCAGAACCTTAATGATTATTTCAGTTAAAACCATGATTTTAGGCTTTTAAAGATGACATGCAAGATGGTTAGATGAAGCTTACATCAAAGAGATCCATTCAAATATATATTTTAACTCAAATCAGCCCATGGAAGAGGTCCAAGAGAATTACAACTGCTTAAAAAGGTTTCGGGCCTGAAGCCCAAATCTGCGCATAATACAGTATTAATCCCGTTTTGGAAAACGGATCAGAAGTGTTATTTTTGAGCATCAAATTGACTTAATTCTCGTGATAGGTTGAATGAAATTTGATTCTTCACACTTTTGTATTTCACGGAAATTCCGTAAATCGGACTTCTAGTAGGTCAAAAGTTGGGCTGAACGTCAGTAGGAAAAACCCACCTGATTAGTGCTGCGGGAAAACCTAATTAATTCCTAATTGGATTAGGACTTTGATATATTCTCTTGGCTATTTAAAGTGAAAAATTGGGGCTGTATTGAGGAGGCTTGACAATAGCTTTGAAGAGCTTTTGGAGTGGAGAATCATTGGAGAACAAGGCGTATCATGAGCAGCTAGTTCAGCCACCAAGGTTTTGATGTAGCCCTAACTAAACATCACTGGTTTGATTGTTCTAATTATTGGGAATTTTTATATTCATTCATAGATTGTGTAATTTAGAGGATTCTTATTATAGAATTGAGCAATAAAAGTCTTATAAATTCAATTTCAATGATTTCTTATCTTGTCTTAGATATTTGATTGTTGTTATTGAACTCGTCCCTCTTATTTTCTGTGATCATGAGAGTGATTATTACACAATGGTTTTCATTGAATATACCATTAAAAGTTTTGATGGATTATGCCTAGAGAAGATGAACCATACTGCACCCTAGATTAGTTAGGCAGATGGCCCATGCTAATCGAAGATAGTCCATGACTTAGCTTTAATCACATGTTATCTTCTTGACGGATGGAGGTGAGCTTGTAGCCACCGACACCACTTATGCATGATATGATGCCCCATAGTTAGTTCAATTGACCATTGATTGTGAAGTTAGTGGTGAAATCAATTACCCTAGACTTATCTTATATTTTCTACACTCCTTAGTTTTTCTTGCTTTTGTTCAATTGCTTCATTAGTTAATTTAGATATAAAAATCAGCAACTTATTTCTTTTAAATTTAATTAGAATTAATCATAACAATTCAACTCAGTCAGACCATAGTCCTTGAGGTTCGACACCCCTTTCGATAGCCCTATTCTGCATGAAATTCGTTCTATTGCGAAGTGTGGTAATTTTTAATTGATACACTTATTGAGTCACACTCACACACGAATCAACATTCTTTCTAAAAAGCCCCGATGAAGCATGGATACTCTTTGAGAACTTGAGCGAAAACTTGTCTCACCATTCTTTTAATGAAAGGAAGAATAAGGTAGTCGCTCCTCTTAACGTCCAAACTGAAAGAATTATTGAAATGCGTAAGGAGCAAGCAACAGATAGGAAGATAGAAGCCTTAGAAAAAAATTGGATCAAGTTATGTTGGTCGGTTCTTCTTCTTTTTCTTCTTTCTCCAATCCTACTATTCCTAATCCTACCCTTCATCCCATATATGATGTGATGTGTTTCCATTCTGCTCTAGTCCTTCACATTATTTAAAGGATTGCCCTCATGCGGGGCAATTTCCCAAATTTTCATAAGAGCAAGCAAATGCACTTTAGTCTAGGCCGGGCCAAGTGTCATACCAAAACACTTATACTCCCGGATAGAGAGATCAAAATCAATTCTAATATGGGAACCAAGGCCAATATCAAGGACCTCGGGGACCATCTGGACAACATGGCCCATCTCAATTCCAACCTAGACCTTATCAATCCAATTCAAATTCAAGCTTCTACTACACTCCCAATCAACCACCTTATCGAAACCCAAGTTTTGATGAAAAAGTTTTGGCAGCTTTAGGCAATATCAAAAGTAACACTCAAAAGATCAATGCTCATTCACAATCTATTGCAAAGATAGAGTCCCAATTGAGACAACTAGCTAATGCAATGAATCGTAGAGAGGGTGGGAAGTTTCCTAGCCAAATAGTGGAAAATTCGAATTGAGTTCAAGTAATTGGTAATGCTTCTCATTCCTTTGAGTTCAATAAAGAATAAGCTCAATCAATTACTACTCTAAGGAGTGGTAGAGTGCTAGAAAATCTGATTGACAAGATAAGAGAGAAAGAATGTGAGCGTCCGATAAATCTAAATAGTCCCATTTTCAATCCAAAAGATATTCTAATAAATTCAAAAGAGTTCTCTAATAATCCAAAAAAAAAGGAAAGGATAAAATCATTGAAGCTACATTCTCATCAACTCTAAATCAAGCGGCTTCATTTGAACCTCTTATTCCCTTTCCTCAAAGATTAAGGGAACCAACTCAATTCAGGAAACAAGGAGAGAAATTGTAAGATATCATAGAAATCTTCAAGCAAGTAAAAATCAATCTTCCTCTTCTTGATGATATAAAACAAATTCTCTCATATGCTAAATTTCTTAAGGACTTATGCACCCAAAAACATAAATCTAGGAACCAAGTTCCTAAAAAAGTCCAATTAACTGAGCAAGTGAGTTCAATTCTCCAAAATAACACCCCTTCAAAGTTCAAGGATCCGGGTGCTCCCACAATCTCATGTGTCATTGGTGACCATGAATTCGAACAAGCCCTCCTTGACTTGGGAGTAAGTGTTAACTTACTTCCCTACTCAGTTTATGAGAAATTAGAGCTAGGAGAGTTTAAGCCGACCACAGTTATGTTACAACTTGCTGATCGACCGGTGAGGCAACCACGTGGGATAATTAAGAATGTTCTCATCAAAGTGGACAAATTTTATTTTTCGGTGGACTTCATAATCCTTGATACCAAACCTGTCCAAGATCCTACAAAGCATATTCCAATCATTCTAGGTCGCCCATTCTTGGCTACGGCTAATGCATGCGTTAATTGTTGTACCGGGGTGATGGATATCTCCTTCGGGAATATGACCGTTACGCTGAATATCTTCAATTCATCTCACCACACCTCCAACGATGAAAGTGACTATTTTTGTCTGGATGTTGTGGATGAGCTTGTGGAAGAGATGCTTCCCCAACTCTTGTCGAAAGATCCTCTTGAGGTGTGTTTGAGTCAATTTAATTTTGAGGACTTTGACATTGAGCAATCCATTGAGGATGTAAATCTAATGCTCGATGCCAATGTCATTAATGACTTTCCCATGTGGAAGACACCAATTGAGCATCTCCCTACTCTTTCAAGTACTCCTCCAACTCCATCTCTTGTGTCACCCCCACAACTTGAACTTAAGACTTTACCGTCTAATCTCAAATATGTTTTTCTTAGCCCAAGTGACAGTCTACCGATCATCATAACTTCAAATCTAACTTATGACCAAGAATGTTCACCCATAATGGTTTTAAAAGAACATAAAGGAGCCATAGGATGGACTGTTGCTGACTTAAAAGGCATTGACCAGTCCATTTGTATGCACTGCATATATTTGGAAGAAGATGCAAAGACCTCACATGAGGCGCAACGTAGGTTAAACTTAAATATGAAAGAGGTTGTAATGAAAGAAGTTATTAAGCTATTAGATGCTGGTATTATATACCCCATCTCGGATAGCAAGTGGTTAAGCCCCACTCAAGTGATACCAAAGAAATCCGGTATCACCGTGCTTCCAAACGAGCAAGGAGAATTAGTCCCTCAGCACACCACCACAGGATGACGAGTGTGTATTGACTATAGGAAGCTCAACTCCTCAACTAGGAAGGATCATTTTCTACTCCCATTCATTGACCAAATCCTAGAGTGGCTTGCTGGACAAAGTTTCTACTGCTTTTTAGATGGATATTTAAGATATAATCAAGTGGCAGTAGACCCGCAAGACCAAGGAAAAACCACCTTTACATGTCTATTCGAAACATTTGCTTATAGACGCATGCCCTTTGGGTTATGCAATGCACCGATAAATTTTCAAAGGTGTATGATGTCTATCTTCTTGGATATGGTGGAAAATGCCTTGAAGTGTTCATGGATGACTTTTCAGTCTTTGGACCTTCTTTTGACTCGTGCCTTCGAAATCTTACACTTGTACTCAAGCATTGTAAGGACACAGACCTCATTCTCAACTGGGAAAAGAGCCATTTTATGGTTCAAGAAGGAATTGTACTTGGGCATATAATGTCCAATAGAGGTATCTAGGTTGATAGAGCCAAGGTAGAACTTATCTCTAAACTTCCTCCACCGTCTTCTGTGAGGGGAATTCATTCATTCCTTAGCCATGCCAATTTCTATCGTCGTTTCATCAAGGACTTTAGCAAGATATCTTAGCCCTTGTACCGACTTCTTGAGAAGGATACTCCTTTTTGCTTTGATGAAGCATGCCTTAAATCTTTTGAATTGCTCCGCACACTTTTATCAACTACTCCAATTCTACTCCTTCCAAATTGGGCTCTCCCATTTGAAGTCATGTGTGATGTATCTAATTTTGCTATGGGTGTGGTCTTAGGGCAACGTGTAGACAAGTTGCCACATGTGATTTATTATGCAAGTAAATCCATTTTGAAGCCTAATTGAACTATACAACTACGAAAAATGAGTTGCTTGCAGTTGTCTACGCCTTGGACAAATTTAGATCCTATCTCTTAGGGTCCAAGGTTATTTTCTTTTCAGATCATGCCACTCTTCGGCATTTATTGGCAAAGAGGGACACTAAACCCCACTTGATTAGATGGATACTCCTATTACAGGAGTTCGATTTTGAGATTTGGGATAAAAAGGGCACGGAGAATGTGGTTGCTGACCATTTATCTAGAATCCTTGTGGAGTGCTATAACGACCAAATTCTAGTTAGCGAGTCCTTCCTAGATGAGCAACTATTTGTAGTCACTTATGAGAAACTTCCCTGGTATGCTGACATAGTAAATTTTCTAGCTACCGGAAAGCTTCCATCCTCTTGGTCTAAATAAGAAAAGGATCATTTCTACTCCCAAGTGCATTCATATTTTTGGGATGATCCCCATCTCTTTAAGTATTGTCCTGACCAAATCATTTGTTGGTGTGTGCCAAAGAGTGAGAGTCTTAGTATTCTTACTTTCTGTCACACATTGGAATGTGGAGGTCATTTTAGTGCTCGAAAAATTGTGTCCAAAATCCTTCAATGTAGTTTTTTTTGGCTCACCATGCATTGGGACACATACTTATTCTGTCACTTCAGTGAGCGATGTCAGCACCTCGGCGCTATGTCCCATAAAGATATGATGCCTTTGAACCTGATCTTAATCGTCGATATCTTCAATGTATGGGGCATTGACTTTATGGGCCCTTTCCCAAAATCTGTCAGTTTTGAATTCATACTTGTAGCGGTAGATTATGTATCTAAATGGGTTGAGGCTATGGCTACCAGAACCAATGATCACACAGTTGTGGTCAAATTCATTCAAGTGAACATTTTTAGTCATTTTGGTACACCTCGGGCCATCATTAGTGTAGGGGTAAACATTTTTGTAATCGGTTCCTTTGAACCTTGCTACTTAAATACTCTGTTACTCACATGATAGCTACACCTTACCACCCGCAGATAAGTGGTCAAGTAGAAGTATCTAATAGGAAAATTAAGCATATTCTTGAAAAAACAATGCACCCTAATCACAACAATTGGTCCCAACATCTCAATGATGCATTGTGGGCGTACCGTACTACTTATAAAACCCCGATTGGCGTGTCACCGTTCCGTCTCATGTATGGCAAGGCATGTCACCTACCAGTTGAGCTAGAGCACAAAGCCTTTTGGGCTATTAAGAAGTTTAACTTCGACATGAAGTTGGCTGGTTCAACTCGGAAACTTCAATTGAGTGAATTAGAAGAGATACAGAATGACGTCTATGAGAGTGCAAAAATCTATAAGGCAAAGACAAAAGTCTTCCGTGACCGTCATATTCGTTCCAAATCACTCTCTTCAAGCCAAAAAGTTTGGCTTTACAATTCAAGGCTTCGCTTATTCCTTGGGAAGCTCCGCTCTCGATGGGATGACCCTTTTATTATCCAATCTATTTCTCTTCACGGCGTAGTGGAACTAAAGGATCCCAATGATGGGGTACTTTTTAAGGTTAATAGGCAAGGAGTGAAACCATGCATTGATAGCCAAATGTAATTGGAATATGTGGATTTTGTTGAGTTGACGGATCCCATATATTTAGATGTATGAACTTGTGTACACATCTTGTCGTAGACGTTAAACTTGGTAACAACTTCTGCGGTCCTATCATATTTCGTGTGACCCTTCAAATCCAAAAAGGAATGTATCTAAATATTTCTGAAGTATCTGAGTGTGAGAGGTGTGAATTGAGGGCTTAACTTAAAGTTTTTTCATACTTGGGACAATGTTACAAATTTACAGTCAAAGGAAGTTTCGATGCATCGAAGTAGCCACTTCGATGCATCGCAGCTTCGATGCGTCGACATTAGCATCGATGCATCGATCTTTAAATGTCCCATTTTTCCTGCCAATTCTAGTAGCTGCCGCACCTTGTGTCGATAGGTGGTCGATGCATTGTCAACTTCGATGCATCAAAACCTCTACTTCAATGCATCGACAGTGACGATGCATCAAAGTAGCCACTTCAATGTATTGCACTGAGGCACGTGACTGTGTATGCAGTCACTTAATATTTGAACCCCTCATCTTTCCCTCTCATTTCTCCCTCTTCCTCTCGCGAATCCCTTTTCTCTCTCTCGTCCGAAGCTCCTAAGAACAACCCCACTACCACCAAGGTTCAAACCCCACCCTTAGGTCTCCATCCAAGAGTCCATGATGGGATTCCCCACGTAGATAGCTTGACATAACCCAATTTTTCTTCTTCAAGGTAAAGACCCTATTTGGTGTTTTTCTTACCTTATTCTTTTAATTTTCAAAATTATTGGTGGTATATTGTCGTAATTTGGGATTATTGGGTGAAGTTTGGGGGTAGTTGCTGTAGTAACCCTTGTGGATGGGTGTGAGTAGGCGGGTGCGAAGACAAACATTGGGCTGAGCTACCACAATGACAGGGTGCAGGGTGCTCTATCCCACATCACCTGGGTGTGGAAAAAAGGATGTACTTATATGTAGTATATTCTCTTCAAATGGTATGAGGCCTTTTGGGGTAAAACCCAAGAGCAAAAACGTGCGGGCTTAGGCCTAAAGCGGACAATATCATACCATGTGTTGAAGTGGGGTATTATAGTTGGTGTCAGAGCCTGAACCCAGCCGAAAGTGTGCCGACGAGGACGTCGGGCCTCGTAGGGGGGTGGATTGTAGTAACCCTTATGGACGGGTGTGAGTGGGCGGGTGCAAAGACAGACACTGGGCTGAGTTACCACACTGACAGGGTACAGGGTGCTCTATCTCACATCGCCTAGGTGTGGAAAAGGGGATGTGCTTATTTGTAGTATGTTCGCTTCAAATGGTATGAGGCTTTTTGGGGTAAAACCCAAGAGCAAAAATGTGCGCGCTCAAGCCCAAAGAGGACAATATCATACTATATGTTGAAGCGGAGTATTACAGTTGCTGCCATTTTGATTTCGTTAGAGATTGGGAGTACGTTGGAGGCATTTTGTTATGTTATGGAAGGGTTGGAAACTTGTGCTAGGGGTTGCCATAACCGAATGTCCCCTTGCCATATTATATATATCTAGACCATGGTCTGAAACAAGTCTCCCATGGGAGTACTACAGGATGTCCCACCTCGACAATGGAAGAATCAAGGATTTATACCCAAAAATTTGACAGTGCCTTCAGATTTTGAGGACGACCGCTATGCTCGGAGAAGTCTTGATGCCTTACGAGACTACGGTCTTCTACCCTTGTTATCTCCGACATCTGAGGTTGCTTATCCATGGCTTATACAAGCCTTTTACATAAACCTCCAAT
This sequence comes from Cornus controversa, assembly GCA_026545225.1. Taxonomy (NCBI): domain Eukaryota; kingdom Viridiplantae; phylum Streptophyta; class Magnoliopsida; order Cornales; family Cornaceae; genus Cornus; species Cornus controversa. Next base: position 15,505,441 of record CM048854.1, on the reverse strand, counting down.
ATGACTGCGTAGAGCCTGGAGTTTTGAGAACTATTGTGGATGGCACACCTCTTGCCTTCACCGTTGATACTATTACAGATATTACGGGAATTCCACACGTCCAATCCAAGTTTGTTGAGCCAGGTGAGGACCATTTTGTATTTCCAGTGCTTCCCCAAGACCTCACAATCTCCCACTTGGGGCGAGCACTATGTCGGGGATGTTTTTCCAACTACAAGAATATCGCCACTAGCAAATCATTGATACCCCGGCGTTGGTGCTTTTTAGATACTATTTTTTACAAGAATGCTCACCCTTTTGGGCATACTACCGAGCACCCGGGTGAGTTTTTACAATCCCTCTATGTTATGGAGAGAGGGTATTGGTTTTCCCTTCTAGCTATTATATGGGGTCAGATTCACAAGGTTTGGAACCAGTTTATTCAGAAGCCAAACAAGAAATCTCAGTCGATGAAGCTTCCCTTCCCTTACCTTATTACCGCCTTTCTGACTAGAGCAACTTTTGATTTTGAGGACTCAGAGATTTCCTCTATACCACCACCATGTTTTTCTCTCCAAAGTTGGAAGAAGATGGTGGCCCATTTATGATAGCTTTGCCCTGCGTAGTCCCCAAGGTGGAGGCTGGCGATAGTGAGGAGGAGGAGGCTGATGGAGATGAGATGGAGATGGATATCCCTGATGCCCCAGAGGAGGGTGATGCTTCTGAGGACGATGAGCCTAACCTGGATGTGTTGGGCATGAGTACCGAGGACTATGAGTAACTCGTGGATGGTATTTCCTATTTGACTGTCGACGTAGCGCCTCTTCAGACATATTTTGATCTTCAGTGTCAAGCTGCTTTAGTGGAGCGCCGTGTGGCAGTTGAGCATAGGCGACAGACTGAGGAGCACCTAGATACTCTTACTGCAAGCGTCCATGCAATTCTGGAAGGGCAGGACTACATTGTACGACTACTTAGCCGATCTCGTTCTCGGGATTTGTCTGCTTCTACTTCTACACCGCCGCCGCCTCCTCAGCCTTAGCTATTATGATTTTCCTTTTGTATCTTGTATTTTTATTTCATTTCTAGTATTTTGTTTTTACGTATTCACAGTCATAGAACTGTCTAGTGTCGTGTGGGCACTCTGTTTTGTTGCTTAGTAAGCAATTCTTTTGTATTCCAAAAATTCTCGCATTTGTTTCACACATGTTTGAATTAATGGAATATTATAAGCTTTTCATTATTTTTATATTATTGCCGTCTTTTATTTTATTTTTCCTGATTATTTACTTTTCCAATTCGTGTATGTTATGCTGATATGTACTTGTACTTGTGCAGGTTATGATGCCCCACTTGTCCCGTGTACCCACTACCATATCATGGTTGATATTTTAACTTTTTGATACCCATCAAACCACCGGTAACATTATTCTAACTCTTTTAGTTCAAACATTGAGGACAATGTTTCATTTAAGTTTGGGGGTACAGTATACTTGCATACACTACACTATTGTAGTAACCTTTGTGGACGGGTGTGAGTGGTCGGGTGCATAGACAGACACTGGGCTGAGCTACCACACTGACAGGGTACAAGGTGCTCAATCCCACATCGCCTGGGTGTGGAAAAGGGGATGTGCTTATATGTAGTATGTTCTCTTCAAATGGTATGAGGCCTTTTGGGGTAAACCCAATAGCAAAACCGTGCGGGCTATGGCCCAAAGCGGACAATATCATACCATGTGTTGGAGCGGGGTATTACAATTGGTATCAGAGCCTGAACCCAGCCGGAAGTAAGTGTGCCGACGAGGGCGTCGGGCCTCGTAGGGGGGTGGATTGTAGTAACCCTTGTGGACGGGTGTGAGTGGGCGGGTGCATAGACAGACACTGGGCTTAGCTACCACACTGACAGGGTACAAGGTGCTCAATCCCACATCGCCTGGGTGTGGAAAAGGGGATGTGCTTATATGTAGTATGTTCTCTTCAAATGGTATGAGGCCTTTTGGGGTAAACCCAATAGCAAAACCGTGCGGGCTCAGGCCCAAAGCGGACAATATCATACCATGTGTTGGAGCGGGGTATTACAACTATAGTATACACTAGGTTGTTTTTAATTTTTTGTACATATTGCATTTTCATTTCATGTTTGCCATGATGTCTTTCTATTTGAAGAAGTGATAACCATAACGTCATCGATAAATGCATCTTGTAATTAGGAGCTTTGACATCCGAAAAATACTCGCACTTTTGAAAATTTTGTGTTAGATTAGAACGGTTTACATTTTTGTTCAGTTTTTGAATATTGTACAGTTTTTCCCCTAAATTTGTCCTTAACGGCACAAATTCGCACACATATAATTAAATTGTGGGGTATACGTCATTAGGAGAATATTGAAAACGTTTATTTTTATTTGAACTTCTTGAAGAACAGATTGCATTGAAAAATCAAAAGGCAAAAAAAAAAGAGAGAAAAGAAAGAAAAGAAAACAAACAAAACAAAATAAAAAGCAATAAGCCTTTTCACTCATTAAACTGGGCCTCAGGAAGCATGGAGTGGGTGGTTTTCTCTTGGTCCCTCGGGTCTATAGCAACCTGATTATAGCTGAAATATCCATCTAAGAAGCAATAAAAATTTTGACCGGCTAATCTCTTAAAGATTTGATCAATAAATGGGAGAGGGAAGTGATCTTTCCGAGTTGCTGAATTTAGTTTTCGATAATCTATGCAAACTCTCCATCCCGTGGTGGTGCGTTGGGGAACTAATTCATCCTTATCATTTGGTTGCACCGTAATACCGGACTTCTTAGGAACCACTTGAGTGGGACTAACCCACTTACTATCTGAGATGGGGTAAATGATTCCCGTATCTAATAACTTCACCACCTCCTTCATTACAACGTCCTTCATATTTGGATTTAATCGATGTTGTGCCTCTCTTGAGGTCTTTGCATCTTCTTCCAAGTGTATGAGGTGCATACAAATAGAAGGATCTATTCCTTTAAGATCTGCTACACTCCATCCTATTACTTCCTTGTGCTCTTTTAGAAGTTCCATCTCTTAATTATTGGTGAGATTGGAAGCAATAATGACTGGAAGGGTTTCAATAGCGCCCAAGAAGACATACTTGAGTGTAGCCGGTAGAGGCTTGAGCTCAAGTTGTGGTGGGGAAATTAGAGAAGAAGTTTGGGAAGTATTGGACAAAGGAGGCAAAGGTTCTCTCGGAACTCTCCATTTAGGCAAATCCATGATGGTCGTGACATCGAGCATTGAATTAACTTCACAAATGGATTGCTCAATGTAATAATCATCACAGTTGAAATGACTTAGGCATGCCTCTAGAGGATCCTTAGAAAGAATGGAAGGAAGCGCTTCTTGAACGAGATCTTCCACTACATCAACACAAAAACATTCACTTTCAGAATCAAATGAGTGGTGAGAAGCATTAAAGATGTTCAAACGGACTTTCATATTCCTGAAAGAGATGTCCATTACTCCGGTATGGCAATTAACGCAAGCGTTTGCCGTGGCCAAAAATGGACGACCTAGAATGATAGGAATATGTCTATTTGGATTTTGGACAGGTTCCGTGTCAAGAACTATGAAGTCCATCGGAAAGTAAAATTTGTCCACTTGAATTATCACATCCTCTATGATGCTATGTGGTTACTTCACCGAGCGGTCGGCAAGTTGTAACACAACTGTGGTAGACTTAAGTTCCCCCAAACCTAATTGTTGGTAAACTGAGAATAGAAGCAAATTGACATTAGCCCCTAAATCAAGAAGTGCCTTTTCAAAAGCTTGATTTCTGATGGTGCATGAAATGGTTGGAGCACCCGGATCTTTGAATTTAGGAGGGGCTTGGTGTTGGAAAATGGACCTTACTTGCTCAGTTAGGAGGACATTCTTACGAACATTATTCCTAGATTTGCGCTTTTTAGTGCACAAGTCCTTCAAGAATTTAGCATAGGAGGGAATTTGCCGGATAGCATCAAGGAGAGGGAGATTAATCTTTACTTGTTTGAAGATCTCCATCATGTCTTGAATTTTCTCTCCTTGCTTCCCAAAATGAGAAGGTTCCTTCAATCTTTGAGGAAAAGGAACCGGAGGTTCAAAAGAAGTGTCAAGAGTCGGTATAGATGGTGACACAACTTCACTTGCCTTTCCTTTTGGATTTTGTGGGACTTTGTTCACATTTGAATTTGAAGGAAACACATTTGGATTTGATTGGGATTCTTTTGAATTTTTGGATTGCTTATTGGATTCCCTTTTTTCTTCCCCTACCTTGGAATTTATGATTTTACCACTCCTTAAGGTGGTGATTGATTGAACTTGCTCCGGAGGAGCATTACAAGATGGAGATGATGGATCTTCAATCACATGAACACCCTTAGGATTTGCCACCGGTTGACTTGGCAACTTACCTTCCTCTCTTCTATTCAAGGCATTAGCTAGTTGCCCGATTTGAGCTTCTAACCTAGCCATAGATTAGGTATTAGCTTCAAGCTTAGAGATTGATTGGGAGTGGGTTTGCAACAAGCGAGTATTGGCCTCAAGATTGCTTATCACTCTTTCCTCAAAGCCTTGGCTTCTCGGAGGAGGTGGTGGTTGTAGGTAGTTGGATCTTTGATGGTAAGGTTGAGGATTTGGCCTATATTGAGGCTGTTGAGATTGGGAATTAAAGGAATTTTGCCCTTGAAAAGAGGGACTTGGTTCTTGAGATTTCCATGAAAATGCCAGATGATTCTTGTAACCAGGATTGTAGGTATTTGAATACGGATCATTGATCTGTTTAGAGTACAAGGCATTCGCTTGGTCTTGGGCATAATCGGGAGATTGACCGGCAATAGGACAATCTCGCATATAATGTGAAGTGCTATAGCAAAACGAACACCCTTCCTGATTTTGAATAGGTTGGCTTGGAGTGGCAGCCCATTTTTCATGATTTGATCCATTTTTCGGGTTAAGGCTTCTACTTGCATGGCAACCTCATCTACCCTTGAAATCTCATGCACTCCTCTACAAGGTTGGGTGGATTTCCCTTTCCTAGTGGAGGAGCATTGAGCTGAATTATTACTTAGGGTTTTAAAGAGTGTCCATGCATCATCTGAGCTTTTCAAAAGGTATCCACCTCCACAAGCGGAATCTATCATTTGCCTTTGTTGCTCACTCACCCCATCATAAAAGCTTTGCACTAGCTGCCATTTTGGGACAGCATGGTGCGGACAAGATTTAAGAAGATCTTTTAATCTCTCCCACGTCTCATAAAGTTGTTCTTAATCAATTTGGGTGAATCCGGTGATTGCTCACCGAATATCACTCGTCTTTCCCGTTGGGAAGTATTTTTTTAAGAATTCAATTTGCATCTCCGCCCAAGAATGGATTGAGTTAGGTTCTAAGGAATTGAACCAACTTCTAGCTTTATCTTTTAGGGAGAATGGAAACATACAAAGCTTTAGATCATCCTCCGTAAAGTGTGGTACCCGAATGGTGGAACACATAGAAAGGAAGTAATCTAAATACCGGTATGGATCTTCATTTGGGAGACTATGGAAGCTATTAAGAAGATTGATGGTGGAGGACTTTATTTCGAATTGAGTTGCCACTACATCCGAAAATTGAATGCACGAAGGTACTTCAAATGTAGTTGGAAGATAAAAGTTCATAAGAAGTTCTCCTTGAGGAGGAGGAGGTGGAGGTTCTTGTTCATGATTAAAAGGAGGTAGTCCAGGAGGTTGTCTCTCATTTGGTTCCATGTTTTCAGTCCTAGGAAATATAGGGTCCCTAGAGGTTCCTTTACGTTGTCTAAATGTTCATTCAAGTTCAATGTTAAACGGAAGCAAAGGGAGTGACAATGACCGTCTACCTAGCATGCATTAACAATAAAACAACACCTCTGTATGCAAAATACACTGATGTGGTCGGAACTAAATTATATTGTAAGCTTAATTTTGCCCTTTTTATCAAAATATAATTTAACCACTCGCAAGAGCACGAATCTTTGTAGATAAGGTTCTATATAGAGGGTATCGATCCCACGAGGACTAGTCGCAATTGTCTTCAAGGAAGATTAATTCTACTTTAATTCGAAAAACAGATTTTTGAATTTGTATTTAAAAACTATTGCATGAATGAAATGACAAGAAAAGTAAATAGTTTAAAGTTGGGAGAGAGAACTAGGGTTGGTTTCCACCACTAGCCATTCACATGTTCATAAGTGTAGCAAGCATGGGATTCATTAATTAAATGCCTAACAATGTCATTAGGCTTGTGACCTCAATGACATATCAAAAGATCAATGTGTGTGCTAACCTATCATAATCCATCTTCAACAAGCATAGCTCTTCAACCTAACTAACTACCTAATTACTCTACTCTCTAAGTGAACACTACATGCATCCAAACTACCTTGTCTTGGCATGGTCTATACAAATTAACATCACACATTCATTTAAACACCATTATCTAGCCATCATTTGCACTTCTTGTGGAATATGCAAATGTTGTGCATTCAAGTGACAAAATCTACTCTAAGACAAGAATAAATTCCATATCAAATGAATATATAAAAGAGATGTATTTGTGTACATAATCACTAGGCTAAATAATCAACATTTAATTGCAAATCCCAAGAGCTACAAAGATGAACAAGTTTACATGGCTAGGGGTTGAAACCAACACCCTAGTAGAAGAGTTAGTTGCTCATGGTTGCCTTGCACCCTTCCATTGATGAAAAGAATGAAGCTTCTTGGTCTGGTTCAGCTCTTTCTCTTCCTCTCCCGAAGGTCTCTCCACTGATATTCTGATGTTGCTTGAGAGATATATGAGATATGAGAGATATGGCCCTTTTTGTGTGCTTTTTGGCTTCTTTTTCAACCTTGGGCCCACCATATATATATATATATCTATATATATATCTCTTGTATCAAGAAGGCCCCCAAAAGTCTTGTTCAAGTCAGACAATCCCCCTAAGTCGTGCAAAAAGGGGGATTTTGTTGCAAGTGGGAGAGCAGGTGAGCAAGTGGCCAAGTGGGCTCTGCAGAATTTCGATTGATCGAGATTGAATCTCGATTGATCGAGATTTCGATCAATCGAAATGAGATCTCGATCAATCGAGATTTCGATTAATCGAAATCAACATCTCGATTGATCGAGATGCCTTGGCTGCATTTTCTGATTTCTTCTCTTGACTGCAGAAAGCTTCCAACTTTGCTCCATTTACTCCAATACCTGCAGAACATCAAAAACAAAAAAATACCGTAAACATATCTAGGTAAACGCAAAAACGGAACTAACGTATGCAATAAAGAGGGTTCGAATGCATAGAATTGAACACTTATCATACACAATAATATATACAATAAAAAAATTATTACTCAAACCCACTAATTTTAGACTTTATACTCACAAAGGGTTCCAACTTTGATCCTTTAAGATGCCCGCTATGTGGTATACCTAAAATCAAGCAATTTGAGAGATAAGAACAAGATATATATAAAAAAAAAAAGAATGAAAGAATTTCTAGCCTACGAATTAAACCAGATTTAATCTTTCAATGGCGACAATTAAACCGTAGTCCCCAGCAACGGCGCCAAAATTTTGATGTGGCTAAACTTGAATTATAATTGTAAGCTTATTTTTGCCCCTTTTTCAAAATATAATTTAACCACTCGCAAGAGCACGAATCTTTGTAGATACGGTTCTATATAGAGGGTATCGATCCCACGAGGACTAGTCGTTAATTGTCTTAAAGAAAGATTAATTCCACTTTAATCCTAAAAACAAGGTTTCGATTTTTTGTTTATAAAACTATTGCATGAATGTAAAAGCAATAAATTTAAAGAGTTAAAAGTTGGGAGAGAGAACTAGGGGTGGTTTCCACCACTAGCCATTCACATGTCCATAAGTGTAGCAAGCTTGGGATTCATAAATTAAATGTCTAACAATGTCATTAGGCTTGTGACCTCAATGACATATCAAAAGATTAATGTGTGTGCAAACCTATCATAATCCATCTTCAACAAGCATAGCTCTTCAACCTAACTAATTACCCTACTCTCTAAGTGAACCTAAATGTATCCAAACTACCTTATCTTGGCATAGTTTATACAAGCAAGCACAACACATTCATTTAAACACCATTACCTAGCCATCATTTGCCCTTCTTGTGGAAGATACAAATGTTGTACATTCACAAGATATATTCTACTCTAAGACAAGAATAAAACCAACATCAAATGAATATATATAAGAGATGTATAAGTGTACATTATCACTAGACTAAATAATCAACATTTAAATACAAATTCCAAAATGCTACAAAAATGAACAAGTTTACATGGCTAGGGGTTTCAACCACACCCTAGTAGAGAAGTTAGTTGGTCATAGCAGCCTTGCACTCTTCCATTGATGGAGAAAATGAAGCTTCAAGGTCTGGTTCAGCCTCCTCTTCTCCTCTCCCGAATGTCTCTAAGTGTGTATGTATGATATGTGTATAATGGCTTCTTTTGTGCTTTATGGCTTCTTTTTCAACCTTGGGGCCCACCATATATATATATATCAATATATATACCAACTATATCAAGAATGTCTCGAAATGTCTTGTTCAAGTCAGACAATCCCTTTAAGTCGTGCAAAAAGGGGGATTTTGTTGCAAGTGGGAAGAGCAGGTGAGCAAGTGGGCAAGTGGGTCTGCAGAATCTCGATTAATCGAAATTGAAATCTCAATTGATCGAGATTTCGATCAATCAAAATCAAGTCTTGATCAATCGAGATCTCGATTGATCGAGATCAACATCTCGATTGATCGAGATGCCTTGGCTTCAATTCTGAATTCTGCTCTTCAGTTGCAGATGGCCTCCAACATTGCTTCTTTTGGTACAAAACCTACAATACATCAAAAACACAAAAATACCATAAACGTATCTCGGTAAACATAAAAATGGGACTAACGTATGCAATAAAGAGGGTTCAAATGCATAGTATTGAACACTTATCACACCCCCAAACTTACACATTGCTAGTCCCTTAGCAATGCAATATTACAAAAATGAAATTAACTATCTTATACAAAAATTGAATCATGCTCAGTCATCAACTAGATAAAAGATGATTATCCGTTCATGTCACACTTGGCAAATGCAACGAGTATTATAGAACTATGCGGTCATTAGCAAAAATGGACTTTCACAAACTACAAACAGATGACAGTCCCCACATAATGGCCAGTCCGAACAAAAATACCGATTCTATCCCCAAAATCCTCTTTGAAAAGTGAACATGCATTCTAACGTATGGCTTTGTCATATTTAGAGAAAAATAAGAACAAATCTATTTTTAAAAGAAAAACTCATTGAAAAAGCTCGACACTGCAAGTTCGTAATTAGGTAAATAAGGAAAATCACGCTTTTCGAAGATGGATTATAGTATATTAAGTTGTGCGTATTCTCTTGACGACGCCATTGTAGGTGGGACTTGTCAATGCGTCCTTTAATACACATTTGCATGAATTCTCCCAATTTGTTATTAGTGTGACATACTACGAGGTTAGCGGGGAAGTCTAACCCCAGTCCTTTATTCTTCTCTAAACTTTTGTATTTAAATTACTTTTATGCTTTCAAAGTAGAGTAAGCAACAACCAACACGGTTGTGGTTTAAACAAGAACCAACCCTCAACCTTTAGTGAGTTATACCTACGTAGTCTCTGTGGGACCGACACCCTTAACTTAAAGCCCTATCCTTCAAGGATTCGTTCTATTGCTTGTGGTAAATTTATAAATTGTGAGTAGCGCAACCGAACACAACAAGTATTAAACTCTTGATTAGTGTTAAAACATCTAAATTGAAAATAAAACAACCTATAAAAAAAAAATAAACAAAAATGTTCTTCCTTACCCCCAAACTTGAATCACACATTGTCCTCAATGTGTATCAAAAACATGAAGCATATGGAAAGTGATAGAACAATATTACCGTGGTGGTAGAATTGTCAAAATTTGGCAAAGCATTCACATGAATAAGGGTTGGCCATCCCTTCAAACTTGGATGCGAGAACCTATAATAAGAAAGACAATTACACACCACGCATATTAAATGGAAAAATAATAATAATAATAAAAAGAATGCAACAAAATGAAAAACAAACACAAATAATAATTAAAACGAAGAAAAATCAACTCAAACAAAAGTAAAAATAAATAAAAATAAATGAAAAGAAAAACACACACTTCCTAACTACTACTTTTGATGGAAGGTTCACCTTATACCACATCTCTTAAGGAGATCTAAAAGTGTTCTCCTATTTTGTCCTCACTTTCTTGTGTCAGAATCCAAACAATTTTTAGGCATCTCTTATCTATATCAATGTGAGGTTTTAAGAAAAATGAATCAATAAATAAAATTTGATCGACTCAGGAAAACATAACCCTTTAAGTTGTTATTGACTAATTTTCTCATTCATATTTAATTTGTCACTACTCAAGTCAAAAACAAAGATAAAAGGTGGACTCTCATTAGGACTTAAGTGATCACACTTAAGTTCTTCATGTAAAGTTTCAGAGTCTGGTATAAGTAATGGTTCCACAAAGGGGGTTGGTCTAACTCAAATGGTTGTATGAGTTGAATATTGTCACGGGCTGACTTGGAAGTTTCTCTTGATCTTCACAATTCAAAACATTAATTATTTGCTCGATTTGAACTTATAGCTTAGCTATAGATTGTGAACGTGAATTTAACAATTTAATTTATTCCTTAAGTTTGCCAAGTGCAGCCAAAACTTTGTCCTCAAATCCCGGGCTATAAGTATTTGAATAAGAGTCATTCCTCGGTATAGATAAATTTATATTTGCTTGTCCTTGCGAAAAATTAGAACATTGTCCCATAATAGGACAATCTCTCATATTATGATAAGGACTATAGCGACATACACATAACTCATGTGGTCTGGAAAAGTAAGTAGGAGTAGGAACATGACCAACGGTCATAAATTATTCCAACTTCCATGTTAATGCATCTAATTGAGTGGACACATCCATTGAATTTTGATATCCAAAATCCATATCACAACCAAATTGATCAAAACATGCCTCCTAAGGATACTCATACTCCAATGACATGTTTTAAAAAAAACAAAAAAACAAATTTTAAAATTAAAAGAAAGTAACAATCCTAAACATAAGTGCATGAATTAAAATACAAAAATTAAAAGAAAGTAACAATCCTAAACATAAGTGCATGAATTAAAATACAAAAACTCACAAGAGGCCCTGAAATTTCAACTTCTTTCCACTTGTGTAGTAGCTCTTGTACCTATATTCAAACACACAAAACACTTAAAACAAATTGAAAACAGAATATATACAAGTCCTAAATTATAATTAAACAAGACTTAATCTTTAAACTTAACAACGCAATCACGACCGTAGTCCCCGGCAACGGCGCCACTGTTCGACGTGCAAAACTCGATAAAATACTATGTAATAGTGTCGTTGTTGTTTACACTTTGACAAAAGATAATTTATAAGAACCTACAAATAATCTACTAAAATTAGTAAAGTGGTGAGTAGGGGTCGAACCCACAAAGACTACGTTGGTTTCGTTGTTAAGCTATCAAGACCTTATCTAATTTAATTCAAAAATAATTTATTTTGTTTGTTTTAAATTAAGGTGCTGAAATTAAATGACATAAAATAAAAACATAAATATATGATAGATAAAATTCAAGAGAGAGAAGTCTAGGGTCTTGACTTCACCACTAGTATCATACCATTGTTGATTGAAATTACTTTGGAGAAAATTCTACAATATGCATAAATAAGATTTATGGAACGATGAACATACAATTAATGTCTAAGCAATAACCCATCTTCGGTTGGCACGAATCGTCTGCTTAAACTAGGGTGTAGCATAACTTGTCTTTCTTAGGCATGGCCTATCAAAGTCCTTGTCTCATACACACATGTTCACAATGAAATCATCAAGAGGATATATACAAACACTCACTAAGCTACAACCCAGCACGAATCATCTACCTAAACTAAGGTGTAGCATGACTCGTCTTCCCTAAGCATGGACTGTCAAAGTTATATGTTCATACGTGCAATGAAAATTTGTTGTATAATTATCATTCATTAAATTTTGAAAATAAGAATGAGAGATATTAAATTTAAGAAAATATTAACCTATCGAACAAGCCACAATGAGCGATAATTTACCTCAATGAGTTATCAAGTTCAGCATTAAAATCTTCTTTTAAAATCTTTTTTTTTTAATCTCTCATGGGAATGATTTGAGTTCAATCAAGATAAAATATCATCTAAGACAAGAAAACATTAAATCAAGAATGAGTATAAACATTTAAACACAACCATAAATGCACATCTATGCAATTGTCACTAATTACACAAATGATACAAAATGATACTTAGCTAGGGCTTCCTTAAACCTCTAGGAAGAAGTTAGCTCACCATGGAAGTTGTTGAAGCCTCATTTTTCTTTCTATCAATCGTCACGAATCGCCTCCGTCTTTTCTCTTCGCTCTCGAATAATACCCTAATTTTATCCCTTTTCTCTCTTCTATTTTGTAAATGAAACACAAACGGGACACCTAGCCTCCCAAAGTGGCAAATGCGCATAAGAAAACGGCACCTGCACCTCAAAAAGTGGCATTTGCGCCTAAAAAGTGATGGCTGCGCAAATAGGGTAGAGAGGTACCGTAAACTTTTGTTTTAGGAAATTTCTGTGAAATATGAAAATGTACAAAATTGAATTTCCTTCAATTAACGCGAAGTTTGGTCATTTTGACAATTGTGTACGGAGTTATGGTCTGAATACGAAAACGGGTCTAGAAATTTTAGGCCTAAATTGGCCCAATCTTCAATGTGAATAGGCCCGTGCTCCTTTTCTTCATTTAAATTCATTTCCAGCCCATTTCTTTAGTCCCTTAAGTTTGGATCTTCAATGTACACATATCTCATGGGTCAAACTTCAGCTTCGTACTAAAATAGCACATCTATAGCCTAATTGCATCATTATTAATCAGAATTACCCTTAATCACCTGAAATCATGAAAAGATTAAAATTATTAATAAAATCATGAAATAAATATTACTAAGACATCATATAATTTTAGGGGATTGAATGCGCAACATTCATTGCTTATCAACCACCAACAACACAACTATTGTTTATGTCTTGGTTATACAATCAATGCACAAATTAATATACAGTTTATAACATTGAAATATAGTTTAGGGTTATGTCACTTCCCCGAAATGGTGTTTAGCCGATCATGATCAGAGGTCCAGGCTTGAACGATTACGAAATCACTATCTTCTCACCTGTAATCATCACGAATTGCCTTTATATATCTCTTTGTGTTTCTCCCCTCCAGAATACCCTAGTTTTCTCTTATTTTCTTTATTTAACTTTGTGAAATAACACCAACTGGACACTTGGCCTCCCAAAGTAGCACATACGCCTATGAAAATGGCACCTGCGCAATTGAAAGTGGCACCTGTGCCCAAAAAGTGGCAGCTGCGCAAATGGGGCAAAAAGGTGTCGTAAATATTCATTTTAGGAAATTTTTATGAAATATGAAAATATCCAGAATTGAATTTCCTTTAACCTGCAATGATTTTGGGCCATTTTGACAATCGAATATGGAGTTATGGTTTGAATACCAAAATGGGTCCAATACTTTCTAGGCCTGAATGGGCCTAGTCTTCAATGTGAATAGACCCATGTTCCTTTTCTTCATTGAAATTCATTTTCAGCCTACTTCTTCAGTCCATTTAATTTAGATCTTCAATATAAACACACTTCTCATGGGTCAAGCTTCAGCTTCTTACTAAAATAGCACTATCTGTAGCCCGATTGCACAATTATTAATCAGAATTACCCTTAATCACCTGAAATCTTAGAAAGATTAAAGTTATTAATAAAAATATTTAATAAATATTGCTAAGGAACTAATTCATATAATTTTAGGGGCATTGAATGCACAACATTCACTGCTTATCAATTAGTTTTGGTAGCTAAGGCCTTAACCCATTTAGATACATAATCCACTACTACGAGTATGAACTTAAAACTAGCCCGTAAAGTCAATGCCCCAAACATCGAAGAAATCAACGATTAAAATTGGGTTCAAGGGAATCATATCTTTATGAGACATAGCGCCAAGGCACTGACATCGTTCGCACGAGCAATAGAATAAGTATGTATCCCGATGTATGGTTGGCTAGAAGAAACCGTATTAGAGAATTTTGGAAGCGGTCTTCCGAGCACTGAAGTGACCTCCGTATGAGAGTGTATGGAAAAAAGTAAGAATACTAAGGAACTCACTCTCAGGTACACATCGGCGAATGATTTGGTCGTGACAATAAACTGAATAGATGAGGATCGTCCCAAAAATATGAATGTACTTAGGAATGGAAGCGATCATTTTCCTGTTTGGACCAAGAGGATGTGATCTATTCGGTTGCTAGGAAATTTACTATGTTAGCAAACCAGGGAAGTTTCTCATGAGTGACTTCAAATAGTTGCTCATCTGGAAAGGATTCGTTAACTAGAATTTGGTCATGATGGCACTCTATCAGAATCTGAGACAAATGGTTAGCGACCAAATTCTCAGTACCCTTTTTATCCCAGATCTCGAAATCGAACTCTTGCAACAAGAGTATCCATCAGATCAATCCGGGTTTAGTATCCTTTTTGGCCAATAAGTACCGAAGAGCGGCATGATCTGAAAAGACAATGACCTTGGATCCTAAGAGATAAGATCTAAATTTGTCCAAGGCATAGACTGATAAATGCAGAATGTTGCACATTCAAGCCCTTTTAAATACATATGTTAATTCCTTAATTGCGTTTAATTTATAGTTTTTATGTTATTTTTTTGTTCTTGGTATTTTCAAGATGTTACCCATAAAATCAGTCAAATTCGATGATTTCATCTTCAATAATGTCTCTTTAGGGAGTCCAACGGTCTAATGGTACATTGTGTGTATTCATATATATATTTTTATTTATTAGTATTATTTAATTATTTTTTAAAGTTATTTTATTTTATTTCTTTAAGTTATTTTATTTTATATTTTTATATAGATGTATATATTTGAGTATTTATATAGATATAATAATATATATTAGTTATTTATATTTATAATTTTGTATGGATATAGTTTTGTATAGATATAGTGTTTTGTGTATATTAATATAGTTATAATTTTAGTATGTTTATATATATTTGATACACATGCACTAACTATTCACATTCCTACAGCCCATGTACTATGACAACCCAAATCTTAAACTAAACCCAAAACCAACTTCCAACTCATCAGCCCACCTAACCAAATAATTCCTCCAACAAACCCACATGTAGCCTTCATCCACAAACCATTTTGCCTCACCTACACACCACCACACCAGTCACCAAGGCGAGCCGATATATATATACATATATTATTTGTTTTAATATTATATATGTACATATAGTTATATTTTTGTTTGTTATTATTAAATATATATTTGTATATCTATATTTTTCTTTAAGATTCCTTGTATATATTTATTTATGTTCTTATATTTTTATATTTATTTAGTATATTATTACATAAAGTTAGTTATATATTTTATATATTTCATGCACACACACATCAGGCAAATTCCTTGTCCAAACCCATTTCTATAGCCTCTCCAAACTATTCAAACCAAACCCACAAACAAACCACTTGGCAGCACCTCACAAAACCTTCAATCTCACCCACTTCCACCAACAGCCGACACATGCATATATAGATATTTATGTTATATTATCTTATAGTGTATGTTATTTTATATTATATATATCTATATATATATATATATATATATATATGTCGGCAGGTGACAAAAAGAAAGAAAAGAGAGTGGGAGGAGAGAGAAAGGTGGCTAGAGATAGGAGACCAAGAAAAGGAAAAGAAGATAGAAAAAGAAAGAGAAAAAGAAAGTGGACAAGTGGCAGAAGACAAAGATAGGAGATAAAGTTGGAATAAAGAAAAGAAAAGTTGGGAGACAAATAGGCACAAAAGCAGAAGAAAGCAGGAGATAAAGTTAAGTGAAAAGAAAAGAAGATATGCACACCGGCATAGACGGACAAAAGGAATATCAAAGAATGAAAAATTTCTCCTTTGCATTAAAAATGTAAAATATCTTCCAACATTATATATATTGACGAAGGGAGATACAGAAGAGAGTTAGATAATATAGGAGGGAAAATAGAATAGAGAAAGAGGAGGGAGACGGAAGAGACTGAGATACAAGAGGTACTAGAATACTTTTTGGACATAAAGAAGAGTGAGAAATATTGGGAAGCTTTGCAAATCTTACAACAGACTATGAAGATTGAAGTGGCTCTGTCTATGGAGTTGTTCTCTACCACCATGATCAACTAAACTCTTCTCTAGGGCTTGAACAAAGCCCTAGCCATGTAAATATGTTTTATTTTTAATAAATTGGGATTTATATTTATATATATATAGGTGTGTGTATTTGTACCTAGCCTTGTGCTTGTCTTTAATACAAGTTTATAAATTCTGTATGTTCATGTGTTTTAATTCATCATTCTTGTCTTAGAATTTTAGATTGCTGCACATGCTCTTCAAACACTTATACTTTCACAAAGAGTGAAAGTGATGACTTTGTACTAGTTTACACTATAACATGCATAGCAAGATTTGTATAGTCCATGCTTAGAGACGGTGATTTCGCTACACTTAGGTAATTAGGTAAGTAGGTAGGTAGGAAAATCACACTTATCACAGATGGATTATAGTATTTTAAGGTTTATGTATTCTCTTGGTGACGTCATTGTAGGTGGTACTTGCCAAACGCGTCATTAGTACACATTTATATAAATTCTCATGTTTATTATGAAATGGACATATTTATGAGGCTAGTGGTGAAGTCTAAGTCCTAGTACTTTCTCATTTTCTCAAACTCCTTTATTTTATTGCCATTTATATATTTCAAGTAGTTTAAATAAATAACCCAAAATTTGTTTGTAAGTTGAATAAGAAACAATCTCTGATTTTAACTATTAAACCAACGTAGTCTCTGTGGGATCGACACCCTTTTCTAGAATCCTATCCTTCAAGGATTCGCTCTATTGCTAGTGGTAAAATATAATTTGATTTCCAAACACACAAAAGGAATCTCACACCATAGACTACTGCATGTAATTCCTTTTTCGTTACGGTATAATTTATTTGAGAATTGGAAAGGGATTTGCTTGCGTAGTAAATAACATATCACAACTTATCTACATGTTGCCCTAAGACAGCACGCATAGCATAATCGGATGCGTCACATATGACCTCAAATGGGAGAGCACAATTTGGAGGGAGTAGAATTGGAACGGTTGATAAAAGTGTGCGGAGTGTTTCAAAAGAATTAAGGCACACTTCATCAAAGTGGAAAGAAGTGTCCTTCTCAAGAAGTCGACACAAGTGTCGAGATATCTTGCTAAAGTCCTTGATGAAACGGAGATAGAAACCCACATGACCAAGGAATAAATGAATGCCCCTCACCAATGAAGGTGGAGGAAGCTTAGATATGAGCTCTACCTTGGCTCCATCAACTTTTATACCTCATTTGGACACAATATGCCCAGGTACAATTCCCTCTTGAACCTTGAAATGGCCCTTTTCCCAACTAAGGATTAAATTCGTGTCCTTACAACGCTTGAGTACAAGTGTAAGATTATGAAAGCATGAATCAAAAAAAGGTCCAAAGATGGAAAAATTTTCCATGAATACCTCAAGGAATTTCTCCACCATGTCCAAAGAAATAGACATCATACACCGTTGAAAAGTCGTCGGTGCATTCCATAACCCAAAAGGCATGCGTCTATATGCGAATGTTTCGAATAGACATGTGAAGGTGGTTTTTTCTTAGTCTTGTGGGTCTACTGCGACTTGATTATATCCAAAATATCCATCTAAAAAGTAGTAGAAGCATTGGCCCGCAAGCCTCTTTAGGATTTGATCAATGAATGGGAGTGGGAAATGATCCTTTCTAGTTGAGGAGTTTAGTTTCCTATAGTCAATGCACACTTGCCAGCCTGTGGTGGTGCGTTGAGGACCTAATTCACCTTGTTCATTTAGAAGCACGGTGATACCTGATTTCTTTGGTACCACTTGTGTGGGGCTTACCTGCTTGCTATTAGAGATAAGGTATATAGTATCGACATCTAGTAGCTTGATAACTTCTTTCATGACTACCTCCTTCATATGAGGGTTTAACCTACATTGCCCCTCTCGCGAGGTCTTTAGATCCTCTTCCAAATATATACGGTGCAAACAAATGGAAGGGTCAATGCCTTTTAAGTCAGCAACAATCCACCCTATAGCTCATTTGTGTTCTTTTAAGACCATTATGAGTGAGCACTCTTGGTCATCGGTTAGATTTGAAGTTATGATGACCGGTAAAGTGTCATTTGGGCCAAGAAACACATACTTTAGATAAGACGGTAAAGTCTTAAGCTCAAGTTGGGGGGGAGATACAAGGGATGGAATTGGAGGAGTACATAAGAGAGTAGGAAGAGGCTCAATAGGTGTCTTCCAAATTGGAAAGTCATTTAAAACAATGGCATCAAGCATTATATTTACATCTTCAATGGATTGCTCGATGTCAAAGTCTTCAAAATTAAATTGACGAAGACACGCCTCTAGAGGATCTTTAGACAATATATGGGGAAGTATCTCTTCCACAAGTTCATCAACAACATTCACACAAAAGCAGTCAGTTTCATCATTGGAAGTGTGGTGGGATGCGTTGAAGATATTCAACCTCACAGTCATATTCCCGAAGGAGATATCCATCACCCCGGTACGACAATTAATGTAAGTGTTAGCCACAACCAAGAAAGGATGACCTAGAATGATCAAAATATGCCTTATAGGATCTTGGACAGGTTCGGTATCAAGGATTGTGAAGTCCATTAAAAAATAGAATTTGTCCACCTTGATTAGAACATCCTCAATTATAGTACAAGGTTGTTTTACCGAGCGGTCGGCAAGTTGTAACACAATGGTGGTTAGCTTAAGTTCTCCTAGCTCTAATCATTGATAAACTGAGTAAGGAAATAAGTTAACACTTTCTCCCAAGTCAAGGAGGGCCCTCTCGATTTCTTGGTCACCAATGACACAAGATATTGTCGGGGCACCCGGATCATTGAATTTTGAAGGGGTGTTATGTTGAAGAATTGAGCTTACTTGCTCAGTTAGATGGACTTTCTTAGGAATTTGGTTCCTAGATTTATGCTTTTGCGTGCATAAGTCCTTAAGAAATTTAGCATAGGAGGGAATTTGCCTTATAGCATCTAGGAGTGGAAGATTGATTTTAACTTGTTTAAACATATCAATCATATCTTGTAATTTTTCTCCTTGCTTCCCAGATTGAGAAGGTTCCCTTAATCTTTGAGGAAATGGAACTAGATATTCAAATAAAGCTTCTTGATTTAGAATTAATGAAAATTCAGCTTCAATTGCCTTTCCTTTTTCTGTTGAAACATTTGAATTTTTGAAAGAATCATTTGGATTTAAAATAGGAATTTTTGGATTTGGACTAGGGATTTTTGGATTTACCGAGTGCTCACATTCTTCCTATCTTTTATTATCAACTTGGTTCTCTATAACTCTACCACTTCTTAAGGTAGTAATTGATTGAGCTTGTTCTTGGTTAAACTCAAAAGGATTAGAAGCATCATCAATTATTTGCACTCCTTCAGGATTTGCCACTGTTTAGCTAGGCAATCTCCCACTCTCTCTCCGATGAAACGCATTAGCTAGTTGTCCCAATTAAGATTCTATCTTTGCAAAGGATTGAAAGTGGGAATTGATTTTTTGAGTATTCCTCTCAATATTACCTAATGCTGCCAAAACTTTATCCTCAAAATTGGGATCTCGAGGAGGTGGTTGGTTTGGAGTGTAGTAGAAACTTGCATTTGGATTTGATTGATAAGGTCTAGGTTGGAATTGATTTTGACCTTGTTGTACTTGTGGTCCCCGAGATCCTTGATATTGACCTTGGTTTCCATATTGGAATTGATTTTGACCTCTCCACCCAGGATTATAGGAATTTTGAAAAGAACCTTGACCCGGCCTAGAATAGAGTGCATTCACTTGATCTTGATTATACTCGAGATATTGACTAGTATGAGGACAATCCCTAATATAATGAGAAGGGCTAGCACAAAATGAACACACATCATAAGTGGGATGGAGAGTGGGATTCGGAAGATTAGGAGGTGAAGAAGATGAAGATGGAGAAGAAGACCCATCCAATATAACTTGGTCAATTTTCTTTTCTAAGGCTTCTATCTTCCTATCTGTTGCTTGCTCCTTGCATAATTCAAAGACACTTTTAGTTTGAGCATTAAGAGGAGCAACTAACTTATTCTTCCTTTCATTAGAAGAACGATGAGATAAGTTTTCACTTAAGTTCTCCAAGAGAATCCATACTTCATCGGGACTTTTTAGAAAGAATGTACCTCCACAACTAGTATCTACCATTTATTTGTGGGGCTCTCCTAAACCATCAGAAAATCCTTACACCAATTGCCATTTGAGAATAGCATGGTGTGGGCATAACCTCAAAACGTCCTTCATTTTTTCCTATGTTTCATAAAAAACTTCTCTTTCCCTTTGAGAGAAATCGATAATGGCTCTCCGCACATCATTAGTCTTCCCCATTGGAAAGTATTTCTTTAGAAACACTCATTGCATTTTTACCCAAGAGTTAATGGAATTTGGCTCTAAGAAGTTAAACTATTGTTTGGCTTTATCCTTAAGTGAGAGAGGAAAAAAACGAAGTCTTAATTTGTCTTCTGCTTGAGCATTCAACTGTAGAGTCGAACACACTTCTAAGAATTCATCTATATGTTTATAAGGATCTTGGTTAGGAAGCTCGTGAAAACAATTTAGAAGATTAATTGTGGAGGATTTAATTTCAAAACTATTCCTCCTTGTATTCGAAAAACGAATACAGGAAGGAGATGCATAAGTAAATGGAACATAAAAATCTCTAAGAACCTCACCACCCGATGGGGTTGGTAAAATAGGATTTTGTTGAACATTTGAGTTATTATTATTTGTCATTGTTTCTCTACTATGTTCTATAAATAATATAGGGTCCCTAGGAACGCTACTATGTTGTCTAAGAGTTCTTTTGACTTCAAGATCACATGGCAATAAAGGTAATGACAATGATCTCCTACCTTGCATGTGAATAAAAAAAAAATTAAGCTATATGTAAAAAAAAAAATTAAACATTTAAGTGCAAGAAAGATTGGTACTATACTCACAAATGATCCAAGCTTAAGTCCCAAAGCTTTGATTATATTAGTACCTAAAATGAAGCATTTAACAAATAAGAACAAAAATAATGATAATTAAAGAATGTAAAGAATGAGTTAAGTTAGAAATTAAGCTAGACTCAATCTTTTACTTTTAGCAATTAAGTCATAGTCCCTGGCAACGGCGCCAAAAATTGGTGAGGCCTGACGGTGCGCACTAGATTTATATTTATATTTTACCACTCGCAATAGAACGAATCCTTGAAGGATAGGGTTCTAAGTTGAGGGTGTCGGTCCCACAGAGACTACGTAGGAATAATTTGTTAAAGATCGAATGTTACTTCTCGTTTAACTTACAAACAAGTTTTGGGTTGTTTGTTCACTCTGCTCTAAAAGCATAAATGATAATTAAATTGACGGAGTTGAAAGAAAATAAAGGATTAGGGTTGAGACTTCACCACTAGCCTTATGACATGTCAAACTTACAAAAAATTGAAAAGTTTATGCACATGTACACTAAATGGTGCATTTGGCTTGTGGCCCACAATGCTATCGTCAGGAGGATATATGCACCTTAAAATACTATAGTCCATCTTCGATACGTGTAAATTTCCTACCTACCTACTTACCTAATTACCTAATTAACTCTAATTAACTAAGTGTAGCTAATTTACCATCTCTAAGCATGGACTATGCAAATCTAGCTATGCATGTGAAAATAAAAACTAGTACCAAGCCATCACTTGTTGTCCTTGTGGAACTACAAGTGTTTGAAGATCAAGTGAGGAAATTAAGCATTCTAAGACAAGAATGATAAATTTCAACACATGAATGTATGGAATTTGTAACTTATATTTAAATAATGCTCAAGGCAAGGTACATATACACAACAATACACAAAAACCCCAATTTACTAAAATTAGAACATAGTTACAAGCTAGGGCTTCATCAAAACCCTAGAGAAGGAGTTAGTTGATCATGGTGGGTTGGAAGCACTCCATAAACAGAGGTGAATCCATGCTCAAAACAATGTTCAAGACCTTACAAAGCCTTCTTTGAAGCTTTCTCTCTCTAGAACTTTACTTTCTCTCATTAGAATTTCTCTATTTGTACTTTCTTGCAAGAAAAATGAATATATCATCTATTACATATTTCCTATCTATATATCTGACTTGAGGCTCAAAAGACACTGGAATTTTGTCCAAGGCATCTTCTAGAAGAAATTAGACAAGTGGCTAAGTGGAGAAAATATCTTCAAAATAATATCTTCTGCAGGAATTTGCGATGCATCAAACTTATAAGTTCGATGCATCAAAATTCCTTTGTTTTACAATCTTTCAAATATTCAGCTTCCTGACTCTGGTCTTGACACGCTATTCACTATTCCTTGATATATCTCTTCAATGAAGTACGAGTGGATATAGGAGTGCATTATTGAACTGATAAAGGAGTCAAATTACGCCAAATTTTGAGTTTGAACTTGAAATCATCAAAAACATAAAAACACGTAAAACCTATACAATATGTGAATCTATGGGATTAAAATACATAAGTAAAGGCACGAGAATATATAACATTCAACACTTATCACTATCAATTATTTTTTTCATTATAATTAGTGATAAATAAGTTGTGCTATGAATAATAGTCCAACTGAACATCACTTTTTAACCTATTTGACCAATATATATCAAAGAAATTAGAAATTTAGAAAGAGAACAGATTGTTTAAAACTTTATTGCATGAGAGATATAATTTATGAAATCACTTTCAGTAACGAGGATTGTCTCTCTTTAACTCTCAGGTAATTAGGCTATAGTATCTCTCTAACTCTCAGATAATTAGGTTATGAAATTACTATTTATTTTTCATTATAATTTGAAACTGATCGAACACTTTCTATCCCTAAAATTTAGAAAAAATACTTATAATAGCTATGGATAAGTTGGTAGGTTGAGGGGTCTGGCCTGTCTAGGTTTTAAAATGGCCAGGTTTGAGCCCTACTAGCTCCTTTTATTTTTCTTTTTAACTGGTACAGTGAGTGTAGGGGTCGGGCACACTGTACCCTTGACGGGTTGTGGAAAAGGTTTGGGAAGTGAATCTGAATTATGCTTGATTCATTTATTTTTCATTTTGCTTTTTGATGTGGTTGTTTGACATGGATTTTTCATTTCTACTATTTTGTACCAATATTTGATATGCATCTATTTTATTAACACCAATTACATCCAACTAATTTTCTGATTGATTGATTTATTGACTGATATTTTTAATTTATTTTTCCTTTCTTTTTTTAGTGGAAAGGGTAAGTTTGAGTCGCAAATTAAGATAATTGATAAATTTTAGGAGTCTTTTAGCATATATATAATTTTTAGAAGTTTATTAGTCAAAGAATTTTGATAGTAGTGAATGATTTGAAACATAGTTTTTATATAATAAATGAAGTTTATTAATAAAAGAGTTTTTATATAATTAAGTAATCAATATCAATCATATATTAATACTTCTTTCTCTTAATGATAATAGTGTTAAAAAACAACTAATGAACTAACATGAGAAAAATAAATTTATCAATAGAAGTTTTGATTAAAGAAAAATACAAACATAACGCGGCATATATCATAACCTTAGTAATCAATATCAGTCACTAATGAACTAATGAAAAATAATTTAGATAAATGAATTGAAAATTTTGAACTAATGAAATTGAACAATCAATTAAATTAGAAATGTTGTTGGCCAGTTGTATAAATGTATTTATATTTGTATATAAAACCCTATGGAAATTAGAGTAAGGATGTATATAAAAATATATGGGGTGCACGAAGGGAAAAGAAAAAGAAAAAGAGAGATACATATCTTTATGAGGGAGAGAGAGTTGTTGAAATTGATACCGAAAGGGATAAAGAGGAGAAGAAAACAAGAAAATTTTAACTAAATTATTTTGTCTTTATTTGGTACTTAACAAAATATGAGATAAGGAGTTTGCTATTTTTATTTTTTTATTAATATATATGTGTATATAGAATAATAAATCATAATTGTTATAAATTATATATATATATATATATGCAGTTATAAATTTTTTTTAGGTGTTGTTATCAATAAAGAATGTAATATTATTTGTATAAGGATTTAAAATAAGATGTTAATCTCCATGCAAATTATTTGTATAATAATTTCAATTAAGATTATAAATTCACTTATATACACGTGTATCGCTTGTGCTCTTCAACTAGTATATATATGTATATATATATACTTGCAAATTAACTCTTTAATATATTGACTGACTGTTCGATTTTAGAATATATATCTTTTCCTAAACTAGAATTTTTTTTATCTCTTTTTCTAAATCACCTAAAATTTGTTGTCTCCTAAGTTCCAAGATTATGTGACTAAAAATATGCCTTTATATATTGTTCATATGTAGAGATTAAAAAATTATATGATGGACCCAAAATATAACTTGGGCTTACCTTCAATTTGACTCACTTTGGAATGTGGCCCAACAAGTCAGATAATTCGTAGCCTAGACTCACCACAAATAAATGGGTCATGGGCGGATCCAAATTGTGTAAAAAGTTCAAGCCCACTTGAAAATGGGTCATATGAATATGAATATATATATATATATATATCATCAAAGATAATTACTATGTATATATTGGATAATTATCACAATTATTATAAAAGATAATTATATGATAATTATCAAAAGAAAGGAAAGTTACAAATCTACCCTTCCAGTGAGCCTATAAATAATGGTCCAGGGAAGGAGAAAGGGGGAAGACTCTGACAGAATACTAAAGCTCTGCCAAACTCTGCCATCAATCAACACTTGAAGCTCTAAAAACATACATTCATCTAACCTTCAAAGCTTTGAAGAACAACAACAACAAGCACATTCAAAGTCGTGTCATTCGACTTCAACAATTCAACAGATTCAAAGAATTATCAACAAGATTGTTCGGGATCAAGCTTCTTCAACCCTCAATTAGAAATTCTCACTGCTTTTCTTCAATAACAAACACTTGAAGAGGATTCTCAGCAATCCGATTTAAGATCAAGCTCCAGTAGCCCTTGAATCCGGAGAGAGGGGACAACTAGAAGACTCTCAGAGAAAGTTGAAACCCTGCAGAATTCTTCACTCAAAATCCAAAGCTCCAAAGCATCTAAACCCTGAAGGAGAAGAAAAACAAGCGCATCATCCACGTGCCATTCTTCACCAAAGTTTCAATCCAATTCAAGATCAAGCTCCAGTAGCCTTCGAATCTGGATCACTAATGAGATCGAATTAGAGGAATTTATCTTTCTTTTGCAAATATCTACAGAGAATTGTAACCCATATTTCTTGAAATTAAGAAATTGATATATCTGTCCACGTGTTTTCATCTTATTCTCAGACTCAAAATTTGTGTGTACATCACATATCACCAATACAACATAAAATTCAATACAATATTCATTTTCCTTTTATTTTAACA
The DNA here is from genome assembly GCA_026545225.1 of Cornus controversa. Taxonomy (NCBI): domain Eukaryota; kingdom Viridiplantae; phylum Streptophyta; class Magnoliopsida; order Cornales; family Cornaceae; genus Cornus; species Cornus controversa. The sequence continues at coordinate 15,479,644 of CM048854.1, read as the reverse complement.
TTCGGCATCTTCTCTCTCCTCACCGGTTCATCAAGTAATCATTGATCCCTCTTTCTCTCTATCTCTAAAAGAATTTTGGGACTTTTTGACATAATTAATGGAAACTTGTTTTGAAAATGTTCAGGAAACATCAATATGGGTGCAAGTGTAACAAGTCAGTTTGAAAATTAATTTTCTCTTTTTTCAATTTTTTACTTACTGAAAAAAAATATCAGTATGAACACATTATATGTATTGTGTTTGTCCTCTCTTATCGGGAAAATGGAACTTCAGAAGTACGAGTCTAGAGAAATGTTATAAGAAGTCATGCTAAGCTATCAAAATACTTGAAAAAGACCTTCACCTTCAGAACTCCCATAAACATGTTTAATAAATTTCAATCCTCTTTCAATTTTCTTTTTTGGGAGAGGGCTGGTTCATGTTTCTCAAGCATTTGTAACAAATAACATTTTTTCTTGTGTTTCTGTAGTTTATTTTCTTTAATGTTTATAGTTTGGTAATTCTTGTTGTTTATAGCCTTGCGTGTCTACAGTTTGTTTGCTACTTGTATTTCTAGTTCCCTCCTCTGGTTGCTTTGGCTTTTGCCTTTTCTGGTTGTACATTCTTCTTTATTTATCAATAAATTTTCAATATATAAAAAAAATACGTATTATATATGTATAATAAAAATAAACAATCACAAATTAGCAAACATTCATATTCCATACAAATGTGTAGAGCATAACCAAAAAATAAAAATAACAAAATAAAAAAAAATTCATTTTTTTTAATGTTATACAATGCAATATAGGAGAGACACTTTTATGTGGTATATTCACCAAAAAGAAGAGAGAGAGAGAGAGAGGATCAGGTAAATTTTTTTAAAAGGTTTATTGTTGAGGAGAAGGTTGACTCAAATCCTAATTACAATCATGGAAATCCTGCAATTCATGAATTTGGTTAATTTGTCATATTAGTGATTGGAATTTATTAACAGTTGTTCATATTGATTATTGTAACTTTCTATATATATATTTGGAGCTCTTGTATATTCAAGAGCAAATATGAATGAGAAAAACTCTCTCCTCTCATGCACTTATGCATACTACCACCATGTTAAATTCTATGTTCATATTTTCTTTATTTATGTTAGAACAATGATTTGGAGGTCGATCGGACTAGTTGATTTTATTTTTTTGTGAGTGAGGTGGTGGGCCCCACAACATGATGTTATGATGATGTCATATGGTAGGACTCATTACTACATTTACATAAAATTATTATCGATCTAATATGATTCGGACTCTCTATCAATAATCTTTGTCCTATCATATTTCACTTCGGTATGTGCATCCAACGACCTTAACATAATTAGAGATTGTACCTAATTTCTCATTTGCATCATGGAGAACAAAACCGTTAATCATTTTAAATGTTGCAGCACGAAAGCTTCTTGGTGTAGATGTGCACACTGACCGCCATGGTGGTCATGGAGGTTATGCGAACCCATGGCCATAAATTTCAAATATAATTAAATCTTTATGGAGCTACTGATATATAAATCAGAAGTTGAAGAGGCTATACCTACTGTTGGGAAATAAGGTTTTCTGGATTCCCTATGTTACAATATGCTTGATTATGAAGTATTGGGTAAGATATCTTCTCTCATTTGAAAGAGAAATTGTATTTTGTAAGTCCTAATTTTTATTATTTATTTAAGTGAATTAAATGATGCAATTTTTGAAGTATTATAGTGAATGATGTTAATTAGGTTGATATATTTATGACTAATTGTGTTTTTGTTAAATAACTTAATAGTATGTGTATATGTTTGCACCCAAATTGGTCATTTGGTTGGTCAACCAAGACTAGGCATTGTTACTCATGAAACGAGGGTATTAAAATAAAATATGATCCACAACCGATCATACACCTCACTCGATTAAGACAAACATCAACATTGAGATCGCAAATAAAAGATGATAGGATCGAGCCCAACAAATAAGAAAAATCCACGGTTGACACCTTCACTGTTCCTTGATATTTTCTTATTTAGCATGTTGTTAGGTATGAAAATTAGTGCATTTAATACTTTGATAACAAGAAAGGTCTCCAAAAGATCACTTTAGCAAATGACATCAGTTAAAAGCATCCAACTAAAATGACATTCTAATATTTCATCTTGGTCAAGTTTGGTTACCCCAGTTAGATGATTCATTATCACTACCATCACCACCGAATCAACATACTTGTCTTAGCCATGTGCTAATATAATTAGAAGAATCAATCACAACCGACCACGTGAAGCTCAATTTGACGGACAACATTCTTTGAAGCCAAGAAACCACGCCAAACTCCATCTATAAATAAAGGACTTCCCTCCAATAGAAAAGAGGTACAGCACCACAAACAGAAACAAACTTATCCCCATCAGATTCCCCTTACTTTCGAGTAATCATAGCCCAAGGTCTCACCTTGTTTATCATGCATTAAATTACATTTTCTTTAAATGTCGTAGTTCCTTCTTAGCACTCTTAGTTTCTTAGAATTGTATTCTCATTTAATAATTTTGTCTCGCAGTCATTGCTTGCTCCCAACCCAAGTAGCCTCCTATCACTATTTTGCTGGTTGTACCTAAATCCAAGTAGTTTTTCTAGCACTCTACTTCTGGTTGCATATCGCCTAAGTAGTTTTTCCTAACACTCTACTGATGGCTGTACTTAAACCCAAGTAGTTTCCTTAGTACCTTACTTTTGATTGTATTTTGTTTCAAGTGTACTAAGGATTAAGATCATGTTATATTAAAGTTGTGATAAATTCTTATTTGACAATCAATGTTAATGATGATGTTGCATATCTCTTGATTAATGCTATTCGATTGACACATTTTTGGTCCTGTTTAATCCAAACAGGAAACACACACACACAAATACTTCGAAGAAATCCGCACTAATTGAGGCCAAAGTAAGTAACCAGTGAGGGCGTCATTTCTTACTCTCCACAATCACAAGATGTCAGATTACATAAAATCTACAAGCTACCTCGGCTATAACATTAGGAATATTTGCTTGCCATCCGAGTTTGCTTGGTTTATCAATAACCAGTAAATTCAAATTGTGTCTTAGCACATACATTAAACAAATTTGGACTTAATTATCTTGGCACGCCAACACACCGTCAAATACAAAGACACGCCTGCATATTACCGAATACAAAGACAAGTTGAAGCCTCACGACCGAGTGGCTACATGAATGAAGCCACCTTTTACTACCAAACAGTATAACCTATATATATATATATATATATATATATATATATACTAGTTTAAAGCACGTACGATGCACATGGATAAAAAATAATTTAAAATTTTATTATAACACCCAAAACATTCAAAAATATTATAACACATCCAAATACATTAATTAAAACACCCAAAACTATTTCCATTATATAATCATGATAATATAAACTCACTTGTTGAAAAAAAATAAAACTATAAGGTAACTATTATTCACATGGAATGAATTAAGTATAAACTATAATAAATCAAAAGGTATAACTATAACAATTCTTAAACAATCTATTACTTTTCTTTTGAAAATTCTCAACACTTTATCCTTTTTATATTTCTGAGTTCTTTTTCAAATAAATCATTCTCAAGTGAAACTTTTTTGATAGCTGTTATCACAAAACTATTTTTGGTTACGCCATTTTGTCTATCTTGATCATAAAAAGAAACGATTTTTCTTTGCCACTTGTCACTTTATCGTACAATTCATTAATATCCTTGTCTTACAAAAAGAACAAATTTATTTTAGTAATATTGATACATTTCAAATGAATTATTTTATGAGTGAGGAAAAAAGTATTACCTGGCTTTGTAATTGTATTAGCTCATGTAGTGAACAATTTATTAATGATTGAGAATCATCGAATATTGTTAGATATGCATTATTTGTTATATTTTTGACTTAAAATTGCATCATAAATTGGCATAAATTAGTATACTTCATTGATACATAATAATAAATAATGGCATATTTGTCATATTGTAATTTTTTTTTTAAAAATATAATATTTAAAGATATAATAATACATTTGAAAGCATTTAGGGTCTTTTGTTTTACAATTAGTACAACTGAGTCCATTCTTTTGCACTTCAAATTTCTTCTTTGCATTGCTTACATGCATTGTACCGTGGTTCAGATGCATTGTAAGTGTTTTCTGCAAGTTAAGTAACAAAAAATATTTTTTTAACAGAAATTAATTATAATCATGTGATATAATAAAAAAAAATTAAAAGAATATATAAAATAATAATAATAATTTAATACCTTGAATACCATTGTGAAATTTTCAATTATGTCTTCAAGTGAATGTTTTTCAGTCTATTCAAATAATTGATATTTTGAACTTGAAATGAGAGCGTCTATATCTTTGTCATTTATGTTTGCTTTAAACTTGTCAATGCATAATAAATTATTGGAACAATATGTTGTTAATATGTACAAATACATCATTAATTAGACCTTATTAGTTTCACGCACAAAGAAAATTATATTTTTTGTTTATTTTCTGTTTGTTTTTTTAACTATCGATAGTCAATTAACTTCCACCAACCATGTCCTACCAGTCATGATATTCTTTAAGTAAAATAAATAATTAAAACCTAATGTAACTAATAAGAAATAAATAACCAACCAATATCGTAATGCTTTGACTCTTTCCCTTGTAATGTATATCCTGGTTGTGTTTGAAGACCAAAACCTGAAATATAATATTATTTTTTATTTTATGTTCATTTAGATATACTAAAAATTATAAATTAATAGTCTCAATGTTGTGTGATAAGTTACCTTTGAATGTGTTGATTGAGAAATGTGTAATTGTGATAATAAGTCTTTCCTTGATTAGCTTCATTATCAAATTTTCTTCATTCTCAGCAAGATTGTCCCACAATGTCAAAGTAATTGTTCTTAAACTGTTATAAAAAATAATTAGTTCAATAACTTGTAATGGTAATTATGAGCATTTATGCAGTGTTGTAATGATTTGCCTCATATCTATTATAATGATGTCTCGTAATTTGGATGTCCCTCCATTGTTCTTTTTAGCTATGTTGAATGCAGGATATTCTACAATAACGATTCCCAAAGCATCTAGCGAGACTAAAAATTAAAATTATAGATTTATATATAAGAGAAAGTATATATAAGGAGACTAAAGAGTTAAAAGAAAACAAACGTATAGTTTTTTTTCATCAATATACTTGTTCAAGCCCTTGAAATCCACAAAATTATATTTTATTTTTCTAAACATACGACTTCAAACTCCTCAACCTCAATTGTGGTATCACTGTTAAACTTTAGTTCATACTCCTTGTGTGCACTGTTATATCTATGATTCACTCTACTCACATTTTCATTAGAAATTATGCAAGTCTTGTGAAGTGAGTAAATCATTGAATTTGGTGACACTTTCATTAAATAAGATAGCCTGAATTTGTGTCCCCTAAAATATTTAAAAATATGTATAAATAAGTAATGCAAGAAGAAAGTTGATGTCTCAATCCAAAGCCTAAATGTGATGACAAGCTTTTTCTAGGATCCTAACCAAATCAAGGAACATGTTATTTCATATTTTCATTACTTTGTCAATACACACACAAACAAAATGTCCTTATATGTAAAACTTAAAATGCATCTCGAATTAAACTTTATTTATATAAATATGCCTGAACAGTTTTTAAACTTTTTATGAATTTATTTATTAAACAAGTCAAAAGCAGTAGGATACTCGGACTTTTAGTTGAAGTGATACCTCCTCATTTCAAATAATAAGTTATTCAAGTATCTACCAGTATATATATATATATATACACTTGATTTGTTTGAATCATAAATACATGGCTAAAATACACATCATATAGCCATCAAGAAGACTTGCAATAATTAAATAGCAAGAAAAGATAGAAATTTGGGGGGAAAATTTATTAAAGAGCAGTAACACAAATTTAGCTAATTTGAAAATCAGTGGCAATATTTTTGGCTTTCAAAAAAGATATCAATCACAAAATTGAACTTGGAAAAATAATGCAAAACTGCATAAGCTAAAAAATAGATATCATCTTAAATATTATATCAAAGCTCAATGATAATAGAATTACTCAGCACACCAAAGAAATAATTAAATTAATTATCTATAAAAAAAAATGAACTTGGGCAAATAATGGCCGAACTACATAGGCTAACAAATACCCATCATTTCAAAAGATGTTTGGCAATAAATCATAAATTACATGAAGTTCTCAATCTAATCCTCAAATAAATGAAGTTCTCAATTCAATCATCAATTCAATAAAGTTTCATTCCAACCATTTAAGGATCATCACATTAGCATTGTCTTGCCACAAATTCAAAATTCTAAAAACAAAGGGCAGTAACAAAAATTTAACTACTTTGAAAATTAGTGGTAATATTGGTACTATTTTTTTGAGACATGAGTGTGAGTTGCGAGAAGTGGTTACGAAAAGTACTTTAAAACCTAGAAGGGGGGTGAATAGGTTCACTTGCTTGTTTGCTTAATCTTTCAAATTAATTCAATTTTAAGTCCAATTAATAATTAATCAAACAATTTAAAGCAAGTAAATAACTTAAAGTGCAAGTAAAATAAAGAATGCACTAGATATACATGAAAAACTCAGATCGAGAAAAAACCAAGGAGGGAGGCAAAAAGTCTTGGGAAACCAATCCACTATAATGAAGCAAAGTACAACAGACTCTGTCACTGACTCACACCCCTCTTCACTCTATCAAGAATATGATGCAGAACACCTCAGGTTTACGATTTCGACAACATGTCTAACTACTGCAGACTTCCGGCTAATGTCACAATCCTTACAAAAAGATTTTTGGAAGAACAAAAATACTCAGCAAGTGTCTCGTTCCCTTCATAGTGCGATATGATCACTTTTCTACCCCAGCAAGCAAGAGAAGAACCACGAATCCAATGCTCTGATTAGTGAATGATTTGATGCAATTTTTGAGCAGCCAATCAGTAGGAGAACACTATCCTAAATATCACTCGTGGAATATAGATGTGTGCTCTCAAAATATTCTGCCCTAATTATATTATATATACTTTCTCTCTCTAAAAATATATTTTTCTAGAAATATGTGTAAAGAAAATATAGATACATATATATAGGCAAGGGAGTTCTAATTCTACTTGAAAAAGAAGTAAAATACAAAAATAGAACTCTCCTAGAAGTTTCAAACCCAATAGGAATCAAAATTTTTGTCAAAATTTATTTCTTATTTGGTACAGGCTAAATGAGACCGGTGCACAATTGCTAGGACCGGTGGGACTTTGTGAAAACCTACAGAAACCAAACTACCGAGAAAAGTTAGATCGGTCCTAAATATTGGGGACCGGTCCTATTTTAAAAAACCGTAATATTTTTCCCAAAACCCTAGTTTTCTAAAATAGCCTCAAAAGTATAACGTGCAGAATGTCCTCACTATACTTACCTGTACTATATAGTGTTCTTACTAATTTCAACTGCATCCATGCACTTGAATATCAACTCGAAGTTGTCGAAGATCGATTACATAAAATTATACGAAAATTATAACTCGATCAATTAGGTTTTGATCACCAATTACAAATTTATATTTCACAATCTCCCCCTTTGGCAATTTTGTGACAAAACCACCTAGACAATGAATAACCTAACCCATTAGAAAAATTAGATGACAATGTTGCTAAAAAATACACAGAAATAAAGAACTGATCAATAGAAGCGTTACTTGTGTGTTCAAGATGGTTTAGAAGAAAAACGTGTACTTGCATATTACTTAAACAGCACAACCAGTGAAAAGCTTAATAAAAAATATAAACACCAATCTGTAATGCTCCCCCTTAATCTCCCCCGTAAATAGAAATATCTGATAAATACTTCTCCCCCTTTTTGTAACAAATTGACAAAGAAATGCCAAAGAGAGGTATATAAACAGATAATTAAGTAAACACATAGAGAGAATAATACAATAATAAAGCAAAAAGAATCATCATCACTGATCAGACAAATATCCAAAACATATCAATTGAACATAACATGACAAAAATAAATAATCCAGACATCAGGGGTAAAGAAGTCAAAGCTAGTCTAGAATGATAAAAATAAGACCTAAAGTCTAATCATCCTCTGCATAATCGGCAGCCTCATTAGATGCATCATGGTTTAGCTTGTCTATCCTAGCATGCAGTCAATCAAACACTTGCTAAATGAACCTCAGGACTTGGTTCATCCGATTTGCTGTCACTGGGGTGTCAGTCACAGGTAGTTGGAATACTCCTCAACTTCTAGACATAGCTTGTCCAGCCCCTTGACTGAGCTCATAGGCCTTCCTATCATTTTCCTTCTTATTTACCGACCAAGTAATCGAAGTAGTATCAATCATTCCTTTCGGCCTCTCCACATCTGCTCCATTAGGAATAGGAATCCTAACATTTCTTATAATAGCCATCACTATCTGTGAAAAATGTAAAGCTGATGATAACCGCGAGTGTCGAGCGACTAAGATCATGGTACGCATGATTGTTGTAGGAAGGTTGATGGAATCCGCTTGAACAATATGGTATAGTAGCTCAGCTTGACTTTTGATCAAATTGCCCTTGTGGTCATGAGGATCTAGGTTGTATGAGACCACCAAATTCAATGCCGACACATTGTGTGTGATATAGAAATAGGCAACCTATCAACAAGTCTTGGGACATTGGGTATGCACAACTCTCTAATCATGTCATCTATGGTTGGTTGGTTTGGATCCACCACTTGTTACGACAAGACAATGACATTCTCAATCTTTTTGACACCCAATGTATTGGCAAAAGTGTCCTTAGTGTTCTCAACATGAACGCCATAACACTTGGTGACAAAGGTTAGATCATTCAAATTCGATGTGATTATATTGCCATAAAAATATCAAACCATATCCGACTTGACAATCTCCCGAAGATCACATAAAAACTCCCAACCATTATCCTCAAAGTATTACACAAACTCCAATTCCCATTATTCTTTAATTGTCGCAAGGTTGATTTTCTGTTCAATTCTCATTACCCGGCAACCAATGATGTTAATGAAATTGTTGTAGTTGAAGTCGTCCTCAAACATGTTCCTAGTGAAGACAATTCGGTTATTTGCACTAGTTAACACCTCACTACATCCCCGTTTGTGTGCTATAAGCACCGTGCAAAATGAACCAAAAACAATATTAAAAATTCCATTGAGGTATTTTATCAAACACCTAGTGTGCAAAGTTATAATCTTCAAGTTTCAAAAATCTTTGTTTGCAAACTATCCACCAAACCTTAACAATACCCAAACCAAACTCCAAAGAATTAATCCCAACCTCCAATATAACAAGTAATCACAAGACAATTAGAGAGGAAGCAAAATATGAGAGTTTCTGACTTTTGAGTGTGTTAGAGTGCAATGAGAGTTGAGAGATTATGTGAGAATGAGAAAATGCTAGTGTGTACGAATGAGTATGTGAGGGTCTTAAGACATCAAAGCGCGCGCGCAGATTTTCAAAAATCTGGACATTCACTAAGTGCGACTGGTCCTAATATTTGGGAACCGGTCCAACTTATCTCGGTTCCTCAGAACTTGCAGAAGTACGACCGTTGCTCAATATTGGGGACCGATCCAACTTTGTGAATTATGTAAAACTAAACTTTGGACCTCTCATTCACCAAATACACCCTATCTCAACTTAATTTGACAATTAATCATATAAATTGATAAAACTAAACAGAAAAACAAATATTTTTGGATTTTTTAATTTGAAAAGACAAAGTAACAAAAATAAAAAATAAAAAATAAATAATCTTATGAGAATAATCGAAACATATTTTTCAAAGAATAACATTACTCCTAAAATTTTTGAAAAATTTAAAACATTTATGAATACGGAATTTTAAAACCCATAGATTGTCTATAAAATTCATCCTTAAACTCATGATCATGACACAACTTTCAATACACAAGTATTTATAAAAATTTAGAAATTCATCTAATAAATCCATGTGTGTGTGTGCAATCCAACTTCATCAAAAATTAATCAAATTATTTTGTTTCATCTTCTAAAACATATTGGATGATGAGTAAATATAACTACACATGATCAAACATTTTTCATTTTCCTCATTTTTTTATTTTTCTAAGACGGTGGCTTTCATGCTTATTGGCAGCCAGCTATTTTTCTCAAAACAACTCTTTTTAAAAGATATCTCATTGGAGATTTATATTATAGTGAAAGCTTCAAATACATTCCCGAATGTAGCCTTTTCCTTTTTGTCTTAGATATTCAGCAAATTTTTATTTTCTTTTTCTTTTGATGCTGAATAAAAACATAATTTTTTTCATCTATTTTTCTCATTGATCATTTAAGCTTCCAATGGTACTATACAATATACTCTAGTCAACTTCACATTAGTTTTCAATCATTTCTCTCAGAGTTGGACTAGTGCACAAATTGTATGGACTCAAAAGATTCACCTCTAAAAAGAAAAAAATACAGCACATTAGTCATAAAATCAAGTACTTCATTGATTGACAAACTAAGTGTCCCAATTATACATTCACAAATCAAAGTGAAATTAAAAAGAAATACAAAGAATTCACATTATTTCTCAGAAAAATTTGATTCTCATAATCTCATATGATTATTACTAAAAATAAACAAAACCTATCATAACCTAAAAGATATGGTCCAATGGATAACAAATAATGAACATATGATCAGTCCATGACCATCAAAATCCTAACGACCTAATTAGAGGGTTTTGCACCCAAAGACCTATTAGGAATAAATCCCATAAAATCAATAGGCACAAACTTCTCCAAATCTTCCTTTCTCATCTAGATTGTTTTAACATGCAATTTTTTAGGAAAATAATATGGAGAAACAAAAACATCATTTTTCTTGTTTGAATTCTTTTTAGCTTGAGAATTTTTGGGTTTATTCCAATAATGTTGCTTTTTAGCATGAATCATATTCTTAACAAAAGAATTATGCACATAAAGATCAGGATTAGAATGTCTTCTCTTTTTATAGCAATAGTGTTGACTATGTCCATTCTTACCACAAAAAGAACAATGAATCACATTGGACACAACATTAGCATGCAAAGACTCAACTTGAGGCTTATGTTTGCATTCAGGCACATTTAAGTTCTCGGATTTAACAAAAATAATTTTTTCCTTTGATGACGACCCAACAAAACCTAATCTAGTTTTATCTCCTACAAGCTTACTAACACTAATCATGCTATCAAACTTAATTTGCCCGAAGTAAAAAAATTTAATTTCTCTTGTAATTTTTCCAATTCAGGCTCAAGAAAGTTAATTCTAGCAACAAGAGCATCTTTGGCAAAGATAGCTTGACTTACCTCGCTTTCAAAAAACTTGAATTTTCCTTGAAGATTCAGAATTTCTGTTTTACTTTCTTCAATCTTATTCTGGATCTTCTCAGTTTCTTCCATCAGTGACTCTTTTTCACTTTCCAACATCTCCAACTGCTTGGTTTGCTTTTTGTAACCTCTCTTGACCTTAACAGTTTCTATAAATAACTCCTCAAAAGCCTTGGACAGTTCTTGTCACGCCCCAGAATCTGAACCGCCGGGACTCCCCCAGACCGACCCGAATCCCGAGTGTGAACTTGTTCGCTCAACGTGTCCCAAAGGTCAATAACACAAATCATATATAATCAGCGAAAGCATTTCTTACATATCAAAACTATTAATTTCAATGGTCATTCTCAATATGGAACCCCATGTGCACAACACACTCACCCGTTCACACATTCCAAGTCAGCTCAACTCACTTTTAGGACTTATCACTTCATGCATTTGGAATCTGAAGCTAAAACCTACACCATTGGATAGAGAATTCAAAAATACTGAATTTCAAAAAAACTACGCACAATTTCAATTTAAAACGAGGAAGTTATGCCAGATTGAAGTTTGGGGAACTTTCGGGGCATGCTGTAAAAAGTGACTTCGATCCATCGAAGTGATGAGTTCGATGCATCGGGACTTCGATGCATCAAAGTGCTGAGTTCGATGCATCGAACAAGTATCGTCCAAAAATAGCTCTCAGAACTTTTACACCAAAATCTCTGCAGGTTTTTTGATGCATCGAATTGGTCACTTCGATGCATCGAACTAGATACTTCGATGCATCGAACTACCCAAAAGCTGAAACTTTGCAAATGATCTTTTTTGACCTTTTAGGCCATTTTTTCCAACATAATCCATTCCAACAACCTCCAAATCATGTAAAAGAGGAGTATACATCATTCACAAGTCCTAAATCATGTTCCTAATCAAATCATACACCAATATGAGTCATTCTCCCTTAAAGACATACTTTATTCATAATGAATAAACATCCACCAAATCCATTAACTCGTCCAATGAAACTGAAAGCTCTTAACAAGCATTACATGAATAAATCCATTGTTTTATCATATTTAACATGCTCATAGTCTAAGCATACACACAAGTTACATTTGTAAAAAATATAACTAAAACTCAAAATAAGTCTCATGCCACAAGCCGGCATGGATAGCCACAAAATATACAATATCCAAAATGTATCAAAATATTACAAGAGTTCCACTTGGACACTCAAGTCCCATCTGCCATCAGTGCCTTATCTGTAAAAGAGTTTAGAATAAAGGGGTGAGTAGCACTACAACTCAGTAGGAATGTTCCGTGAATATCACATGAACATACATTCACATTTTAACATGTTGATCAATTATGCACATAACACAACCACATCATAAGCAAGGAAGAATGCAACATGATATGCACAACTCCCTCATCCTTTCCATACATCAATTGATTTCCAATCCCACCTATAGAGGGTTACCTTTACTGGAATACCTTGCCATTTTAGCGAATGGATTCCACCGTCCAAATTGAGCTCACCTCCTTCACCATGTCAATGAAGATGAACCCCATAATCTTACCAATTGTGCATGCATAATTGACAACCAATGAGGCATTTGACAATCACATTCGTACAAGTTCTCATTTAAGCATCATATGTATTTACAATGAACATGCTTCACATCTCCACATCTCACATAACCAAGTATCCTTCACCACTCACCAAATTCACAAGTTTGACAATTAAACATACTTTTCAATAAAACATATCTCTAAAGAAATTTATCAAACACATAAGAGTCGCCTTTACAATTACACATGAACCCACCAAATAAAATAATTCTAACATACATATAAATTCCTCTAAGGCATTTATAAACATACAATTATATCAACCAACCATAACATCACATTTAATGGTAAGAAAAACATGTTTGAACGTTGAAAAATATGTAATTACTCCACACAACCAATTGGTTGTCATGGACAACCAATATATTCGAAAAAATCCCAGATATTATGGGTTAGGCATCCCTACCTCGAAAATGAAGGCCTTCCAAGCACTTCTCAAAATCCCAACAATGTCAATCTTGCCAAACCACAACTTTGATTAGTTCAAAGGGGAGCCTTAGCCATCCCTTACATATCTCCCTTCTTCGACCGAGCTTAAATCACACCGGAAGGCTTCTGAAATTTAGAGAGAAGGAAGAGAGGAGAAGAGGGAAAAGTTTAGAGAGAGAGAGATCTGTGAGAAATGGTTGGGACTCTCTCAGCCATATTTTTAAAATCATCTAGGGCACAAAAATACCAAAATGCCCCCGAGCCACTTATCGTACCTTTTCGGACTTCGTTTTCGATTTCAAAAATTCTAACAGCCTCGAAATCACTTTCTCTACTCTCTAAACATTTCATCTAAGCCATTCCCAAAAATAAATATTTTTAAAAAATTTTGAATTCCCAGGCCCACTTAAGTGACATCCCGAGCCCCGATTTGACCAAAAAGTCAAACTTCTCCAAATCTTTCGAAAACTTACCAAAAGGTTAAATATGTTATCTAAACATGTATTCTATGATTAAAATATATATAAAATCATTTAAAGTCCTAATATAACAATTAAATGAAAATTCTAGAAAATCGACCAAAAATGGTCACAATCTGTAGTAACCCTTGTGGACGGGTGTGAGTGGGCGGGTGCGAAGACAGACACTGGGCTGAGCTACCACACTGACAGGGTACAGGGTGCTCAATCCCACATCGCCTGGGTGTGGAAAAGGGGATGTGCTTATATGTAGTATGTTATCTTCAAATGGTATGAGGCCTTTTGGGGTAAACCCAAGAGCAAAATCGTGCGGGCTCAGGCCCAAAGCGGACAATATCATACCATGTGTTGGAGCGGGGTATTACAGTTGGTATCAGAGCCTGAACCCAGCCGGAAGAAGTGTGCCGACGAGGACGTCGGGCCTCGTAGGGGGGTGGATTGTAGTAACCCTTGTGGACAGGTGTGAGTGGGCGGGTGCGAAGACAGACACTGGGCTGAGCTACTACACTGACAGGGTACAGGGTGCTCAATCCTACATCGCCTGGGTGTGAAAAAGGGGATGTGCTTATATATAGTATGTTCTCTTCAAATGGTATGAGGCCTTTTGGGGTAAACCCAAGAGCAAAACCATGCGGGCTCAGGCCCAAAGCGGACAATATCATACCATGTGTTGGAGCGGGGTATTACACAATCCTTACAACCTACCCAACTTAAAGGGATTTCATCCCCAAAATTAGGCCATACCTGGAGGAAACAAGTCAGGATACTTAAAACAAACTTCCTGTTCTTGTTCGCACGTAACCTCCTTAACATTGTGATGATGCCTCAATACCTTGACCAAGGGAATGGTCTTTCCCCCCAGATCTTGCTCTCTAGCATCAAGAATCTGTATCGGTCTCTCCTCATAGGTGACATCCTCAATGTCCACCCAACTTAGAACATGTGATGGATCAGGTTCATATTTCCTCAATATCGAAACATGGAACACATTGTGAACCTTCTTCAACTGTGGCGGCAAAGCTAAACCTGTAGGCCACCACACAAACACACTCAAGGATTTCAAAGGGTCCAATATACCTTGGTGGCAACTTGCCACTCTGCTCGAAGTGCATCAACCCTTTTCATGGTGAAACTCTTAGAAACACATGGTCTCCCACCTCAAAGGATAACGGTCTCCTCCTCCGATCGGCATAGTTCTTTTGTCGACTTTGAGCTGTCAATAATCGATGTCTAATCAACTTGATCTTTTCTATAGTCTCATGTACGATGTTTGGTCCTAAAGCTGCAATCTCGCCCACCTCAGTCCAACAAACTGGAGATCTACAAGGTTTACCGTACAATACCTCAAATGGTGCCATCTCAATACTGGCCTGATAACTATTGTTGTACACAAACTCCACAAGTGGCAAATGTTCCTCCCAACCACTACCAAAATCAAGTATACAAGCACGAAGCATATCCTCCAATATCTGTATAGTACGTTCTGACTGTCCGTCAGTCTGAGGATGGAATGTTGTGCTAAAATGCAACTCGGTGTCCAACACCGATTGCAATCCCTACCAAAATCTTGAAGTGAACCATGGATTCCTATCGACACAATGAATACTGGAATCCTATGTAATCTCACAATCTGCTCTACATACTACTTACTGAGCCTCCTCATATCATCATTCATCTCATAGGCAAGAAGTGAGCTATTTTGGTCAATCTATCCACAACAACCCAAACTACATCATTACCCTTATTCGATCTCAGAAGACTCATAACAAAATCCATAGAAATATGTTTCCATTTTCATTCTGATAGTGGTAATGGTTGTAACAACCCAGTCGACTTTTGATGTTCCGCCTTCACTTGCTGATAAGTAAGACATCTCATTACAAATTGTGCTACGTCTTTCTTTATACCTCACCACCAATATTGGCACTGCACATTGTGATACATCTTGGTGCCACCAGGATGAACTACAAAATGAGAATGATGAAATTCTTGTAATACGTCATCATGACAATCAGAAGGAACTGCCATTAACCCTCTGAATTGTAGACCCCTATCGGAATGCAAGGTCTAACCCGCTACTGTAGTACCACCAACGATCTATGAGTGAATAGAATATAACTCACTATCCTTCTTCTGTGCCTCAACTACCTTACTCACAAGCATTGGTTGAGCTACTAGGTTAAACAACATAACTAGCTCACTACCATCACCGAAACATAATCCCAACTCCGAGAAGTCTCCCATCATTTTCCATTCTTGAATAGCTATACTAGCTAGAGTCCCATGAGACTTTCTGCTTTACTCATCTGCCACCACATTTGCTTTACCCGGATGGTATTGCAAATCAAAATTGTAGTCCTCCATGTACTCAACCCATCTCATTTGCCTCATGTTCAAGTCCTTTTAGGAGAAAAGGTACTTGAGACTCTTGTGATCCGAATAAACTTTAAATTTCTCACCATACAAGTAGTGCCTCCACCATTTTAAGGCGAACATCACCGCTGCTAACTTCAGATCATGTGTAGGGTAATTGTGCTCGTGAGTCTTTAATTTTGTAGACCCATAAGCAACTACTCCATCACATTGCATCAACACACAACCTAGTTCGCTCCCCAAAGCATCATAATAAATCACATATCCCAAGCCACGCTCAGGTATCACCATAATAGGAGTTGTAGTTAACCGCTTCTTCAACTCACAGAAAGCCAACTCACATGCTTCATCCCACACAAATTTCACACCCTTACGAGTGAGTTGTGTCATAGGTGCTGCAATACTAGAGAAGTCCTTCACAAACCTCCTATAGTAGCCTGCCAACCCAAGATAACTCTAAATCTCGAAGACACTCTTTGGGCTCTCCCAACTCATCATGACCTCAATCTTAGATGAGTCTACTGAGACTCCACCTTCAGAAACAACATGCCCAAGGAATTTCACCTCTTGGAGCCAAAACTCACACTTTTCGTACTTAGTATACAACCGATGCTCTCTAAGGATTTGTAAAATTATCCTTAAGTGCAACTTATGCTCTTCCTTCAAAGATGAGTACACAAGTATATCATCCACAAACACTACCACAAAAGTGTCAAGGTACTAATGAAATGTGCAGTTCATTAAGTCCATAAATGCCGCCGGTACATTAGTCAAACCAAATGGCATTACAAGGAATTCATAATGTCCATACCGCGTATGGAAAGTCGTTTTATGAATATCCCCCTCCTTCACCCTCAATTGATAATAACCCGACCTTAAGTCAATTTTTGAGAAGTAGTGAGCTCCTTTCAATTGATTAAATAGGTCATCTATCCTCGATAACAGATACCTATTCTTGATTGTCACATGATTCAACTTTGGATAATTAATGCAAAATCTCAAATCACCATCTTTCTTCTTAGCAAACAACACTAGAGCTCCCCATAGTGATGCACTCGATCTAATGAAGCCTTTAGCTTTTAAATCATCTAATTGACGCTTCAACTCCACCAACTCTGCTCGTGCCATCCGATATGGTGCCATAGAAATAGGCGTCGTATCAGGTATAAGATCAATCCCAAACTCTACCTCTCTCTTGGGAGGCAAATTTATCAAATCCTCCGAAAAGACATCCACAAACTCACACACCACTGTTGTTTATGCCTCTCCCAGAACCTCTCCCTCTCAGCCAAAAGACTAGCCAAGATAAAAATATGTCACTCACGATTGCTAATGCCATAACATGGTGAAGCATAGGGTCACTCCGATCTCCCACAAAACAAAAGCAATCGCCCTCGGGCGTACAAATCATCACTCTCCCTCTAAAATAATCAATGGTCACATGAAAGTCTGACAACCAATCCATCCCAATGATGATATCAAAACTACTCATGTCTAGGAGAATGAATTTGAACTCAATCGTCCTTCCATCTATCTCAATGGCATATTCGTGGCATACTTTATCAAGGATCACTATACCGCCCACTGGCATATCAACACAAATAGCTTTACCCAATAGACAAGTCTCTAACCCCAGTGCCCATGCAAATGATGTACCAATAAATGAATAAGATGCACCAGAATCAACCAATACACGTGCACAAGAACTATATACCAGAAATATACCTCTAACCATTGAGGGTCCTGCTGAGGTGTCTGCGGGTGTCACCGCATAAACCTCACTCCGTGCCCTTTGATCTTGTGCTCCACCAACCCGAACACCTGACTATTATGTGGATGCACTAGGGGTAAATCCCCTCACTGGCCTTGCACTCTGTGCAGACATAGCTGGCTGTGGTGGAGGCATAGCTATATGGCTTGACTGTGCAGTCGTGGTCTAAGCCAGCCTCTGCTGAGCACTCTGTCCACTCCTAGCATACCCACTCTGCTATGGGCACTCTCTTTCCATGTGCCCCTACTGTCCACAACCAAAACATGTCACCGTGCTAGGCTGTAACATGGGACAATTTATCTTGATGTGTCCCGGTTGCTTACACTGGTAACACACCCTCTCTAGTCTAGTAGAAGTCAAAGGTAAGGGAATAGTAGGGGTAGAACGTGCCATAGGTTGTCCCACTGAACCCACTGAATGAGAAGGACAACTTTTGAATTTCTTCCTTGCATGTCCTTCCGAAGTCACTGTCAAAGCCTTGTTTTGCCTCGATGCCTCTCTTTTTTCTTGCCTATCCTTCACTTCAGCTTCTACCATCAAGGCCTTCTCTACCGTCTTGGCATATACTTTCAATCCCTGAATTGACACATATGGCCTCACCGAATGATGAAGGCCATTAATGAACTCCATGTCTTCTCTTCCTCATCTCTCATCACTTCGGGTGCGAAGCGTGAAAGGAAAATGAACTTGTTTTCATACTCGGTCACGATCATGCTATCATGAACAAGTTCCTCAAACTCCTTCCTCTAGGCCCTTCTCTTTGGTTTAAGAAAGTAATGCTCAAGGAATAGAGTCTTGAACTCTTCCTAAGGCATCGTCTCAACATCATATCGGTCACTCACCGACTTTCACCCAAATTCTGCTCCATCCAAAAACAAGTATGTGGCAAGAATAACTTTCATGCCATCAGTGGGCGTAGACATCATCTTTAAGTGTTTCTCTACTTGCTCCAACCAATTATCTACTATCAACGGATCTAAACATCCCTCAAAGTTAGGAGGCATCAACTTCTTAAATCGAGTGACGAATTTGAACCTTCTTTCAGCCTCATTTTCTACTGGTTGCACTACCGGTTGCTGCACCTCATTAGCGGCTGTCCTAACAAAATCGCGGACTGCCGCGGTCATGTTAGTAACCAAACGAGCTCCCTTGGGAACTCTGTCCCCAACTCCACCTCCACGACGTTTAGGTGGCATATTTCTATCAATTCAAGATATAATTCAACATAACAAGTTATCACATGTTTTATGGTCAACATGATCAAAAAATTAGACAATATATAACATGCTATCATCTTTGCACATATTATATAGACATATTTTTTAACACACATTTAATCACGTAAGCATATTCTCAAGTTAACACATAACATATATGCATGTCATCACATAGCACATCTTTATTTTAACACATAACATAGTACACATGTTATCACATAAGCACTCATTTTAACACATAACATAGTACACATGTTATCACATAAGCACTCATTATGTTATCATGTAAGCACATCTCGCATGCACATAAATTCCCCTATCAACTATGTCATGTCCACACGTGCTTCTAGGTTATCAAACCCAAGGTTCTAACCAATTCAAAACTACACTTGGTACAACCTTTACCCATTGCCCTTAGGTATTTGACCTAGTGCTTTGATACCATTATGGTATCAGGTACATAATCCAACATTCTCAACCCTACATACGATATATCCATTCCCCATGGTTCCTCTGATACCATTCTGTCACCCCCAGAATCCAGACCGCCGGGACTCCCCCGGACCAACCCAAATCCCGAGTGTGAACTCGTTCGCTCAACGTGTCCCAAAGGTCAACAACAAAAATCATATATAATCAGTGGAAGCATTTCTTACACATCAAAATCATTAATTTCAATGGTCGTTCTCAATATGGAACCCCACGTGCACAACACACTCACCCGTTCACTCAGTCCAAGTCAACTCAACTCACTTTCAGGACTTATCACTTCATGTGTTTAGAATTTCAAGCTAAAACCTACACTATTAGATATAGAATCCAAAAATTTACGCTCAATTTTGATTTAAAACGAAGAAGTTATGCCCGATTGAAGTCTAGGGCAACTTTCGGGGCATACTATAAAAAATGACTTCAATCCATCGAAGTGATGAGTTCGATGCATCGGGACTTCGTTGCATCGAAGTGTTGAGTTTGATGCATCGAACAAGTATCATCAAAAAATAGCTCTCAGGACTTTTACATTCCAAAATCTGGGCAGCTTTTTTGATGCATCGAACTGGTCACTTCGATGCATCAAACTGCCCAAAAGCTGAAACTTTGTAAATGGGCCATTTTGACCTTCTAGGCCATTTCTACCAACATAATCCATTCCAACAACCTCCAAATCATGTAAGAAAGGAGTTTACATCATTCATAAGTCCTAAATCATGCTCCAAATCAAATCATACACCAATATGAGTCATTCTCCCTCAAAGACATACTTTATTCATAATGAATAAACATCCACCAACTCCATTAACTTGTCCAATGAAAGCGAAAGCTCTTAACAAGCATTACATGAACAAATCCATTATTTTATCATATTTAACATGCTCATAGTCCAAGCATACGCACAAGTTACATTTGTAAAAAATATAACTACAACTCAAAAGAAGTCTCAGTCACAAGCCGGCATGGATAGCCACAAAATATACAATATTCAAAATGTATCAAAATATTACAGGAGTTCTACTTGGACACTCAAGTCCCATCTATCATCGGTGCCTTATATGTAAAAGAGTTTAGAATAAAGGGGTGAACACCACTACGGCTCAGTAGGAATGTTTCGTGAATACCACATGAACATACTTTCACATTTTAACATGTTGAGCAATTATGCACATAACACAACCACATCATAAACAAGGTAGAATGCAACATGATATGCACAACTCTCTCATCCTTTCCATATATCCATTGATTTCAAATCCCACCTATAGAGGGTTGCCTTTATCGGAATATATCTTGGGGGTTACCTTTATTGGAATACCTCACTACATATCAATCCATGAGGGTACTTTGACCGAAATACCTCACGAGGGTTACCTTTACTGGAATACCTCGCCGTTTTACCGAATGGATTCCACCATTCACATTGAGCTTGTCACGCCCCAAAATTCGGACCACCGGGACTCCCCCGGACCGACCCGAATCCCGGGTGTGAACCCGTTCATTAAACCCCAATGAACCCCCTCATATCTCTTAATTACCGCGGAAGCTAATCATACACATGTAATTATCCATGCGTATACTCATCACTATCCATCCCAATAGGCCTCGCATCAGTCCATGCATCCATGACATTCCATTTCCACTCCTAAATCATGAAAGATCATAAAAATTCACATTTTTAAGGTTTCTGAGACTTTGAGGCGCCTCAAACTTGAGTTTGAGTCGCCTGGAACTTCCAGTAGGGTCAAAGTTATCAAAAATGCACTTTGAGGCGCCTCAAACTCCACTTTGAGGCGTCTCAAAGATTTCCAGGCGCCTCAAAGTCGACTTTGAGCCACCTCAAACTTTTCCAGGCGCCTCAAAGTGGACTTTGAGCCACCTCAAACTGCACCAGTTCTGAAATTTTGACAGCACTCCTCAACCTGACTTCAAATACTAATATCTCACAACCCGTAACTCCGTTTGACCTGAAATTTGACATGAATCATCCTCAAGATGTCTAGTTTCTAACCCAACTTGAATCATTCAAAAATACCAACCACAACTCAAGTTATACTCAATTTAGTGGGTGTAGGTCAGATTTCCAACCCTTGCACCAAAACATGCATATCATTCTCAATATAAATCGAAATAAGGTCCATGACCCATCAAAACGAAGCTAACACAATTCTCTTTCCATATACATACATTGTGCAAAATTACAAGTCACAAACCACATACACCAAAAATTTAGATTTAAGTGCATGAAACCGTAAAGCACCAATAAAACATGTTTTCAGAAAACAAATGGTCTTTACATATTCATATCATGCATATGGTCCACAATCCGGACATGCATTCCAACAAAACAACATAAAGTCTTCAAAAGGACCAAAACCACTCCACGCCAATGTACTATTGGGGAGTCTCCATCACCTCCTTTCCATTTCCTGAAAAATATTAATCCACATGGGATGAGCAACCACAAGCTCAGTAGAAACATTTAAAACATAATTCCACCAACTCCGTGAGTACCACGTAACCATACATTTTGCATTTAACATATTGGAAATTCATGCACACACACAACCATATCACAAACAAGGTAGAATGCAACATGATATGCACGACTCCCTCATCCTTCCCACATATTGGTCTCCAATCCCCATGGACAACCAATCCCACCTATAGAGGGTTACCTTTACCAGAATACCTCTTGAGGGTTACCTTTACCGGAATACCTCACTACACATCAATCCATGAGGGTACCTTGACCGGAATACCTCACGAGGGTTACCTTTACCGGAATACCTCGCCGTTTTATCGAATGGATTCCACCGTTCACATTACTTGCCTCCCTCACCATACCAATGAAGATGAACCCCACAATTTATTCAAATGTACATTCATCATTTACAACCAATAAGGCATCTAACAATCACACTTAAACAATTTCCCATTTAGGCATCATATGCATTTACAATGGATATGTTTCACACCTCTATATTTCACATAACACACATCCTTCACAATGTTTTTAAGCAATTTATCAAACACATGAAGTCATCCTCACAATTATACATGAATCCACCAAAATAAATTCATAAATCAACCCCAACATGCTCGTAAATTTCTCTAAGGCATTTATAAGCATACCATCATATCAACCAACATTATTAGCACATTTAATGATATAAAACAACATGCTTGAACATTGAGGAACATCTATTTACTCCACATAACCAATTGGTTGTCATAGACAACCAATATACTCACAAGAATCCCAAATTTTATGAGTTAAACATCCCTACCTCAAATTGGAAGAGCTTCCAATTGAATTCCCCCAAATCTCACCCAAAAGATCAACCTTCTCCAAAAATGATTTTGGACCGATCAATCTCAAGCTCTCAACGCGTAGATCGTTTCTTCCTTCTTCGGCGAAATCAAACTCTCACCCGAAGCCCCTCAAAATCCATGAAGAAAGGAAGAAGATGAAGAAGCTATGTATATATATGTATAGATGCTTACACGGCTGGGAGAAGAGAGTGATAATGGCTGAGATCCCATGGCTATTTATAGCCTAAATGATCTACTCATAATTACAAGTATGCTATAACCTTTTCACTAAACCTTCCCGGGCTCATTTTTGGAGTTCTGTAACTCCGATTGACACGAAATCAATTCCGTTGCGCGTCAAATATTTTATTTAAGCTATCCTCAAAATTTGAGGTCATTCCAAGACTTTTGGATTTTCTGGGCCCACGGGGCCCGCGCTCCTAAGTTAACCGGACCCGAAAAAGTCAACTTTTGCCAAACGCTCCAAAAACTTCTCCAAACCTTAAATAAGTTATCTAAACATGCATTTTATCTTTAAAACACATATTCAATCATTTAATGTCTTAATATAACAACTAAATGAAAATTCAAGAAAACCGGCCAAAAATGGTCACAGTCCTTACAGAGCTCACCTCTCTCACCATGTCAATGAAGATAAACCCCACAATCTTATCAAATGTGCATGCATAATTTACAACCAATGAGGCATTTGATAATCATATTTGTACAAGTTCTCATTTAAGCATCATATGTATTTACAATGAACATGCTTCACATCTCACATAA
This sequence comes from Cornus controversa, assembly GCA_026545225.1. NCBI lineage: Eukaryota > Viridiplantae > Streptophyta > Magnoliopsida > Cornales > Cornaceae > Cornus > Cornus controversa. The sequence continues at coordinate 15,455,707 of CM048854.1, read as the reverse complement.
CCATGTATCTTTCACCTTTCTCCAAATTCACAAGTTTGACAATTAAATCATGCTTTTCAATAAAACATATCTCTAAAGCAATTTATCAAACACATAAGAGTTACCTTCACAATTACACATGAACCCACCAAATAAATTCACAAAACAATTCTAACATACCTATAAATTCTTCTAAGGCATTTTTAAACATACAATTAAATCAACCAACTGTAACCTCACTTTTAATGGTAAGAAAAACATGCTTGAACATTGAAAAATATGTAATTAGTCCACACAATCAATTGGTTGTCATGGACAACCTATATATTTGCAAAAATCCCAGATTTTATGGGTTAGGCATCCCTACCTCAAAAATGAAGGCCTTCCATGCACTTCTCAAAATTTCAGCAATGTCAACCTTGCCAAACCATAACTTTGATTAGTTCAAAGGGGAGCCCTAGTCATCCCCTACGTATCTCCCTTCTTTGGCGAAGCTTGAATCACGCCTGAAGGTTTCCGAAATCTAGAGAGAAGGAATAGAGGAGAAGAGGGAAAAGTTTAGAGAGAGAGAGATCCATGATAAATGGCTTGGACTCTCTCAGCCATATGTTTTAAAAGCATCTAGGGCGCAAAAAGACCAAAACGCCCCTGGGCCACTTAACGGACCTTTCCGGACTCCGTTTTCGATTTTGAAAACTCCTAAAATCTCAAAATCATTTCCTCTATTCTCTAAACATTTAATCTAAGCCATTACCAAAAATAAATATTTTTAAAAATTTTCCGAATTCCCGGGCCCACTTAAGTCACATCCCGAGCCCCAATTTGACCAAAAAGTCAAACTTCTCCAAATCTTTCGAAAACTTATCAAAACCTTAAATATGTTTTCTAAACATGCATTCTATATTTAAAACACATATAAAATCATTTAAAGTCATAATATGATAATTAAATAAAAATTGAAGAAAATCGGCCAAAAATGGTCACGGTCCTTATAGTTCTTCCTTAGTTGGTTCTTTTTTTTCTTCATCTTCTAAATCATCAAACCCAACTTGGCTTAGAGATGTAAACTTCTCTATTTCACCTACATCAGAAGAATGATTATCGGCAGTATCATCATTCACTAAAGTAACAAAGGTAAGAGAATCATTTTCAACAGAAGAATCACTATTAGAGTTAAAAGACTCAGACTTAGAAATAATAGATTTCATGGCTTTCCTTTTAGCGTTTGAACTTTTCTTTGGACTAAAGATATTTTTCTTAGGACTTGGACATTGATTTTATGTATGACCCTTACTACCACATGTCCAACAAGTGACCTCAGTCTCCTTAGAGTCATATTCTTTCTCTTTCTATTTCCTTTCCTTACCTTTGGATGATAAACTTTGATTCCGGAATTTAGAAGGATTTTCTTTTTTTAAATTTCTCTCTTTCATATTTAAGGATCTTCCTAAATTTTCTAACAAGGAGTGCAACATCATTATCTGAATCATATTCAAAACTTTCAATTTTCTCAACTTCAGATTTTGAAGAATTTAAAACATTTGACAAACTTGAAGACTTGGAAGTCTTTGATGTTTTAAAAGTCATATTTTTTTATTTTTGATGCTTTGGATATTTCATCTCAAAAGTTTGAATTGATCTAACTCAACCACCTCTATAGAATCTACATCTCTGCTTTCATCTAAGGCTTCCAACTTAGCTTGGAACCTATCAGGCAATGATCTCATGATTGATTCGAGTGTGAGTGCATCTCAATTGTAATTACCACACTTCGTAATAGAACGAATCCTTGCAGAATAGGGCTATCGAAAGGGGTGTCGAACCTTAGGGATTATGGTTTGAATGAGTTGGAATACGAAATTAATTCTAATGAAATTTATAAAGAGAAGAAATCTGATTTTTATATTTAAACTAATTAAGAAGCAAAATAAAATAAAACAAAGGAAAATAGAGAGTGTAGATAATATCAGATAAATCTAGGGTATTTGACTTCACCACTAACTCCACAATCAGTGGTCAATTGAATCAACTATGGGGAATTATACCATGCATAAGTGGTGTCGGTGGCTACAAGCTCACCTTCATCTGTCAAGAAGATAACATATGATTAAGGCTAAGTCATGGACTATCTTCGATTGGCATGGGCCATTTGCCTAACTACTCTAATCTAGGGTGTAGTATGGTTCATCTTCTCTAGGCATACTCCATCAAAGTATATAATGATATATTCAGTGATTACCATTGTGTAATAATTGCTCTCATAATCACAGAAAATAAGAGAGATTGAGTTCAATAACAACAACCAAATATCCAAGACAAGATAAGAAATCATTGAAACTGAATTTATAAGACTTTTATTGCTCAATTCTATAATAAGAATCCTCTAAATTACACAATCTATGCATGTATATAAAGGTCCCCAATAATTAAATAATCAAACCATTGACGCTTAGTTAGGGCTACATCAAAACCCTAGTGGATGAACTAACCGCTCATGGTAGAAGAAGAAGCTTCAACAGTTGAGGAAGAAGGCATCATCTTCATGAATTATGCGTAAGACTTCGTTCTCCAATGATTCTCCACTCGAAATCTCTGCAAACTATGTCTTCAATTCTGTCCAAAGGCTCTCTAAGCTCTCTCCAACTCCCTCCAAATAGCCTTCAATTCGCCACTTTATGTCCCAAGAGAATACACCAAAGTCCTAATCCAATTAGGAATTAATTAGGTTTTCCTGCAGCACTAATCAGGTGGGTTTTTCCTACTGACGTTTGGCCCAACTTTTGATCCACTAGAAGTCCGATTCACGAAATTTTCGTGAAATACAAAAGTGTGCAGAATCGAATTTTGTTCAACTTAAATGAAAATTAAATCCATTTGAGGCTCGAAAACAACACTTCTAGTCCGTGGCAATATTAAGCGCAGATTTAGGCTTCAGGCCTATAACATTCTTAAGCAGCTATAATTCTCTTGGAGCTCTTTCATGGGCTGATTTGATTTGAAATAAATAGTTGAATGGATCCATTTGATGTAGGCTTCATCTAACCATCTTGGATGTCATTTTTAAAAGCCCAAATTCATGATTTTAACAGAAATAATCATTATGGCCCTGAAAATACAGAAAATACTAAAACGAAGTAAAATCACAAAATAATCTATCACTAAGAGAATAAAATATGCAAATTAAGAGGCTAGAATGCGTAACATTCAACGCCGATCAATGATTTTTCTAATAATCTGAAAAGATGAAATATTTCTCACCAAGGTTAGCACTACTTTGAACAATATCATTAAGCCTAGAATAAAAATCATAAAATATCTCATCTTCATTTATTCTAATTGTTTCAAATTTAGTGGAAAGCATTTGTAATTTGGATTTCCTCACCTTGGTGGCACCCTCATGAGTTACATGTAAAATATCTCATGCTTCTTTCGAAGTGAAACATGCAAAAATTTTAGCAAATTCAGAAAGAATAACATAATTAAATATAACATATAAACCCTTGTTGTTATTGTTTGCATCTTCATGCTCAGTATTAGACCAAGTTTCTCTATCCATTTCTGCAGTCAGCAGTATCACCACCACCAATGGTAGTGGTAGGAATTTTATAGCCGTTCTCTACAGCTATCCAAACTCTCTCTCCTTGAGATTTTAAAAAGGCTTTCATGCTAGATTCTATGCTAGACTTTCAAAAAGTGTAATTTGAACCATCAAACAAAGGAGTTCGATGAATCAATCCACCATCTTTCATACTAGATTTCATGATCATTTTTGAAAACAAAAATAAATTTTTGATTTTAAAAATACTTAAAAAGGAACTACTCACAAATTAGAAAACATTGCTCTGATACCAAATATAAGTTGCGCGGTGCGAAAGTAGTTGCGAAAAGTACTTTAAAACTTAGAGGGAGTGAATAGGTTCACTTGTCCGTTTGCTTAATCTTTCAAATTAATTCAATTTTAAGTCCAATTAATAATTAACCAAACAATTTAAAGCAAGTAAATAACTTAAAGTGCAAGTAAGGTATAGAATGCACCAGATATAGGTGAAAAATTCAGATCGAAAAAAAAGAACAGAGGGAGGCAGAAAGCCTCAAGAAACCAATCCACTATAATGAAGCAAACTACAGCAGACTCTGTCACAGACTTACACCCCTTTTCATTTTGTCAAGTAGGTTAAGTAATTAGGGCAAAATATTTTTGAGACCACACATCTATATTTCACGTGTGATATTTATGATGGTGTTCTCCTACTGATTGGCTACTCAGAAATTGCATCAAATCATTTGCTGATTGGTTCTTCTATTTCCTATTTAAAACAGGCTAAGTGGGACTGGTGCCCAATTGCTAGCACCAGTGGGACTTTGTGAAAACCTACAGAAACTAAACTACTGAGAAAAGTTAGACCGGTCCTAAATATTAGGGACCGGTCCTATTTTGAAAAATTCTAATATTTTTCCAGAAACCCTAGTTTTCCAAAATAGGCTGGAAAATATAATGTGCAAAGTGTCCTAACCATACTTACCTCTACTATATGGTGTTCTTACTAATTTGAACTGCATCCATGCACTTGAATACCAGCTCGAAGTTGTCAAAAATCGATTACATAAAATAATACAAAAATTGCAACTCGATCAATTAGGTTTTGATCACCGAAATATGCCAATTACAAATTTATATCTCACAGTGAGGAGAAATTCATCACATGTCATAAAATCAACCAAATAAAGTAGAAAAAAAAGGACGAAGAAGAATAAGAAATTGAATGCATATTATATATAAGTTCATTGTCTTGCCATAAATTTAAATTTTCATAAACAGAGGGCCAAAAGTAGTAACACAAATTTAACTACTTTGAAAATCAGTGGCAATATTTTTGTCAATATGTTTTTGAGAAGAACAAATTCATCACATGTCATGAAAACAACCAAATAAACTAGAACAAAAAAAAAAAGGGACGAACAAGAATAAGAACTTGGATGCGTATTATATATATAACTTCATTGTCTTGCCACAAATTCAAAATTCTAAAAATAGAGGGCAAAGAGTAGTAACACAAATTTAACTACATTGAAAAGAACAAAACAAAAAAAAAGGACAAAGAAGAATATGAACTTGAATTCTAAAAATATAACTTTATTGTTTTGCCACAATTCAAAATTCTAAAAACAAAGAGCAAAGAAAACTACTTTGAAAATCAATGCATACTCATCAGACGACCATTAAGAAGATAAAAAGAAAAGAACTCACATGAGAGTTGATGTAAGCCGATATGAAATTGAATCAAATGGTTGTTGATGAGATCTGAGAGGAAGTTGAGAGTCGTGTTGATGAGAGTCGAGAGGAAGATGACAACCATTTTGATGAGAGTCAAGAGGAAGATGAGAGCCGAGAGGAAGAATGGAGAGCCGTGTTTGTGATTTTATAGTGGTTTAGGGTTTTGTTTAGAGCTGTGTTGATAAGAGGCGAGAGGAAGAATGAAGAGCCGTGTTTGTGATTTTAGGGGTTTAGATTATTGTTGAGTTATAATTCTATTTTTTTTAATTTAGAAATAAAAATGGGTTTTGCTTGGGTCATAATTCTATTTTTTTAATTTAAAAATAAAAAAAATAGTGTACTGAAACTAAAAAAACCTCCTTTTTACTTTTAATAGTATTATAGATATATATATGGGATTCAAGCCAAAATACTAACTTCACATTTGTCCTGCTAACTCCAGCTAGTATACTTCAGAGGTTTGTACAAGTACTTACAAAGGAATGTCTTGTTTGACAAAAATAAAGGCAAGCATTAAGTTCACTGCTTTTCATTTATCTTAATTCATCAAAATAAACTCACTTAAGGCTTCAAAGAGATTGTGAAAGCAACACGTTTTCGAGGTCTCAGTAATAAATTGTGTTTTTTAACTTTTGATTTGTTGCCTGAAGCAACACGCCTGACATGTTTTCTTTCCACATGGTTGCATATTCTCATTTTTATCTCATGATTAAATTAAATCTTCCTGACCTTTTTTTTTTTGATAATGAAATCTTCCTGACCTTTTAAAGGAATACATCTATATGTAGCACTCAAGCTTTGACTCCAATGTCCAACCATGTATAATTATACTCTACATTTTCAGTAAATCATTTTCCATGTCTATATATTGAACAATTCAACATAAGTTATCAATATCATCAACAGTTAGATTGATCGGTCAGTTGTCACTTTAACTTTGTGTTCTTTGTCACTGATTTTCAGAGATTCAGTTGAATTACTTTTCTTAACCTTTTACCACTCTGCTGTCACAGCGCGAGACAAATAGTTGATGGTGCTATGCTCAGAATAGACACTGAACTTGATTAATATCACACACTACTGAAGCAAATTAGCTCCAAATTTCGATGAAACCCAAACGGAGTCGATAATTGGAGAAATTTCAAGGCCACATAACCAGACTTATAAAAAGCCTATATAGCTCTTACACATTCATTAATTAAAAGCCATCAAAGATGATCAATTACAATTATTTGCAGGTCTGGAAAGTTGAAACTTTTAACAGCACAAATAATGAAAACTGAACAGAAATATGTAATGCATGAAGAGAAATATATTTATATATATATATATATATATATATATATATATATATAGAAGAAAATATAATAGACATGAGGGGAATGCACTGACTCACTGCCCCAGAAGATTTTTCTTGATTGCATGCAATCTTGCCAAGGCTTCTCTCATGGTTAAGCGATCTCCTGCTGAATCTGCTGCACAAGACAAACCAACTCCCATCAACGAAGCTAAACACTCTTCGCATCTAATTTGGCTGTAATTGCTTTGGCTGCTACTGTCGCCAGAACTCGAATTAGTACTTGTAGTGCTATTGGTGCTAGTCTCTGCGTCCTCATTATTCTTGAAAAGCCTTGCATCAGCAATCCCCAAAACTTGATTCTCTTTCACTGCAGAAGCAAACTTTTTCAGATCTAAACCTTCTTTAAACAACTCATTAGTTGGCTTCTTTGCTGTGAACATCTCAAGCAGTAAAATTCCGAAACTGTACACATCCCCAGAAGGCCAAACTTTGCTCCCCAAACCATACTCTAAAACAATATAACCAAAAATTAGATCATTGTACATCCATATTGTCAATTTACTCTCGAACACAATAACAATATATATATATATATATATATATATAAACTTAATTGATCTTTTTAACTGTTGGCTTGGATTTTATCTTAAATAAATTTCACAAGATTGGTTCTGTTTCGCACATACCTGGAGCAATGTAGCCAATTGAGCCCTTTAGGCCGATCGTGCTACTCTCTTTTTGTGGTGAATTTGGAGAAAGAAACCTCGCTAATCCGAAATCACCCACATGAGCTCCCATGTTGTCATCTAACAGGACATTTCCAGGTTTTAAATCACAATGGACAACAGGTGGTTCACAATCATGGTGTAGGTAATCCATGGCAGAAGCAACATCGATGGCAATATCTATTCTCTGGGTTAAGGTCAGATTTCTCTTGGAATCGGTGTCTCTCTGGTACAACCACTTATCCAAGTCACCATTAGACATAAACTCCATAACCAAGGCCTTGAATTCACCTCCACTATGATCAATGCTAGAGCAAGAACTGATAACCTTAACAAGGTTCCGATGCCGGACATTCCTTAATGCTTCGCATTCTGCATTGAAGCTCTTCAAAGCTTTGTTTTGATTCAAGTCAAGAACCTTTACTGCTAAGGTGGTGCAGATCCCACCGTCATTGGTCCTGAATGCTCCTTTGTAAACAGATCCAAAGCTTCCCTTTCCAATCAGATTTTCAGCAGCAAAACTGTTTGTAGCGAGCTGGATATCAGAGTAAGATATCTTTGGTGGTGACCCCTTCAGAGGAGGCGAAGAGATTCCTTTATTGCCCTTTTTCTTCTTTTTGAAGATCAATGTCCATATCAAGTAGAATATTGCACAAATAAACACTATGGAGCAGACAACCGGAATCATGATCTTGAGTAACACTTGTTTACCTGATTTCTTTTCCGTGCAAGTAAGGACTCTCAGCCTTTCCGAAAAAACTTTCTCGCTACTACAGAGCTTAGGATTCCCTTGAAATGAATCCCATCCAAGACTCGTGAAGACACCATTTCGCGGAACTTGTCCTTCTAGGTCATTGAAAGACAAATTCAAATTCTGCAAGAAGCGAAGATTCTCTAATTCTTCAGGTATCGGACCTGAGAGACTGTTAGAAGAAAGGTCCAGGCTTTCAACTGCTGCTAAGTTTTTAATTGACCTTGGTATTGAACCGGTGAAGTTGTTTCTTGCAATGCTAAATTGACGCATACTTGAGCAACCACCAATTGCTTCTGGCAAATTTCCTGACAAGTTGTTACCGGAAACATCCATGACCTCTAGCTGTTTCATGCTACCCACTTCACTCGGAAGAAAGCCATGCAGAGCATTTTGTGCCAAATACAAATTGCTCAGACCATGAAGCCCAAAAATCTCCTCTGGTATGCTGCCATTGAGCTTGTTCCTAGCCAGGTCAAGTGTGTTTAATTGCTGGCAGCCTCCTATACTGGGAGGAATTGTACCAGAGAAGTGGTTAACTCCCATTGAGAGCCAGTAAAGTTGTGTGAGGTTGGCAAAGATATTTGGGATCTCTCCTGAGAACATGTTTTCATGTAGAGATATTTTCTGTAACTTGTGAAGTACTGAAATGGAATTTGGTACCTCACCTGAGAAAAAATTTCCCTCTATACATATGGAAGTGAGATTTGGGAACTTCTCAAGTCCTTTGGGGAAGTTACCGGTAAAGCGATTATCATTAATATGGATACTTTCGAGATGGATTGACAAATTTGCAAGTGAATAGGGAAGTTCGCCGGCAAGTTGGTTGAAGCTCAGCATGAGATATTGTAAAAGAGTAGAGTTTGTGAGAGAATCAATGAACAGATAGTTGAGCTCCCTATTTGAAGAGAGACTATTATTGCCAAGATCTAAATAGATTAGACTAATCATGTTCTTGAGTGAAGGAATTGGCCCTTGAAAGCCATTTGAAGAGAGGTCGAGTGCCTCAATTTGTGATGCATTGGATAGAGAACTAGGTAACAACCCTTCAAGCCTGTTTCCTTTTAAGTAGAGTCGCCTAAGGTTGGGAAGCATAAGAAGTATATCCGTTGGTAGCTTTCCAACGAGATTATTTTGTAGCAAGGATACATAGACTAACGAAGAAATGTTGTAAATTGAGGAAGGGATCTCACTGGTTAATTGGTTTACTGAAAGCTGAAGGTTCAAAAGCTTATGGAGATGCCCCAGCTCTTTTGGGATTGCACCAAAGATCTGGTTTATTGCGAGGCCAAGCTTAGTCAGAGATGAAAGGTTTCCAAATGTTGGAGGGATGACACCAGTAAGATTATTCCCACAGGCGTCGAAAACTTTTAGTTTAGGCAGACTACCTATCTCTGATGGAAGGTTTCCGGTAAGACTGTTAAACTGTAATAAGATCTCTGTGAGTTTCTGACAACGGGAGAGAGTGGCTGGAATTGTACCGTTAATGGAATTCCCTGAGAGGATAAGATGCTTAAGGAGAGAGAACTGGCCAAACTCCGATGGAATGTGGCCATAGAATGAGTTGTTTGTGAGGTTTAGCATTCGGAGAGAAGTGAGGTTGGCAAGATGAGCTGATAAGGTACCTGAGAGGCCAAGATCAGTGAGGCGAAGTGACCGGACTCTGTTCTCGTCAATGGTGCAGGAGACACCAAGCCAAGTACAGTGGGAAGAACTGTGATTCCACCCGGACAGAGCATTTTGAGGGTCGGAGATTTTGAGTTTGAATGACAGAAGCGCTTCTCTATCAGTGTTAGCATCAAGAGCTACCACTTGGTTATTACCATAGTGAGACAACAATTGGAAGATGAAGATGAGTTGTGGAAGATGGAGATGGTTTTTCATTTTTTCAAAAGGTGTCAAATTTAAGTGACTTTGAAGAGTTAAAGGTCTATGTAGCTAGTTTTGCACAGAGCTGACCAATTTATATGAAAGACAAGAAGGTTAGAGTTTATGGATGGTGGATGAATCATCCAAATGAAATTCGCTTTAATTTTAATTTCAAGGACAACAATTGAGTAAAATAAAAGGATAAAATGCTCAAACACCCCCTCAGGTTTGGATTTATTATCCACAGATTAAACTTGTGAAAAAAAAAACTTTAACACCCCCTCAGGTTTGGTTAAATTAGCCTTAACACCGCCTGTTGTCAAAAATACTCTCAAATTCTTTCTATATAAACTATGTAACTTAAATAATAATTTATTATTAAATATAAACTATGTATCATAAATAATAATTTATTTAAAAAATAATATATTTAATAATAAACTATGTAGCATAAATAACAATTTATTTAACAAATATATAATTAATAATAAACTATATAGCATAAATAATAATTTATGTAACAAACTATGTAAATAATAATAAACTTTATTACATAAATAGTAATTTGTTTAACAAACAATGTAACTAAAAATAAACTATGTAGCATAAATAACAATTTATTCAACAAATGTCTAATTAACAATAAACTATGTTGCATAAATAATAATTTGTTTTAAATTATAAAATATGTAACATAAATAATAATTAATTTAACAAACTATGTAATTAAAAATTAATTTAACTAATAATGAACTATGTATCATAAATAATAATTTATTCAACAAATATCTAGTTAAGAGAGAGAATCTGAAGGTATTTTTGGCAACAGGGGATGTTAAGGCTAATTCAACCAAACCTGAGGGGTGTTAGAGCTTTTTTTGACATAAGTTTAATCTGTGGGTAATAAATCCAAACCTGAGGGGTGTTAGAGCATTTTACCCAAAATAAAAATGGAAGTTTTTTTATTTTACTTATTTAGCCTTGCTAATTGCTTCCAAGTACCAACCCTGACTGGACCCACTAGCGGGCCGAGCCTTGCCTTGAAGAAAATTCTCTGGCCGAGCTGGCCCATTGATTAGTCAAATATGATGGGCGTGGCTCTGCTCTAGACAACTTGCAGACCGATCCTGGCCTTAAAGAAATTTATTGGGCCGGGCTGGCCCACTGACTGGTCAAACTTGACGGGCAAGGTTTTGCTCCTTCCGAGCTGCGTTTTTCTTTTCATTCTTTTTTTTTTTCAAATAAAAATTCTTTTTTTTCTCTTACAAAGTTGATACAAAGATATTTTCTTGCCACAGATATGGACTTGTGACCAAATGATTAAGAAAAAATAATTTTCCACATCTGCGACTGTAACTTGAAACAAGTTTTTGTGAAAGAAATTGATGCCGAACAGAATAGTGATTATTCTGTAGGCTAGTATCAACAGATAATTTACAGGGAAGAACACAAGAGAATCGCTCAAAATACATATAAAATTCTCTGGTATTCAATTCAAATTTATCAAAATCAAAGTTGACCTCAAATCAGCCCACAAGCTGGGCTATATAGCTGAAAAATCGTCAATATCGGAATTTTACCAAAAATAGCAAAATCTCAATAATCATGCCAAAATGAAATACCTAATAAAAGAAGTAAGTTGCCAAAAATCTGGCCCAAATCGATTTCAGAATCATTGCCTAAATGACAAAAGAAATATTACTATAAATGGAAAGAAAAACTAAAAATAGGAATTCGGAAGGAAAAATAGCAGATTTTGGCCTCGAAAAAATATACACCTAGCATAGCGTGGTGCCCACGACGTGTGCGCCGAATAGAGCTTTCCGAATTGGGGTTATATGAGCGATTCTAATACCCGTAGCTAAAGTTATGGTCAAAATACCGAAACGCACCCAAAACTGCCCTAATGAGGGAAAAAATCACGACTTCTTGCCATCTTTGCTCCTATTTGCCAACTCAAGGTATCTCAACGCCATCAACGTGTCATCGGACAACTCAACACCATCTGACTCGGAGCCTCCTGCATCAGAAATGAATTTCATTGCAAAGCTATCCGAAATAGCAACAATATTATCCACTTGTAATAAAATGCCAATTTTCGGTCATCAAATTCCTTCTACGGTAAAAAAATAAAAATAAAACTAAAATAAATAAACTCATTGTAGAAAAGCTATAATTGATTGCAGTGGAGTTCAAAGGAGAGAGAGAGAGAATAAATTATCTCTAAATTATCTCTGAATAATATTAATCAATGGTATATTTACAATATATAGTGAGATCATATATACAAGAGAAGGAAAGAGGTAGGTGAGTGAGAAGCAAGTTATCCTATACATGGTAAGCCTCCAATCATAGGAATCCTAATTTGATATGAAAAGGTTCAATATAAAATATATACTAATATATTCCAACACTCTTTCTCAAACTTAAGGTGGATTATACTATGTCATCTGGTGTTTGGAAACAAGCTCTCAAAAGTATCCTGGTTGAAGAGATTTTATTAAAATATCTACTATCTAATCATATGAATTAGTGAATGATCGTAACCGAAAGTTATTTCAAAGTAGATGATGACATACAAATGGCAATCTATCTCAATGTGTTTGGCCAGGTCATGAAAAACATCATTGTGTCCAATCTGAATAGCACTCTTGTATCACAATAGATTGGAGTAGCAGTGGACGAAGAAACACTCATATCTTGAAGAAGCCATCGTAACCATAAAAGCTCAAAAGTATCATCTGCAAGTGCTCTATACTTGGCCTCAGTGTTAGATCGAGTAATAACTGACTGCTTCTTACTACGCAAGAGATTAGTGAGTCACCAAGAAAGAATCATTATCCTGTAGTGGAATTACAATCTATTGAGTTTCCTAACCAATTTGCATCAGAATAAGCAACAAACACCAGTGAAGACTGATGAGAGAAAAAGAGCCTATGAAATACAATACTCTTAACATAGCATAAAATATGAAGAACAACAGCAAAGTGAATTGATCTCGATGAAGCCTTGAATTGACAGACGATATAAACAACATGAGAAATATCTGGACAAGTGACAATAAGATATACCAGACTACCAACCAACTGACGATACAAAGTACCATCACAAAGAAGTTCACCATAATGTGGAGTGAGTCTCACAATAGGTTAAAGTGGAGTATCAACAATCTTGTAGTCTGTGATACCAGATTTGGAAAGAAGATCGGAACAGTACTTTGCTTGAGTTGTGACATATAAATTTGTAATTGGCATATTTCGATGATCAAAACCTGAATGATCGAGTTGTAAGTTTCATGTTATTTTATGTAACCGATCATCGACAACTTCGAACTGACACTCAAGTGCATGGAAGCCGATAAATCAGTTAGAACACCGTAGTACAGGTAAGTATGGTGAGGACACTCTGCACTTTTTAGTTTCGAGCCTATTTTGAAAAACCAGGGTTTAAATGAAAAGTTTAGGGTTTTTCAAAGTAGGACCGGTCCCCAATATTTAGGACCGGTCCAACTTTTCTCGGTAAGATGGTTTCTACAGATTTTCAAAAAGTCCCACCGGTCCTGATTATTTGGCACCGGTCCAACTTAGCCTATTCCAAATAGGAAATAATTTTTGACAGAAATTCTGATTCCTATTGGGTTTGAAACTTCTAGGAAAGTTCTATTTTGGTATTTAACTTCTTTTCCAAGTAGACTTAGAACTTCATTGTCTATATATATGTATTCATATTTTCTCTATAAAGTTAAGCAAGGAATATATGCCTGAAACATATTTTTTTACAGAGAGAAAATATATACAGTATAATTAGGGCTTTATATTTTTACGAACACACATCCATACTTCACGAGTGATATTTAGGATGGTGTTCTACTTCTGATTAGCTGCTCAGAGACTGCATCAAATCTATTTGCTGATCAGAACATTGGATTAAAGGTTCTTCGCTTGCTTGTTTGCTGAGGAAGAAAGGTAACCAGAGTGCACTACAAAGGGAACAAAATACTTGCTGAGTATTTTGCTTCTTCCAGCAACATTTCTGTAAGGGTGGTGACGTTAGCCGAAAGTCTGCAGCAGTTGGACGTGTTGTCGCAATCATAAGCCTGAGGTCTTCCGCATCAGATCCTTGACAGAGTGAAGAGAGGTGTGAGACTGAGACAGAGTCTGTTGTACTTTGCTTCATCATAGTGAATTGGTTCCCTGAGGCATGCCGCCTCCCTCCGTGGTTTTTTCCCCCTTGGGTTTCCACGTATATCTGGTGCATTCTTTTCTTTACTTGCACTTTACTTATTTGCTTGCTTTAATTGTTTGATTAATTGGACTAAAAATTGAATTAATTAAAAATTAAGCAAACGAGCAAGTGATCCTATTCACCCCCCCTCTAGATTCTAAAATATTTTTCGCAACCGCTTCCGCACCGCGCAACTCACAATTGGTATCAGAGCAGTGTTCTCTAATTTGTGAGTAGTTCCTTGCGAAATTTTTTTTAATTAAAATTTATTTTTGTTTTCAAAAATTACTATGGAATCTAGTATGAAAGAGGGTGGATCGATTCAGCGAACTCCTTTGTTTGATGGTTCAAATTATACTTTCTGGAAGTCTCGCATGAAAGCCTTTTTAAAATCTCAAGGAGAGAGAGTTTGGATGGCTGTAGAGAATGGCTATAAAATTCCTACCATTACAACTGGTGATGGTGATGCTGTTGTGACTGTAGAAAAGGATAAGGCAACATGGTCTAATGCTAAACATGAAGATGCAAATAATAACAACAAGGGTTTATATGCTATATTTAATTCTGTTGTTCCTTCTGAATTTGCTAGAATTTCTACGTGTTCCACTTCGAAAGAAGCATGGAATATTTTACAGGTAACTCATGAGGGTACCACCAAGGTAAGGAGATCTAAGCTACAAATGCTTGCCACTAAATTTGAAACAATTAGAATGGATGAAGATGAGATGTTTTCTGATTTTTATTCTAGGCTTAATGATATTGTTCAAAGTAGTGCTAACCTTGGAGAGAAAAATCCTTCTTTTCAGATTATTAGAAAAATCATGAGATCATTGCCTGATAGGTTCCAAGCTAAGTTGGAAGCCTTAGATGAAAGCAGAGATGTAGATTCTATGGAGGTGGCTGAGTTAGTTGGATCAATTCAAACTTTTGAGATGAAATATCCAAAGCTTCAGAAATCAAAAAAATTGGCTTTAAAAACATCAAAGACTTCAAAGTTTTCAAGTTTGTCAAATTGTTCAAATTCTTCAAAATCTGAAGTTGAAAAAATTGAAAGGTTTGAATATGATTCAGATAATGATGTTGCACTCCTTGCTAGGAAATTTAGAAAGATTCTTGAATATGAAAAAGGTAAAAATTTGAGAAAAGGAAATCCTTCTAAATTCTGGAATCAAAGCTCATCATCCAAAGGTAAGGAAAGGAAAGAGAAAGAAGAGGACTCTAAGGAAATTGAGGTTACGTGTTGGACATGTGGTGGTAAAGGACACACATCTAATCAATGTCCAAGTCCTAAAAAAAATAGCTTTAGTGCAAAGAAAATTTCAAACAAAAAAGTTATGAAAGCTATTATTTCTGAGTCTGAATCTTCCAACTCCGATAGTGATTCTTCTGTTGAGAATGATTCTTTGGCTTTTATTGCTTTATTGAATGGTGATACTGCTAATGATTCTTCTTCTGAAGTAGGTGAAACAGAGATGTACACTACTCTCAGTCAAGTAGGGTCTGACGATTCAGAAGTTGCGCAGTCTGATGAAGAACCATGTGAAAGCAAGCTGCCAGAACTTTTTGAGAAATTGCTGGAAGCTTATAATAAAAAATCTGAGAAGCTGAAGCAAGAAAAATCTGAGAAAGAGACTTTGAAGAAAAAGAATGAAGATCAAGTGAAGTTGATTGAAGAAAGTAAAACAGAAATTCTGAATCTTCAAGGCAAAGTCAGGTTTCTCAAAAATGAGGTAAGACAAGCTAATTCTGCTAAAGATGTTCTTATTGCTAAAATTAATTTTCTTGAGCCTGAATTGAGAAAATCACAAGAGAAATTAATTGCTTTTACTTCTGGGCAGATTAAGCTTGATAGCATGATTAGTGTTGGTAAGGCTGCAGGAGATAAAACTGGATTAGGTTTTGTTGGGTCATTATCTAAGGGAAAAACTATTTTTGTTAAACCTAAGAATTTAATTGTGTCTGAACCCAAACCTAAGTCTCAAGTTGAGTCTGTGCATGCTAATGTTGTGTCCAATGTGCTGTATTGTACTTTTTGTGGTAAGACTGGACATAGTCAACACTATTGCTATAAAAAGAGAAAACATTCTAATTCTGATTTTCATGTGCAGAATTCTTTTGCTAAGAATAGGGTTCATGCTAAAAAGCCACATTATTGGAACACACCCAAAAAGTCTCAAGGTAAAAAGAATTCAAATAAAAAGAAGAATGTTTTTGTTTCTCCACAATTCTCTCCTGATAAATTGCATGTTAAAACTATCTGGATGAAAAAGGAAGATTTGGAGAAGTTTGTGCCTGTTGATACTATGGGATTTATTCCTAATAGGTCTTTAGGTGCAAACCCCCTAACTAGGTCATTAGGACTTTGATGGTCATGGATTGAGCTTATGTTCATTATTTGTTTTCCATTGGACCATATCTTTTAGGTTATGATAGGTTGTGTTTATTTTTAGTAATAATCATATGAGATTATGAAAATTATATTTTTCTGAGAAATAATGTGAATTCTTTATAGTTCTTTTTAAATTTCACTTTGATTTGTGAATGCATAATTGGAACACTCAGTTTGTCAATGAATGAAGTACTTGATTTCATGATCTTAACATTGATGAACAATATGCTGTATTTATTTCTTTTTAGAGGTAAATCTTTTTGAGTCCATACAATTTGTGCACTAGTCCAACTCTGAGAGAATTGATTGAAAACTAATGTGAAGTTGACTAGAATATATTGTATGAGTAGCATTGAAAGCAAAAATGATGGAAAAAAAATGTTTTTATTCAGCATGAAAAGAAAAAGAAAAAGAAATTTGCTGAATATCTAAGACAAAAGGAAAAGGCTACCTTCGGGATATGTTCGTAGCTTCCACTACAATGTAAATCTCCAATGAGATATCTTTAAAAATTTAAAGAGTTGTTTTGAGGAAAATAGCTGGCTGCCCGTAAGAGTGAAAGCCACCGTCTTAGAAAAAGAAAAAAAAATGATGATGAATGAAAAATAAATGATTGATCTTGTGGAGTTATATTTGCTTATTATCCAATATGTTTTAGATGATGAATCAAAGGAATTTGATTAATTTTTGATGAAGTTGGATTGCACACACACACATGGATTTATTAGATGAATTTCTAAATTTTTATAAATATTTGTGTGTTGGAAGTTGTGTCATGATCATGAATTTGAGAATGAATTTTAAAGACAATCTATGGGTTTTAAAATTCTGCATTTATAAATATTTGAAATTGTTCAGAAATTTTAGAACTCATGTTATTCTCTGAAAAATGTGTTTTGATTATTCTCATGAGATTATTCATGTTTTAGTGTTATTTTTTTTCTCTTGAAAAATTTCAAAAAAAAATTCAAAAATATGTTTATTTTGATTTTGTGTTTATTTTTCACTCTTTATGTGCTAAATTGCTAAATCAGATTAAAAATATGTGTTTTTGGTGAATTAAAGGTCCAAAGTGTAATTTTTCATAATTCACAAAGTTGGACCGATCCCCATTATTAAGCACCGGTCGCACTTTTGCAGGTTCTGAGGAACAGAAAGAAGTTGGACCGGTCCCCAAATATGAGGACCGGTTGCACTTAGCGAATGCCCAGAATGTTGATTCTGCGCGCGCGCGTTTTGGCTTAAAACCCCTCACTTATTCTCACTCACATACACTCATATCTCTAACTCTCAAACTCTCTTAAAAACACTCCAACTCACACACATTTCTCTTCATCTAAATTTCTTTGTGATTGATTGATATTGGAGGTTGGGATTGAACTTTTGGAGTTTGGGTTGATTGAGTATTGATTTGGGAGAAATTGAGCAAATAAATTGTTTTAAAAATTGAGGTTTAAAGACTTGCACACAAAGTGTTCGACAAAAAGCCTCAATGGAACTCTTGACTATATTTTTGATCCCATTCATTGTGGTGTTAATGGCACGCAAACGGGGACGAAATGATGCGTCCACAAGTGCAGATAATCGAATTGTGTTTACTAGAAACATGTTTGAAGATGATTTTAACTACAACACTTTCATAAACATCATTGGATGTCGGGCTATGAGGATAGAAAGGAAAGTGAATCTTGTGGCGATTAAACAAGAATGGGAATTGGATTTTGTGCAATATTTTGAGGATAATGGTTGGGAGTCTCTATGTGATCTTCGGGAGATTGTCAAGCCGGACATGGTTCGATATTTCTATGGTAATATCATTACATCGAGCCTGGATGACCTAACTTTTGTGACCAAATGTTATGGTGTTCGGGTTGAGGTTACCAAGGATATAATTGCCAATATATTGGGAGTCCCAGAGATTGAAAATGGCTTAGTTTTGCCATATCAAATTGAGGATCCAAATTGACCAACCATGGATGACATGATTAGGGAGTTATGCATACCCAATGCCCCTAGACTTGTTGATAGGTTGCCTTCACTTTATATCACACACAATGTGTCAGCATTAAATTTGGTGGTCTCCTACAACCTTGATCCTCATGATCATAAAGGTAATTTAATCAAGAGTCGAGTCGTGCTACTATATCATATTGTTCGAGAGGATCCCATCAATCTTCCTGCAACAATCATGCGTACCATGATTCTAGCTACTCGACACTCTAGGTCATCATCAGCCTTACCCTTCCCACAGATTATCATGGCTATTCTGAGAGGTGCAAGGGTTCCTATTCTTGATGGAGCAGATGTTGAAAGACCTAAAGGGATAATTGATGCTACCTCAATTACTCGTTCAGTCAACAAGAAAGAGAAGGATAGGAAAGCTTATGAGCTCAGTCAAGGAGCTGGTCAGACTGTGTCTGGGGGTCGTGGAGTTTTCCAACTTCCTGCGACTGACACACCAGTGACGGCAAATCAAATGAACCAAGTTCTCAGGTTCATTCAGCAAGGGTTTGATCGTTTACATGCTAGGATAGACAAGCTGGACCCTGCTATATCTGATGAGGCTGCTGATGATGTAGAGGATGATTAGACTTTAGGTCTTGCTATATTTTTGTTCTAGACTATTGTTGATTTCTTTATCTTTGATGTCTAGATTATTTATTTTGGTTTATTCCATCAACTGATATGTTTTGGATATTTATTTGATCAGTGATGATGATTATGTTTGTCTTAATGTGCTTCATGATTTATCTATATCTTTTTGCTAGTTCTTTGACAATTTGTTCCAAAAAGGGGGAGATAATATTGTTATATGCATATGATATGATATGAGATTATTTGACAAAGGGGGATAAATATTTATCAGATTAAGGGGGAGATATTGATATATGATTATCTTTCTTTATTAAGCTTTTCACAGGTTGTGTTGTTTAAGAGATGTGCAGGTACAACAGGTTTTTACTAACCATCTTGAACACACAAGTAAAGCTTCTGATGATCAGTTCTATATTTCTGTGTATTTGGGCAAATTTGTACTCTAATTTTTCCAATGGGTTAGGTTACTGATTGTCTAAGTGGTTTTCTCACGAAATTGCCAAAGGGGGAGATTGTGACATATAAATTTGTAATTGGCATATTTCGGTGATCAAAACCTGAATGATCGAGTTGTAAGTTTCATGTTATTTTATGTAACCGATCATCGACAACTTCGAACTGACACTCAAGTGCATGGAAGCCGATAAATCAGTTAGAACACCATAGTACAGGTAAGTATGGTGAGGACACTCTGCACTTTTTAGTTCCGAGCCTATTTTCAAAAACCAGGGTTTAAATGAAAAGTTTAGGGTTTTTCAAAGTAGGACCGGTCCCCAATATTTAGGACCGGTCCAAATTTTCTCGGTAAGATGGTTTCTGCAGATTTTCAAAAAGTCCCACTGGTCCTGATTATTTGGCACTGGTCCAACTTAGCCTGTTCCAAATAGGAAATAAATTTTGACGGAAATTCTGATTCCTATTGGGTTTGAAACTTCTAGGAAATTTCTATTTTGGTATTTAACTTCTTTTCCAAGTAGACTTAGAACTTCCTTGTCTATATATATGTATTCATATTTTCTCTATAAAGGTAAGCAAGGAAAATATGCCTGAAACATATTTTTTTAGAGAGAGAAAATATATACAGTATAATTAGGGCTTTATATTTTTAAGAACACACATCCATACTTCACGAGTGATATTTAGGATGGTGTTCTACTTCTGATTAGCTGCTCAGAGACTGCATCAAATCTATTTGCTGATCAGAACATTGGATTGAAGGTTCTTCGCTTGCTTGTTTGCTGAGGAAGAAAGGTAACCAGAGTGCACTACGAAAGGAACAAAATACTTGCTGAGTATTTTGGTTCTTCCAGTAACCTTTCTGTAAGGGTGGTGACGTTAGCCGGAAGTCTGCAGCAGTTGGACGTGTTGTCGCAATCATAAGATTGAGGTGTTCCGCATCAGATCCTTGACAGAGTGAAGAGGGGTGTGAGACTGAGACAGAGTCTGTTGTACTTTGCTTCATCATAGTGAATTGGTTCCCTGAGGCGTGCCGCCTCCCTCCGTGGTTTTTCCCGCCTTAGGTTTCCACGTATATCTGGTGCATTCTTTTCTTTACTTGCACTTTACTTATTTGCTTGCTTTAATTGTTTGATTAATTGGACTAAAAATTGAATTAATTAAAAATTAAGCAAACGAGCAAGTGATCCTATTCACCCCCCCTCTAGATTCTAAAATACTTTTCGCAACCGCTTCCGCACCGCGCAACTCACATGAGTAAGGAAGTAGCCATCAGTAGCTCTAGTAATTTTTAAACTAAGAAAATAACTGAGAAGTTCAAGATCTTTCATTTCAATCTGATGATTGAGAACTCCTAAGTTCTGAATACCCTGAGTATCATCCCCGAAAATGAACACATCATCAACATAAAGCAAGAGAAGAATAACACCATTTGCAGTACACTGAATAAATAAAGCTGAATCATATGTATTGGTAGAATAGCCAAAGCGAGAAATAGTAGAATTTAACTTAGAAAATCAAGCTCGAGGGTGCCTGTTAAAGACCATATAGAGCACGTCTAAGCTGACAAACCTGATGAGGTGGATGATCAAAGGTTTCATATAAACTTTCACACGCAAATCACCATTGAGGAAGACATTTTTGACATCCATCTAAAAAAGTTTCCAATGATAAGAATCAACCATAACAATAAGTGTACGGATAGAAGGAAGACAAGCAACAGGAGAAAAAGTCTCCTCATAATTGATGCCATACTCTTGTGTGAAGCCCCTTGCCACAAGTCAGGTTTTATAACGCTCAATAGACCCATTTGAATGAGTCTTGATGTTGTAGACCCATTTGCATCCAATGGTAGACTTCCTTGGAGGTAATTAACTAGATCCTATGTCTAAGTCTTGGCAAATGCGTCTAACTTTTCTTTCATTGCTTGTTGTCATAAAGGGTTAGAGAAGGCCTCATCAAAAGTGTGAGGTTTATAAAGGGTTACAAGAGCATGATACTAATGATAGATATGAAGATGTTCAATGGAGGTTCTTACCCGAGTGGATCGATGAGGATCCAAAACAGTGGCAACATCAGGAGCCTCAGGTGGGACAGATAATTAGGACTCAACTGTAAGAGGCTCAACCATATGTGATGAGACAGAAAAGTCTGTATCTGATGAGTTAGCAGAAGGAGAATCTGGAAAAAGATCTGCAAATGTATCTAAATGAGAAATAAGAAATTGGTAATCAGAAATAGTAGTGAATTTGGATAAGGTATAAAACATTTTAAATTCCCAAAAAATAACATGACAAGAGACTCTAAGGCATCTCACAACTAGATCATAACACCTATATCCCTTTTGTTCAAGTCCATACCCAAGAAAACAACAGAGCTAAATGCAATGTTATAATTTTGTTCGCTCATGAGGATTAAGAAGAACAAAACAAGCACACCAAAAACTCTAAGATTAATATAGTCAAAAATCTGCTCGTAGAGACGCTCATATGGTGTTTAATTTTGTAAAAGTGTCGTGAGTACAAGATTCATAATATAGACAACAGTGAGAGATGTTTCACCCTCAAAAGATGATGGCATAGAAGAAGAAATGACAAGTGATCGAGCTAAATCTAAAATATGTCAAAGTTTTCATTCAGTTCAAACATTTTGTTGTGATGTACTAGGACAAGAAGAGTGAAAAATAGTGTCATAATGTTTGAGTATATTTTCAAAATCATTTTGCCTGTATTCTGAAACATTATCAGAACAAAATTTTTTGATATTTTTGAATAATTGAGTTGAAACCATCATGAAATATGTTGAGTAATTCAGAACGATTTTTCATTAAAAATATCCAAGTGAAACGTAAAAAATCATCAAAAAATATAACAATATCGTGCCGCACACATGGTAGCTATAGGAGAAGGTCCCCAAATATCAGAGTGAATAAAATCAAAAGGAAAAGAAGCAAATGACTCACTTTTATTAAATAGTAAAGCATGTTATTTGCCTAATTGACAAGAAATAAAATCAAAAGACTCAGTTTTAACTGATCCTAACAAACCCTTAGATACAAGACTTTTGACTCGAGATACCGATGTATGACTCAAATGAGAATGCCACAACTCAAGAGTATGTATAATACTTCGTGTAAATGTAGTTGTGATAGATGAAGTAGGTAGATGTAAGGAAGAAAGCTCAAATAATAGCACTGTCTTACGACATGTCCCAATGACCTGACTTGTCTAAGGATCCTGTACAACACAACCATTAGAGAAAATTGTTATATTCAAACCTAACTCAGTCAATTGACCAACAGACAAAAGATTAAGAGCAGGATTGGTGAAATACCCCCAAAAAATTTCGCGCATGAGGTGGCCAGTCTCATACACAAAACCTGGGAGATACATACAACTGGTGGCAACAAGCATAGAGGACAAAAGAGAGAAATAAATAACTTCTAAAAGCTTAACAGAAAATCCCACTGAATTGAAGTAACGATATATAAAAAATTATATGTCTGGTAATACAATTTGGAAGTCCCGTAACCTAAGGACCCCTTAACCAGAATGAACAAAAGTTTAAGACTTTAATTAAACTAACAACCAAAATCTCTAAACGAGTTCATAGTTTGACTCCTGAACAATAAGATAGGTTCCTACCTTGTGACCGATGAGAGTAGATGCCTGCCACAACCAACCCTAGCACTCTATCCTCGCGGGGGAACCTCTTGGGACCTGAAATATCAATAAAGTGGATTAAACCCATGAGCAAGTTCTATCTACTACATCCCAATCAGAAAACCAATATACATACCCTTAGTGTGAGGGACACAAGAGATAAATATAGGTGTAAACATTCAGGTCATTCTTTATTCAGTTCATATTTTCAAAAAAATAAAAAAACCGTCTTATGTATTATCCCAACAGACCCTTATCATTAAACAATGAACACATTCTTTAAATTCAAAAATAAAGAAACATATGCATGCATTTATTAAATATAGGTAATCCTGACATGTCAAATATAATGTATAGATACGTTATTAGGTATGGGTGATCTTGACACGCCTGACAACCCTGACATGTCAAATGTAATGTGATAAGTAATGAATATTGCATAATAAATATCCCTAAAATTATATGAATTAGTGTCTTAGTAATATTTCTTTCATGTTTTTATTAATAATTTTAATCTTTTTATGATTTCAGGTGATTAAGGATAATTCTGATTAATAATAGTGAAATCGAGCTTCAAATGGTGCTCATTTAGTTATCACTGAAGTTTCACCCATGAGAGATATGTTTATATTAAAGATCCAAACTAAATGGACTGAAGAAATGGGCTGGAAATTAATTTAAATGAAGAAAAAGAGCACGGGCCTATTCGCAATGAAGATTGGGCCAATTCAGGCCTAAAAAGTTCTGGACTCGATTTGGTATTCAGACCATAACTTCGTACACGATTCTCAAAATGACCCAAACTTTGTATAGGTTGAAGGAAATTCAATTCTGTACAATTTCATATTTGATGAAAATTTCCTAAAACGGACATTTTCAGCAACTTTCTGCCCCATTTGTATAGCCGCCACTTTTTTGGCTCAAATGCGACTTTGTGAGGTGCAAATACCATTTTCTTATGCGTACTTACCACTTTGGGGAGGCTAGGTGTCCTGTGGATTTTGTTTCACAAAGTAAAATGGTGAAAAAGGGAAAAAACTAGGTATGCTAGAGGAGAGAACACAGAGAGAAATACAGAGGCGATTCGTGACGATACGAGCAAATAGATGGCGATTTCATCATCGTTCAAGCCTGGACATCTGATCATGAGTGGCTAAACACCATTCTGGGGAAATGATGTAACCCTAACATATCATTAGTTAATCAGATGTATAGGCCATGCTAAGCGAAGACGAGCTATACTTAATTGAATGTTGAATGAATTCTCTTGATATAATTGAATTGGGCTTGTAGCCATTATTTTTTCTGAATGCATAGATTAAATGTCCCAAATTAGTACAATTGTCATTGTTAGAAGGTTAGTGGTGAAGTCAATTCCCAGGACCTTCTCTTCCTGATTAAATTTCATAATATCAATTTATAAATAGCTTTAATTTTCTCAATTAAAATCAAGATCAAACATCAATAATTAGTTTTCAATTATTTTAGAATTTATTCAAGACTAAGTAACATAACAATTCAACCTTGCAAGTCCTTGAGGTTCGACACCCTCTATATAGCCCTGTCCTACGACGGCTCGTTCTATTACGAGTGGTTAAGTAGAATTGAAACCACATCAATTTTTGGCACCGTTGCCGGAGATTTGCTTGAATAGTTTTGGTGCATAGTCTTAAAGATTAGTTTTAATTTAACTGTTAAGTTAGGATTTTGCTTTATTCTTTTCTGATTCATTTCATTTTTTATTTTTATTTTTCAAGTACAAGTGCTTTTGGTTACGAACCGTGAACGGAGGAGTGGAATTCATCGTAACTCTCTGTGAGCTTTTCATATTCAAATTACTTGTGACTGTTTATTCAAGTTAGTATTTTGCTTTCATTTGTTATCAATTTTTTATTGTTATTATTTTAGTTTCTTTTCTTATTTATTTGAGCCCTCAAGGAGCACTTTGCTCCTGGCGCATATACATCCCCATCATGCATGTAATTGCCTAACATCACAGCGGTAAATTATGAGATTAAGTCTAGCGTTATACAAATGCTTCCATCTTTCTATGGACTTAACAATGAGGATCCGTACAAGCATCTTGACAACTTCTTAGAAGTTTGTTCAACTGTCAAAATCCATAATTTTTCTAATGATGCTTTACGGATGCGTCTTTTCTCATTCTCTCTAAAAGATAAGGCTAAAAACTGGTGGAATTCATTAGCACCAAATACGATCACCTCTTGGGCACAATTGCAACAAGAGTTCCTCAAGAAATACTTTTCAAAAGGGAAAACAAACCAAATGAGGTGATCCATTACCAGTTTCTCTCAAATAGAAAGGGAGCAATTTCATGATACGTGGGAGAGATATGGTGACTTGCTTAGGAAGTGCCCTCATCATGATATTCCTAAGTGAAAACTTGTAAAAAAAATTTATGATGGGCTAATAGACTCTTATAGGCAAATGGTAGATGCATCTTATGGGGGTATGTTCATGCTTAAGAATGAGGATGAGGCATGGATATTGTTTGTGAATCTGAGTAAAAATTCTACACATCACGATTATACCAGTCGAGTTCGAACAAATAGTCCTCGCAAGACTGTAGGAATTTTTGAAATAGGCAAATCACTCGATGTCTCCACCAAAGTAAATGAATTATCGAGAAAAGTGGATCAACTCATGGTGGCTAGTCCATCCCTAAACAATCCAGTCCCTCAGTCCTAAGGGCCAGTGCCTTGGTCAGGTTTTTAGTATAGTCATCAATCTACTAATCCTTCTTCCAATTTTGTGCCTCAGAATCAATATTATTATCAAACTTCTCAGTCTCCACCTTGGAGTTCAGCATTTGAGGATAAAGTGTTAGCGACATTAGATAAACTTGATGCTCACACTCAATTACTCGAAGTTAACACTCAGTTACTTCATTCCCACTCTTAATCCATATCTAAGTTAGAGGCTCAAATGGGACAGCTAGCTAACATTTTGAATCGTAGAGAGGAAGGAAAGTTGCCAAGTCAGCCAGTAGCTAATCCTAGAGGGCAATATGCAATTGATGATGCTACAGCCAATGGCCATCACTATGAGGATATTCAGGTTGTTACCACCTTAAGGAGTGGGAAGATGATGGATAATAAGATGAAAGAAAAGAGGGAGGTTGAAAGTGAAGTGGGAAAGAGTCCTAATCTGGATTCTGAAGTTAATAAGGCAACACCTTCTACACCTATTCCAACTCTTGAGACAACATTTGAGCCCAAAGCTCCATTCCCTACACGTCTCCAAGAAATGACACCTTTTGGAAAAGATGGGAGAAAATGCATGATATGACGGAAGTTTTTAAGCAAGTAAAAATAAATCTTCCTCTCCTTGATGCTATAAACAAATTTTCGCATATGCAAAGTGAAATACCCCCCAGAAAATTTCGCGCATGAGGTGGCCAGTCTCATACACAAAACCTGAGGAATATTAACCACTGATAGCAATAAGCATAGATGCAAAAGAAAGAAATAGAATAATTGCTAAAAGCTTAACAGAAATCCCATTGAACTGAAATAATTGATAAATAAATACATATATTCTGGTAATACAATTTGGAAGTCCCGTAACCCAAGGACCCCTTAACCAGAAAGAACAAAAGTTTTTAAATTCTAAAATTAATACCAACAACCAAAGTCTCAAAAGTTCATAGTATGACTCTTGAAGAAGACAAGTTCCTACCCTGTAACTGATGAGATGAGACGTCTGCTACAACCAAACCCTAAAACTCTATCCTCGCGGTGGAACCTATTTGAAACCTGAAATATCAACACAGTGGGTTAAACCCACGAGCAAGTTCTATCTACTACATCCCAATCAGAGAACCAATATACATACCCTCAGTATAAGGGACATAAAATAAGTCTATAGATTTAACCTACAAGTTATTCTTTTACCCAGTTTCGTGTTTCCAAAACAACAGTCAATATTTATAATATTCCACCCAAACCCTTATTATGCAAACGTGAACACGTTCCTTACGTTCAGCAGAAATAAACATAATATAAAATAATATCAAGTTTAAGCAATCCTAACATGCCATCATTTAATCTTTTGATACCTTAATAGGTATAGATATATACATACTAGTCATTTCCTATTTAGCTCATGTTTTCAGAAGTAGAATCATCTTATACATTGTTCCAACACACCCTTATCATCCAACAATGAACACATTCTTTAAGTTCAAAATAAAGAAAACATGTGCATACACATATAGATACCTTATTAGATATGGGCGATCCTGACACGCCAAATAAAATGTATAGATACCTTATTAGGTATGGGCGATCCTAACACGCCAAATAAAATGTATAGATACCTTATTAGGTATGGGCGATCCTGACACGCCGGGCAATCCTGACATGCCAAATAAAATGCATAGATACCTTAGTAGGTATGGGCGATCCTGACACGCCGGGCAATCCTTACATGCCAAATAAAATACATAGATATCTTATTAGGTATAGGCGATCCTGACATGCCGGGCAATCCTTACATGCCAAAATAAAATGCATAGATACATTCCAATATGCAATATAAAATAACAAGGTGCATTATGATTTAAATTTGCACAAACGTTATTTCAAATCATCCAACATGAAATTATCATCATAAGACAAATCGTTCACAAGTAGACTATAATCAAGTATCCCATGTGCATTTATATATATAATAAACACAATCGATTAAATCAAAATAATTTAACATCCATTAGAGGAAACAATTCTCCAAACCAACCTCCAATGCCCTCAAATTTCTGAGGGGATCTAAACTTACTCTTATCTAGGTTTCTGGGCCTATTTCACTTCTAAGAACACTAAGAAAATATTCTGGAATTTTCTGTAATTTAAAAACATTTTTAATAAACCAAAGAAGGTGAAAATCCAACTTTTAGGCACTTTAAAAATTAATTGAACACCAAGGGAAGCTCAATTCGAGATGAAAATTTAAACCCAAGGTCATTTAATCTCTAAACAGTTACATAAAAATTTTGGGAATTTTTGGAATTTCAGAAGTATTTTCTAAAATTACAGAAAGTGAAAAATCCAACTTTTAGACACTTTAAAAATCAATTGAGCAGCAAGGAAAGATTATTTTGAGTTGAAAATTTAAACCCAAGTGTATTTATCCTCCAGAGAATTACAGTAAAAATTTGGGAATTTTTGGAATTATAAAAGTATTTTCTAAAATTACAGAAAGTGAAAAATCCAACTTTTAGACACTTTAAAAATCAATTGAACAGGAAGGAAAGATTATTTTGAGTTGAAACTTTAAACCCAAGTGTATTTAGCCTCTATAGAGCTACAGTAAAATTTTAGAAAATTTTGGAAATTTATAACTATTTTCTAAAATTAAAGAGGCTAAAAAATCCAGTTTTTAGACACTTTAAAAATTAATTTAAAGACAATGGTAAAACATTTTGCTATGAAATTTAAACTCCAAGCCCCTTAAGCTCCCAGGAAGTTGACATAAAATTTTTGGAATTTTTAGAATTATAAAAGTATTTTTAAAAAATGATTTTTCCAGATTTTCAAGTTTTCCCAAAAGTTTCAAAAATACAAAATAAATATCAAAACAATTCGGAATGGGCCCATATTGGACCCAGAGGTAGGGCCCCGCGAGTGGGGCCCGAAAATAATTTTCCGGCCACCGGCCGGCGCCGGCGTCGGCCGGACGCGCCCCCACTCGCCGGCGGCGCGCGTGGGGGTCACGCGCCAGCTGGGTTGTCTTCCCCAGCGCGCAAGCAGCGCGCTGGGGGATTTTCCGGCGCTGATTCCGGCTTCGTCCGACCTCCGATCAGCCTGATTTTTGTACCGTTCTTCTCCTCTTGATCCCCTCTACCCATTGGTACAAAAAGCCCCATCAAAAATTGTCCGAATCAAAAACCCCTAATTCACAAGTTCTAGGGTTCTTCGCAAAATTTAAAAATTTAAAACCCAATAATTCACGATCTGTTTTCCTAAGGATTCAGAATTGTTTACAATATAATCCCAACACAGTAGGTTCACAACTAAACAATTATTTCTTACAAATTGCATACATGAATTATTTCTTTCTTAACACAATATACATATACATGAACACATATGCATATAACCTTACATGAACAAAATCAATTAAATCTACATACAATCATCACAGTTAATCTCACGAAATTTATCAATAGCAAAAAAATATAAACATGCAATTAACTACAAATTTTTAATATAAATAAATTCTCAAACCTAGACTATGCATACGGATTCAAGGGGGAAGAGAAGAATTAAACTTGCCTTTTCCTGACGAATCAACTTGTTCACCCGATCGTCACTCCCTTCTCTCTTTCGTTTACTCTCTTTTAGTTCTGTGCGTAAAACAACGGCAAACCCTAATTTCTTCTTCTTTTCTTTTCCTTTTTGTTTTAATTATTCTTTTATTGTTTTTCCTACAACTAATAAAAATCAAATTAATAATAATAAATATAGCAATAATAATATTATTATAACCCTAGGCCCATCATTTTAAACATAACCTTAGCCCACTCATACTAGCCCAAATTCCTCCCTAGCCCAACCCAAAACATTTAAATAAAATAACACACAATTAATACCAATTCACATAAAATGATAAAATGCATGTATAAAAGACAAGCAACTCACCTACAATGATAATTTATATAAAAAAAAACATTTCACATGAATTAATAAAATAAAGTAATAATGTAAAGAGATTAAATTGACACCTAAATTTTCCGGGGTATTACACAAAGTTCTTGAAAGATTTATGCACTCAAAAGCGTAATTCAAGGGGTAGTGTCCCAAAGAAAATCTTTCTCACTGAGCAACTAAGCTCAATTATTCAGCATAACACTCCCCCTAAGTTCAAAGATTCAGGTGCTCTTACTATTTCTTGTATTATCAGTGTTCATGAGGTTGATAGAGCACTCTTTGACTTAGGAGCTAGTGTTAATCTATTACCTTACTCGGTGTATTTGCAATTAGGGTTGGGTGAGCTTCAACCCACATCGGTTGTATTGCAACTTGCTGATCGATCTATGAAGCAACCACGTGGTATACTTGAATATGTCATAATTAAGGTGGACAAGTTCTATTTTCCTATGGATTTCATTGTTCTTGAGACATAACTTGTCCCTAACCCAAAGAAATCTATTCCAGTGATTCTCGGTCATCCTTTCTTAGCTACGGCTAATGCAAACATTAATTGTCGTACTGGAGCCATGGATATTTCTTTTAGAAACATGAAAGTGAAATTGAATATCTTTAATACCACTCCACATCCCCCTGATGAGTCTGAGTGCTTTGTTTTAGATGTCATAAATGAGTCTGTTGTGGAATTAGTTCCCCCTATCTTGCCTAAAGACTCTTTAAATACTTATTTGACTCATTCTAGTTGTGAGAGCTTTGATGTAGGGCAACACATTAGTGAAAGTACTTCCTTACTGCATGCCACCAGTTTAGATTCTCCACCATTGAAAGAAGCTAAAGAGTTTTCACCCTTATTTCTAACTATGCTTCCCCTTCCTTCCTTAAAGTCACCCTTTCAATTTAATTTGAAGCCTTTACCAAATAAACTCGAATATGCATTCTTAGGATTTAATGACATTTTTTTAGTTTTTAATGCACCTAATGTGTCTAGCAAACAAGAGAGTGAGCTTTTAAGTGTGCTTAAGGAGTATAAAGAGACGATAAGATGGCGTATATCGGATTTAAAAGGGGACTAGGATAGATTCAAGTTTACATCTATCCTAGATGTTAAACTTGGCTCCTTGGGGGTATTTTGTATCCCCATGTATGTTAGATATTTAGTGTTTTTGATAGTTTAGTAAGATTTATTTTCTTTATTATTATTATTATTATTATTATTATTATTATTATTATTATTATTATTTAGTGATTTTGTGTTTTTGTTCATTGTGTAAAAAAAATTAAAATTGCCCTCCATTCTCTGACTATGTATGTAGTACCAATTCTATGTTTTATATGTTTAATAAAGTTGATGAATTTCGTTTATTAAAGTCTAGTTTAATTACCCAATACTGTCGAGATTGATTCGACACAGTATGACTTTACTAAGGAAAGGTAGCCACTTTGTACTCTATACGTTAGAGTGTCTGGATAATCAATATCTTATCACATATACATCTTGGAAAATTGGGAACCAGCAGTTCAGAGAATGAATGAAGAAAAAGAAAAATTAGCTGCTTATTTTATGCATTTTAGTTTTTTTTTATTTTCCTTATTATTGCTCCATTCATTTCACTTGACTTATATAGTGGTGTCTTTTGATAGGATGTTGCATCCAAGTTTGGGGGGGAACACCATTGTTAACTTCAAGCTACTAGTTTGCTATATGTCCACTCCACTATTCATGGTAATATCATTCTGACTCTCATCTATGTTTCTGTTCCTTGTACATTGAGGACATTGTACCATTCAAGTTTGGGGGTAAGGCGATACATTTCTTGTGTTTTAAATATGAAGGTGAAGTAGTGGCATGTTTTAGGGAACTTTTTATTTTATTGATTTTTAGGAATTGTTTGGTAGTTTTCTTTTTATGAGTTGTTTTGTTTTAACATAAATCAAGATTTTAATACTTTATGTAGGTTCTTGACTTGCAATTGTAGGGTATGTGTAAAATTTCTAGACACTATGGTTTGAATGCAGTGGTTTAAGTCGTTATTTGCATTGACATGACTTGGAGTGGTTGACTCTAGTTCTTTTCACAATTCACATGTACACTAGTAGAGTTAGTGGGGTTTGTACTTGGTTTTGAGTATCAATTATGTGTGCTGAATTTAAGTTGGTATCCCTTGAGAATAAACATTTTAAGCATGCTACACTTGTAAAAATAAAAATAAAATCCTGTGATTTGTGGCAGTTTTGGTTTTAGTTATTAGGTCCGTCGGGGTATCTTGAAATCCGGTGCCCTAAAGCCATTTGATTTGGGAGTCACGGGTTGAAAGCTCGTTACATGGACCAATTTGAAAGCCTAATAAACCTGGGCATTGCGTTATTGGTTAGTTTATGGTTTGTGGCCGTTTTGATTCGAGTTATTAGGTCCGTCGGGGTATCTTGAAACCTGGTACCCTAAAGCCATTTGGTTTGGGAGTCACATGCTGAAAGCTCGCTACATGAATCAATTCGAAAGCCTAATAAACATGGGCATTGCACAACCATATAAAAAAAGGTAAATAAAAAAAAAATAAACAATTTGCATGTGTTCATGTTTTGAGTGATACATTCAATAAGGGGATCCAATAAATTGAAGGGACTTGTAATTGCTCACTCAGGGCCGGGTTAAACCACATTGATGAATGCTAGTTCACTTATCATGAGGGGGCTAGAGTTAGTTTCTTTGAGTTGTGATTGATGTAAATTTTGTGTGAGAACCATTGTTTTGAATTATGGGATTTAGGAATTTGAAAATATTCTTGAATGCAAGTCTTTTAACTGCATTTTGTAGTCTTCGTCTTGATTAAAGTTTGAAACAGAAATTTTGGCATGTTTGTGGGTAACATATCTGGAAACCCTCACAAGACTTCACTCGTCCTCTAGGGGTTTAAAAGCCTTGTTGCATATGCTAAATGCAATCGGATCTCCCACGAAAGATAAAATAGTTTAGTTGTTTTACTTCATTTTTAGTTTTGTATTGCTAAGAGACTAGCAATATGTAAGTTTGGCAGTGTGATAAGCAATGAATATTGCATATTCAATATCCCTAAAATTATATGAATTAGTGTCTTAGTAATATTTCTTTCATATTTTTATTAATAATTTTAATCTTTTTATGATTTCAGGTGATTAAGGATAATTCTGATTAATAATGGTGAAATCGAGCTTCAAATGGTGCTCATTTAGTTATCACTGAAGCTTGACCCATGAGAGATATGTTTATATTGAAGATCCAAACTAAATGGACTGAAGAAATGGGCTAAAAATTAATTTAAATGAAGAAAAGAAGCACGGGCCTATTTGCATTAAAGATTGGGCCAATTCAGGCCTAAAAAGTTCTGGACCCAATTTGGTATTCAGACCATAACTCTGTACACGATTGTCAAAATGACCAAAACTTAATGTAAGTTGAAGGAAATTCAATTCTGTACAATTTCATATTTCACGAAAATTTCCTAAAACAGACATTTTCAGCAACTTTCTGCCCATTTGTGTAGCTACCACTTTTTAGGCGCAAATGCCACTTTGTGAGGCGCAAGTGCCATTTTCTTATGCGCACTTGCCACTTTGGGGAGGCCAGGTGTCTCGTGGGTTTTGCTTTACAAAGTAAAACGGTGAGAAAGGGAGAAAAGTAGGTATGCTAGAGGAGAGAACACAGAGAGAAATACAGAGGCGATTCGTAACGATACGGGCAAGAAGATGGCAATTTCATCATTGTTCAAGCCTGGACATCCGATCATGAGTGGCTAAACACCATTCCAGGGAAGTGACGTAACCCTAACCTGTCTTTCAATATTTTAAGTTATATATTAATTTGGGAATGATTTAATTTGTGCATTGATTGTATAACCGAGACATAAACAATAGTTGTGCTATTGCTTTCAGTTTGAATGTGTTGATTCATTGTACATTTATTCTTGTTCTTGTAGAATAAATTCAAATTTGTAATGATTATGGTTTGATTCTTTTCAACTTCTGTGATTTTGTTAAGATAGGTTATATAATAGTTTTCACATATCGTTCAATTTAGATTTTTGATAATTCGTACTAAGCGAAGATGTGCTATCATATCATTAGTTAGTCAGATGTATAGGTCATCCTAAGCGAAGACGAGTTATACTTAATTGAATGTTGAACAAATTCTCTTGATAGAATTGAATTGGACTTATAGCCATTCTTTTCTGAATGCATAGATTAAATGCCCCAAATTAATACAATTGTCATTGTCAGAAGGTTAGTGGTGAAATTAATTCCTGATTAAATTTCATAACATCAATTTATAAATAGCTTTAATTTTCTCAACAATTAATTCAAGACTAAGTAACATAATAATTTTAGAATTAATTCAAGACTAAGTAACATAATAATTCAACCTTGCAAGTCATTGAGGTTCGACACCCTCTATATAGCCTTGTCTTACGATGACTCGTTCTATTGCGAGTGGTTAAGTAGAATTGAACTTTAAATGTGTGAAAAATGAGTAAAAATAAGACTAAAAAAATATGCATATAAAGTTTTATGATTTTTTTGTGCAAAAACATCCTTCAAATATGCCTTAAAGTTCCTTAAGAAATTGGAAAGAAAAAACATAAAAAAATATTTATTTTAAGTATGTGGAAGTACTTTAAATGTGTTAAAAATTTCTTTAAAGGTGTGAAAAGTGAGTAAAAATAAGAATAAAAAATGTGAATATAATTTTTTATGATTTTTTGTGCAAAAGCATCCTTCAAATATGCCTAAAAGCTATTAAAAAAATTGGAAAAAAAGAAAAATAGGTATTCGTTTTAAGTGTGTGGAAAAGTACTTTAAAAGTGTGGAAAAGTACTTTAAATGTTTGGAAATTGAGAAAAAATGAAACTAAAAAATGTGAATAAAACTTTTTTATGATTTTTTTGTGCAAAAAATCCTTCAAAAATGCCTAAAAGTTCCTTAAAAAATTAGAAAGAAAAATCATATAAAAATAATTGTTTTAAGTTGTGGAAAGTACTTTAAATGTGTGAAAAGTGAGTAAAAATGAGACTAAAAAATGTGAATATAAAGTTTTATTATTTATTTGTGCAAAAATATTCTTCAAATATCCCTAAAGTTTCTAAAAAAATTGGAAAGAAAGAACATAAAAAAATATTTCTTTTAATTGTGTGAAAAAGAATTTAAATCTGTGGAAAGTGAGTAAAAATGAGGTTAAAAAAATGTGAATATAAATGTTAATGATTTCTTTGTGCAAAAACATCCTTCAAATATTCCTAAATATTCCTAAAAATATTAGAAAGAGAAAACATAATAAAATATTTGTTTTAAGTATGGGGAAAGTACATTATATGTGTGGGAAAATACTTTAAATGTGTGAAAAGTACTTTAAATGTGTGCAAAGAGAGTAAAACTGAGACCAAAAAATGTCAATATTAATCAAAAAGGGTTTTTACCACGGGCTTGGCTCGCCGTGGTATCCGGTGTTGTAGTGTCCAATAGACTTTCTACCACGGGCCCAGCCCATGGTGGAAGACAGACTTTCTACCACGGGCTCAGCCCTGTGGTGGAAAAATTACTTTCTACCACGGGCCTAGCCCGTGGTGGAAAACATACTTTCTACCACGGGCTCAGCCCGCGGTGGAATACAAACTTTCTACCATGGGAGCAACCCGTGGTTAAAAGTTTCTATTCCACCAAGGGCTGAGCCCGCGGCAGAAAATATTTTTTGCTACCACGGATTTGGCCCATGGTTGAAATTCTATATTCTACCATGAGCTGAGCCCGTGGTGGAAAGTATTTTTCTACCACGAGCTAAGCCCGTGGTTGAAAGTTTATTAATTTTTTTTAAAAGAATTATATGGCTGGATCATTGTTCCTAAACACAAAAACCTGTATACAACATAGATCACCCATATCTTTCGGAAAAAAAAAAAAAACATAGATCACCCATCTTTAATGCCACCAATACACAACTAGACAACACCCAAAGTCATATATATTCACACCAAGCCTTGGTAACATCATTAAGACTTTGCAGAATACTTTTGCAACAAATAAGGATCAGAAATATGATCCATAGAATGTTTTCTCTTTTGGCTATGTAATCAACCAAAGTGACATTACTTTGAAGGAATAGCTCTCCATACCAACTGTTTGTTATGATTGCCTTGCCAAAATGTGCTCCCATTGAAATGGTCTAATAGTAAATATATTTAAAATAGTACATGTCAGAAACAAATTAACAAAATGAACAAAAAATGAAGTGTGTGTAATTAGTTTAGTAGGCCAGTCATATATATATATATATATACACACACACACACACACACTTCATGAACAATACTTGAGATGATAAGCCTGGCACAAGCACTTGCTATGTTCAGGGAATGGAGGTCTCAGCCTTATGGAAAAACTATATATACAAATGAACACCATAAATAAAAAGAACAACTAAGAGAACTAGTAGTGTTAGTACTACTTAAGCTTATAGAATTTCCCAAAACTACTCTCACCATTGTAATTTCATTAATTTTTGTGTGACAAGATCAAGCGCGATTGCACGAATATATATAAATATGAGAACATTCGAAATTAATAAATTGAAATCCTACCTAGTCCAACACATGAAGTGACTGGAATGAATTTAATTTTACTTGTGCATATAAATAAATAGGATTAAGAAACACATGAGCTACTCTGACAACGAGCATTCGGCCTCAACCATTCATGAAATTAAGGAAGAATGTAAGAAAGAGAAACATTAAAAGAATGCAAAGAAAAAGAAAAAAAAACCTTAAGGCAGTTTTTGATATTTCTAGGTAGAATTATTATATGGAATATATATATCACCAATACATACCATAAACAAAGTTTCATAGGATAATATATATATGGCTGAAAGGAGCTATCAAATATATGCATTTGAATCCGATGGAGAAGAGAACACAGAAATCTGCACTTATTAATTTTAAAGTCTGATTGAAAAAGGCTAGCTAGTTAATTTGATACGAGGTGAAAGTTTTCTAAAGGTTTAATCTAAAGCATTAATTTGAAGGTATATTTATATATATACTAGTGAATAACTTATTTACTTGTGGTGAAGTCAAGCTTGGAAGTCCCTTTCAAGCAATGAAAATTTCCAGACGACACACTCATTAGAGGTTTCTTATTGACTCATAAGTCATACTAAAAACTTTGAAGAGAGAGAGAGAGAGAGTAGAGAGAGCCTAGTTGATTAATTAACAGAAGAAGGGAATCCTAGGAAAAAGATTCAACAGTATAACCAAGCCCAGTAATAGCCCCTGTAATTATATTGGCAGCATCACCAGCCGAACATAGCCTCAATCTACTTCATGCTTGTTTTTATCCTGAAGACTGAAGTATAAAAGGAAAAAACTCAACCAAAAAAATTGCACTCCAGGTCTAGGTTTAGCATTGTCATCCCAAGGAACAGTCCCATGACTCCCATCAGATAGGAATAATATTGAGTGATAGTAAGAGTAGATAACTAATCACAAAATGATGTTTATTATGCACATGCTATCTCTGTGACCCTAGAAAAAATTGTGTAATGTGCAGAGAAGTGGGGGAAAACAGATCGCTGAAATGTTGATGGTCATAATATTATGGTTACACCACTTGATCCCAAATTTTCTAATCCTACAGAAATAATTTCTTTCATAGAGATTTGATTGGCAAAGGAAATGCATTCAACAATTTGAACACCGATCATAGCAAAATTGTAGAAAGTCAAAGTTTATTTTCTACATTAAATATCTAAAGTAGCATTGAAATGATAAAGGGTATTCTCACCAATGGACAACTGAAAGCCACATAAGAGTTTATTCAATGCAGAATAAGAAAATCAAGATCAAACAAATATTTGGATAATATAACCTAGAGATCACAAATGTATCCATGTTCCTAAAGAGTAGCTCCTGCACAACCTCAAATTGATCCACATGGAAGTGAAACATCAACTTTTAAAGAAATGACAAGGAAATGACACACTAATTAATTAAAAGAACTAAACATAAATTGGGACTGCCATTCGGCTAGGCAATATGGAACTTCTCAGTAGCTCCGATCTTTTGTGGGGTCCTATCATGATAGCTAGACCCAAACCTCTCTCCTTGGTGATATTCTTGACACATCCGTAAATCTTAAAACAATTCCTAGGCTTATTGTAATACCCCGCTCCAACACATGGTATGATATTGTCCGTTTGGGGCCTGAGCCCGCTTGATTTTGCTCTTAGGTTTTACTCTAAAAGGCCTCATACCATTTGAAGAGAACATACTACATATAAGCACATCCCCTTTTCCACACCCAGGCGATGTGGGATTGAGCACCCTGTACCCTGTCAGTATGGTAGCTCAGCCTAGTGTCTGTCTTCGCACCCGCCCACTCACACCCGTCCACAAGGGTTACTACAATCCACCCCCTACGAGGCCCGACGTCCTCATCGGCACACTTCCGGCTGGGTTCAGGCTCTGATACCAACTGTAATACCCCACTCCAACATATGGTATGATATTGTCCGCTTTGGGCCTGAGCCTGCACGATTTTACTCTTGGATTTTACCCGAAAAGACCTCATACCATTTGAAGAGAACATACTACATATAAGCACATCCCCTTTTCCACACCCAAGCGATGTGGGATTGAGCACCATGTACCCTATTAGTGTGGTAGCTCAGCCCAGTGTCTGTTTTCGTACCCACCCACTCACACCCGTCCACAAGGGTTACCACACTTATCACTAGCAGTAATGATTTTTACAATGTAAGTTAAAGAAGACAACAAATTTGAAGACACCACAAGTGATAAATTCAAATGTCTGAAATTTGACACAAACTTGTGCTAAAGTCAAGTAACAATCAGTACCTTATAATGCTTCAAATGGAAACAAAATACCAAAGTTCAAACCTATATTTAGACAAATTTTGACATCACCCTCCCTTTCCTAAACAAATCAAACAGATGTTCCTAGAAAACTTCTCCATCTTTATTTGTTTTTGTTTTGTTTTTGTTTTTCTAAGCCAAATATTATTAAATCAAAAGTACAAGAAAATTATGAATGATAACATATATTATATAATATGTATATGTATAATTACTTAGTTAATATAATTAATACCACTTTTTGTTTGTCTAGGTGTTTCCATAATCCCCTTATACCATGGTGTCATACATATTGAATTGTCATTAAATTGCATATATATATTGAAGAATAAGGAAAATAAAAGGCAGGTTCAAACAAGCAGTTCTAATACTGCTATTAAAGATCATACAACATTGCATATTGGATTGGTTGCCTTGGTTGTAGGATAACTTATAGAAAAATGATCGTGTAAGAATTTGTGACCTTTCATGAGTGGTCCACCATATATATAGGGAGGTCATGTGGCTTAAACTCCAGACCTGTTGTTACTAATCAACTTCTCTAAAAGCTTAAGCTAATGGAGGATGAACTTTAAATCTTTGAATATTAATCTGCTTTCTCAGGGAGGTGTTATAGTTTTCCTCAGGACCTTTTCACTATGATAGAAAAAAAATGGAACTCTATACGAGTTTCAATAGTGAAATAGCCACCAGTGTTATAGATTTTCTAGGTTTCATATGTCCAAAATTGTCCAAGTATTCAAACATAACAGAGCAGCCATACCAATAAATGATATCAAAGTGCACATTAGTGTTGTTATTAAATTGACCAAATAGAGTACGTAAAAAAAGAATATATATATAGTATTTTCTTCTTAGTTGATATGAACTCTTCAGAAATGATTAACATTTGAAGCTTGAAGGTTAAAAAATTAAGATACACAGATGCAAACATGAGAAAAGTAACATGATCTAGTAGTTCACAATTAAAAAGGCATTAAAACCAGCTAAATTATGTTTGAACCACCTACTATTCTACCTAAATTGCTTCTCAGAGAAGCATCCTGAAAGAACTTATTATTTGACACAAAGTATGCCATTTGACAGGATATGTAAATTCTTAAGGAAATAAAAAATAGGACATCTAAATTCTCAAGGAAGTAACATCATCATTCATTGCAAATAAGGGATATTTGATTCAGCAACAATAGAAAAATTGCAGAGAAACAAGAAAGACACCAGTGTTACAAAGAGTATAAAAATGGGCTAGTTTGACTGTACCTCAATCCCATATTGACGTAAGATAAAAATGAAATCCAGATTATCAGGGCAAAGACCACATCGTATTCCACTTAATTAATGTAACAGGAGAAAAAAACAATAAAAAAGAAAAACTACTCAGCCAAACCAACTTCTATCATAGAGGCCAAATTAAACTAGTTAATAGAAAAATTCAGTGAAAATTCACCAATCTAAAAGTAAATTCTATCATCAACGCATCCAATTGAACTTAAGCCAATTTCTACAAAATCAAAGAAAACCTAACAACTGAAAGTCTCAATTTTAAAACATTAAGGGGACAATTCAAATCTGGCCTATGGAAGCAGTGGTGGACTTATTGGAGAAGTCCAGACTATAATCTTGTTAGATATTTCTTCACCTTGGTTTCAGCTCTCATGGTTGGCACAATTTTTTGGCAGGTTGGCACTAAAAGGTCTGTGTCTATTCTCACATGATTCAAGCTTTTATCTTTCAATCCATTTCTAATAGGGATCAAAAGGTCAAGTTCCAATTCCTTATTTTAATTTTCTTTGGTTCAGGGAGAACACAACTGATCTGACCATGATTATCGGGGCCATGTATGTTGTTGTCCTGTTTGTTGGAATTAACAATTGCTCGACAGTGCAGCCAATAGTAGCCATTGAAGGAACAGTATTTTATCGAGAAAGAGCTGCTGGGATGTACTCTGTATTACCATATTCCATGGCACATGTGAGGGATAGGTTTACTTAAGTGATATGGATCATTATATGCTTGTTCACTAGTAATATCAAGTTCACATGACATAACATATGGCTACAACATTTTTTTCAGTCTTATTAACCAAGTTTTTGGTTATTTGACATGTAGATTTTCGCTGAAATACCATATGTGTTTATTCAGACCACATATTATACTCTTATAATGTATGCCATGGTGAGCTTTGAATGGGCAGCACATAAATTCTTGTGGTTCTTCTTTGTCAACTTCTTCTCCTTTCTTTACTTCACATACTATGGAATGATGATTGTTTCCATCACAGCAAACCACCAAATAGCAGCTATCTTTGCATCCTCTTTCTATGCACTCTTCAATCTTTTCTCTAGTTTCTTCATCCCTAAACCGGTAAGTCTATTTCATTTTCAGGCAGTTAAAGCTTTCAAAAAACTTGTGCTTTAACAACATACTAATTTTTATTCTTTTTTGAAAATTCAGATTTGCCAAGTGGTGGATACGGTATTACTGGATTTGCCTAGTGTCTTGGACTGTTTATGGATTGATTGTGTCACAGTATGGAGATGTAGAGGATACCCTTAAAGTTCCAGGGATGTTGTCTGACCCAACCATTAAATGGTATGTGGAAGACCATTTCAGCTATGACCCGAATTTCATGGGGTCAATTGCTGGAGTTTTGGTTGGTTTCACAATCTTCTTTGCATTTATGTATACCTACTATATTAAAACTCTGAACTTCCAGATGAGGTAGAAGAAATCTTATAGTCAAGTTGACACTTGTAAATATATATTTGAACCAATCGAAGATTTAGGAATGGTGACAAATTGTACTATATATGGGCTAGTATTTAGGATTAAAAATGTAATTTTGGATTTAACAAGGTGGATATTCACCACCAAGCAGACCATGGAGATGTATTCACGAGTTTTGAGGTTGTAAATGTAAGTTCCATTGGTCCATATCAATACAAAGGAAGAGAGAACTTTGCTTTTTACAACACGTAAAAATGCAGATTTAGTTTTTATTTGTGATTTAACATTTCATTTCCGTTTTTGTTTTTCCACAGCGACTATTGATAAAAATGCAAGTGATTAAAAGTCTTTGATAAATTATGAAAATTTTTACTTGACCAGAGATTAATG
This sequence comes from Cornus controversa, assembly GCA_026545225.1. Classification (NCBI taxonomy): domain Eukaryota; kingdom Viridiplantae; phylum Streptophyta; class Magnoliopsida; order Cornales; family Cornaceae; genus Cornus; species Cornus controversa. Next base: position 15,413,800 of record CM048854.1, on the reverse strand, counting down.
CAATGGTGGAGTAAAGTCTATGATTATGACTATGAATATGTGAACATATATAGATTTAAATGCATGGTGATTTTCCTAGTTGTCCCTACAAGAAGGTAGAGAACAATTAATAAGTGAAGTATTAGTCAATTTAGATAAAACATAAAAAAATAAAGGAACAATGTCTTTGTAACCCCTCCTAGAATCAAGACTGTCAACGCAACACCAATCCCTAAAAGCATAGTCTATAATGTCTTTATTATAGATTTAGCACCATCGTGGGATTCTAGCTCTGTCTTTGGCTTTCTTTGTGCTCAGTTCTTTGACTGCTTAGTCCATATTCTCTCGGTGAAGCTTCCATTCTTTGTTTATAGCTTGTTTTTCATTTTCATCATCAATTCTACTCAATTTGGACCACATTTTTGTATATACTGAAGAGACTATAAGATCAAATGTTCACATATAGACAAGTAAATATAATATTGATGAAATTATCAAGTTTTCCACTTTTTTGTATATTTTACTCAAAAAATGAGAGAAATTTAACTTATTTCTATAGAACATTATTCAAATAAGGAGGTATATCCTTTTATCACATGGATCAGAGAAAATTCCACCTTGGTCTGGTAGTTATCTTATCCAACATCCCTTCTACAAACATTCTATGAATCATTTGACATGCCTTTCATGACCATCCAGAAATTTCGAGATAAACCACAATGCTACTGTCTTGCAAGACATCTTGCTTCAATAATAAAAGCTTCTCATTCTGTATAATGGGATTTGATTATTTTTAAGAACACAAACCTTGAATGCATAAATAGGAAAAACTAAAATATATATGTTTGGCTAGAGAGGAGAAAACTCAATGGACAACATATATGCAACAAAAGAGAACATATTGGTAGTATATGTGTTCCATTTTACATAATATAGCAACTGTTCTGCAAAATTGGCTACAACATGAATAATATGAGAAAGCAATTGTCAGCCAAATATATAAAATTTCTATGTATTGAAACTCAAATTTTGTATGTGTGATTGGCTATATGTTTTATCAAAACTATCTAAATGACTGAATTTAAAAGAATTATATGAGTAGAGATGATTGAAGTGTCAAGTTAGTTTCTTGAAATTACAACTTAAGCCTTAAAAAAAGAGTGAGAAGTTTAATAATCTTTAGCTAAATCACAATTAATTACTATTTCAAAAGTTCACAGAAAAAGAAAAAAAAAACCTACAGGAAAATAGGGGAGAAACAAATAAGTATTTATGGACATTATTAGAATTACTTGACAAAACAAAATCTCACTCCTCAATAAACAATAAATATGATAAATAAAACAAATGAGATCTGCATCAACATTCATGTAACAGTCAAAAGCTATTTTCTTTAAAGGAAACTAAAGCTTTGAAAGCAAATGTGAGTTCAATACCTGAAAACGCACAATTGTTGATTTAACAAGCCTTGTATTGAACTGAAAATCGTAGATTCTGTGACCTTTTTCTCCTTTTCTACACTCCTGTAATAAGAATATTTCAACACAAAGCTTAGAACAATAATTATCTAGTGTGCACTAACGAAAGTCTTATGTACTAAGAGGAAAATTAGGTAGAACTTTTACAACAATATAAACAAGTTTTTTTAAGAACAAGATTAACTAATAATGCCTAATGGAAGCTATCAAACTACCACCACCGGTGAAATTCAGAAATGAACATAGCTTTATGACTTTCCCTTCATTCAAAGTTCCCATTTTTTATTATGCGCCTTCTAGGGTTTAAATCAGGAACCAATTTGATGAGAAATGCCCATTTTTGCTAAAAGGGAAAGAAAGAAAGAGAGGGAAAATACATACTGGTATGAAGAAAAATAAAATAAAATAAAGAAATTTATGCTGTGAAAATTGCATAGAAAATTGAAAAAGCAGAGGAAGAGAGGAACCATACCAGCTGAAGGAGATGAATTGGAGACCGAGCAGGCTCAGAGCTTGCTTCGAGGTGGAGAAATTGGGGTTTCTGTTGCTTCCATGGAGAGAAATTTGGGATTCAGTTGACAGATACTTTGCCTCAATCAAGCTTGATTAATGGTGTTTAATGGAGCTAGAGAACGACACCAATCAAATTAGGGTTATGTTAATCTTTGCTCTAGAGAGGGGTACGATGAATGTGTTTGGGTTAGGGCTTCTGTATAAGACTAGGGTTACTGTTATTTTCCATTGGAGGAAGTGGGAAAGAGACATAGAATTAGGGTGTCCGATAATACCGAGTGTAGGTCACCGCGCAAAATTTAATTTCTTAAAAAGAATATCGCACAAAATTAAATTAAATTTTCAAAAAAAATAAGACTTTCTAACACGGGCATTGCCCGTGATAGTTATAAAACTTTCCACCACGGCCCTAGCCCGTGGTGGAAAGTCACTTTCTACGGCGGGCTCAAGTAGCCCGTGATAAAAAGTATTTTCTACGACGGGCTATATAGGCTTGCCATGGAAAGTCACTTTCTACCACGGGCTACTTGAGCCCACCGTAGAAAGTGACTATTCACCACGGGCTATGTTGGCCTGCCGTAAAAAGTCTATCGTTAAAAGCTAAATTTCTTGTAGTGAGTAAGTAAAAATGAGACTAAAAAATGTGAAAATAAATCTTTATGTTTTTTTGTACAAAAACATCTTTCAAATATTCCTAAAAGTTCCTTAGAAATTTGAAAAAAAAACATATAAAAACATTTATTTTAAGTGTGTGACTTCTTTAAATATGTGGAAAGTACTTTAAATGTGTGGAAAGTGAGAAAAAATGAAACTAAAAAAAGTGAATAAATTTTTTTATGATTTATTGGTGCAAAAACATCCTACAAATATCTCTAAAAGTTCCTAAAAAAAATTGGAATGGAAAAATATTAAAAAATATTTGTTTTAAGTGTGTGGAAAATTATTTTAAATGTATGGAAAGTAATTTAAATGTGTGGAAAGCGAATAAAAACGAGAATAAAAAATGTGAATGTAAATTTTTAGGACCTTTTTGTGCAAAAACATCTTTCAAATATATGCCTAAAAGTTTCTAAGAATATTGATACGAAAAAACATAAAAAAATATTTGTTTCAAGTGTGAGGAAAATTACTGTAAATGTTTTGAAATGTACTTTAAATGTGTGGAAACTACTTTAAATGTGCGAAAAGTGAGTAAAAATGTGAATATAATTTTTTGTTATTTATTTGTGCAAAAATAATCTTCAAATTTCCCTAAAGTTTCTAAAAAAATTGGAAAGAAAAAACATGAAAAAATATTTGTTTTAAGTGTGTGGAAAAGAACTTTAAATGTGTGGAAAGTGAGTAAAAATGAGACTAAAAAAATGTGAATACAACTTTTAAAGATTTTTTAGTGCAAAAACATTCTTCAAATATGCCTAAAAGTCTTTAAAAAATTGGAAAGAAAAAACATAAAAAAAGTTTTGTTTTAGTGTGTGGAAGGTACTTTAAATGTGCGGAAAAGTTCTTTAAATGTGTGAAAAGTGAGTAAAATAAGAATGAAAAATGTGAATATAATTTTTTATGATTTTTTTGTGCAAAAACATCTTTCAAATATGCCTAAAAGTTCTATAAAAAATTGGATGGAAAAAACATAAAAAAATATTGTTTTAAGTGTGTGGAAAAGTACTTTAAATGTGTAGAAAAGTAGTTTAAATGTGTTGAAAGTGAATGAAAATGAGAAAAAAATGTGAATATAAATTTTTAGGATTTGTTTGGTCAAAAACAACCTTCAAATATGCCTAAAAGTTCCTAAAAAAATTGGAAAGAAAAAACATTAAAAAATATTTGTTTTAAGTGTGTGGAAAGTACTCTTAAATATGTGGAAAGTGAGTAAAATGAGACTAAAAAATGTGAATATAAATGTTTATTATTTATTTCTGAAAAAAATATTCTTCAAATATCCGTAAAGTTTCTAAAAAATTTTGAAAGAAAAAACATAAAAAAAAATATTTGTTTTAAGTGTGTGGAAAAGAACTTTAAATAATGTGTGGAAAGTGAGTAAAAATGAGACTAAAAAAATGTGAATATAAGTTTTTATGATTTTTTTGTGCAAAAACATCCTTCAAATATGCCTAAAAGATTCTTAAAAATTTGAAAAGAAAAAACCTAAAAAAACATTTGTTTTGAGTGTGTGACATCTTTAAATTGTGGAAAGCACTTTAAATGTGTGGAAAGTGAGAAAAAATGAAACTAAAAAATGTGAAATGTTTTTTGATTTATTTGTGCAAAAACTTCCTACAAATATCCCTAAAAGTTCCTAAAAAAAATTGGAATGAAGAAACATTAAAAAATATTTGGTTTAAGTGTGTGGAAAATTATTTTAAATGTGTGAAAAAATACTTTAAAAGTGTGGAAAAGTACTTTAAATGTTTGGAAATTGAGAAAAAATGAAACTACAAAATGTGAATAAAACTTTTTTATGATTTTTTGGTGCAAAAAGATCCTTCAAATATGCCTAAAAGTTCCAAAAAAACTTGGAATGAAAAAACATAAAAAAATATTTGGTTTAAGTGTGTGGAAAGTACTTCAAGTATGTGAAAAAGTACTTTAAACTTGTGAAAAGTACTTTAAATGTGTGAAAAGTGAGTAAAAATAAGACTAAAACATGTAAATATAAAATTTTTTTTTTTTTTGTGAAAAAACATTATTCAAATATGGCTAAAAGTTCCTTAAAAAATTGGAAAGAAAAAACATAAAAAAATATTTGTTTTAAGTGTATGGAAAGGTCTTTAAATGCTTGAAAAAAGTTTTTTAAATGTGTAGAAAGTGAGTGAAAACAAGAATAAAAAATGTGAATAAAATTTTTATGATTGTTTTATTCAAAAAATCCTTCAAATTTGCCTAAAAGTTCTTGAAAATGTTGGAAAGAAAAAACATTAAAAAAAATATTTTTTTAAGTGTGTGGAAAAGTACTTTAAATGTGTGGTTAAGTAGTTTAAATGTGTGGAACGTGAATAAAAATGCAAAAAACAATGTGAAGATAAATTTTTATAATATTTTTGTGCATAAACATCCTTCAAATATGACTAAAAGTTTCTAAAAAAATTGGAAATAAAAAACATAAAAAAATATTTGTTTTAAGTGTGTGGAAAGCGAGTGAAAATAAGAATAACAAATGTTAATATAAATTTTTATTATTTTATGCAAAAACATCCTTCAAATATGTCTAAAAGTTCCTAAAAAAATAGGAAAGAAAAAACATAAAAAAGTTTTTGTTTTTAGTGTGTGAAAAAGTACTTTAAATGTGTGAAAAGTGAATAAAAATGAGAATAAAAAATGTGAAAATAAATTTTTATTATTTTTCATGTAAAAAAAATCTTCAAATATGCCTAAAAGTTCCAAAAAAAATTGGAAAGAAAAAACATAAAAAATATTTGTTTTAAGTGTGTGGAAAATACTTTAAATATGTGGAAAAGTTCTTTAAATGTGTGAAAAGTGTGTAAAAATAAGAATAAAGAATATGAATATAATTTTTTATGATTTTTTGTGCAAAAATATCATTCAAATATGCCTAAAAGTTCTTAAAAAAATGGAAAGAAAAAACATAAAAAATATTTGTTTTAAGTGTGTGGAAAAGTACTTTAAATGTGTGAAAAAGTAGTTTAAATGTGTGAAAAGTGAATAAAAATGAGAAGAAAAAAATGTGAATATAAACGTTTATGATTTGCTTTGTGCAAAAACATTCATCAAATATGCCTAAAAGTTCCTAAAAAAAATTGGAACGAAAAAACATAAAAAAAATATTTGCTTTAAGTGTGTGGAAAGTACTTTAAATATGTGAAAAAGTATTTTAATTGTATGGAAAGTACTTTAAATGTGTGGAAAGTGAGTAAAAATAAGACTAAAAAATGTGAATATAAATTTTTATTATTTTTTTGTGCAAAAAATCCTTCAAATATGTCTAAAAGTTTCTTAAAAAATTGGAAAGAAAAAACATAAACAAAAATATTTATTTTAAGTGTGTGGAAAAGTACTTTAAATGTGTGGAAATTGAATAAAATTGAAGATAAAAAATGTGAATATAAATTTTTATGATTTTTTTTTTGTGCAAAAACATTATTAGTCAAATATGCCTAAAAGTTCCTAAAAAAATTGGAAAGAAAAAAGATAAAAAATATTTGTTTTAAGTGTGTGGAAAGTACTTTAAATGTGTGGAAAAGTTCTTTAAATTTGTGAAAAGTGAGTAAAAATAAGAATAATAAATGTGAATATAATTTTTTATGATTTTTTTGTGCAAAATTATCCTTCAAATATGCCTAAATGTTCCTAAAAAAATTGGGAAGAAAAAACATAAATAAATATTTGTTTTAAGTGTGTGAAAAGTACTTTAAATTTGTGGAAATTGAGTAAAAATGAGAATAAAAAATGTGAATATAATTTTTTATGTGAAAAAACACCCTTCAAATATGCCTAAAAGTTCCAAAAAATAATTGGAAAGAAAAAACATAAAAAAAAATATTTGTTTTAAGTGTGTGCAAAAGTACTTTGAATGTGTGAAAAGTGAATAAAAATGAGAATAAAAAATTTGAATATAAATTTTTATGATTTTTTGTTTGGAAAAACATCCTTTAAATATGCCTAAAGTTCCTAAAAAGAATGGAAAGAAAAAACATAAAAAAATATTTGTTTTAAGTGCGTGGAAAATTACTTTAAGTGTGTGGAAACGTACTTTAAATGTGTGGAAATGACCTTTAAGTACATGGAGAGTGAGTGAAAATGAGACTTAAAACTGTTAATATTATAAATTTTATGATTTGTTCGTGCAAAAACATACTTAAAATATGCCTAAAAGTTGCAAATAAAATTGGAAAATAAAAAATAAAAAAATATTTGTTTTAGGTGCGTGAAAAATTACTTTAAGTGTGTGGTAAAATATTTTCAATTGATGAAAATGACCTTTAAGTATGTGGAAATTGAGTGAAAATGAGACTTAAAAATGTGAATATAAAATTTTATGATTTATTTGTTTTAATTTTTTTTTTCAAATATGCTCAAAAGTTGCTAAAAAATTAGAAAGAAAAAAAAATAAAAAATACTTGTTTTTAGGGCAGAAATTTTTTTAAGTGTATGAAAATGTACTTTAAGAATCTGAAATTGAGTAGAAATGAGACCTAAAAATTTGAATATAAATTTTAATTATGTAAAATGACTTTAATGTTGTGAAAATGACTTTAAGTGTATGGACATGATTTGAAATTTTTTTAACTTTTTGGTTTTAAATCAAAATATAGTCTAAGTGGTACTCAAATTGAGCCTCTCAAAATATTCTTTTGAACAAAAATTATTTTATAAAAAAATTTAATTTGTAAGAGAAGTTATGGACTTTTAAGTAAAAGTAAGAAAAAGAATTAAAAACACACATATATATATATAGTGTATCGATATTACAAAACTATTCTCATATATATATATATAGTGTATCAATATTACAAAACTATTCATTTGAGAGTAATACTATTATATTTATTACTTTCTTTATACTTTATAAAAATAATATTATTTTATTAATTATTTAATAATTTTTTTTGTTTGTAATCTGTACGAAACATATATGGAGAGGATCCAGGTCCCACTAGTAGATGGCCAACTGCTGGGACAATTCCCGCAATTCGATTTGTCTAAGGTAGCTTTTTGAGCAGCTGGCATGGCAAGGACATCCTATATAAGTCGCTTAAAAAGTTGCAATTTTCCATGAAATAATGGTATATGTGATGAAATAGATAATGGGAGGTCTCCTAAACATTCAATTTCTTATCCGCAATGATTTGCCATGAGAAAGGTAATTAAGAATTGAACTATCAACAAGAAGGATTGATAGGATAAAATAGACAATGTGATGACGCCTAAGCATTCAATTTCTTACACACAATAGTTTGCCATGGAGAAATTTAACTAAGGATTGAATTATCAACAACAACGACTTCTAGGACGAAATAGACAATGTGAGGACTCCTAAGCATTCAATTTCTTATCCACAATGGTTTGCCATGGAGAAAGGTAACTAAGGATTGAATTATCAACAAGAAGGACTGCTATGATGAAATAGACAATGTGAGGACTCCTAAGCATTCAATTTCTTATCCACAATGGTTTACTATGGAGAAAGGTAACTAAGGATTGAATTATCAACAAGAAGGACTTCTAGGATGAAATAGACAATGTGAGGACTCCTAAGCATTCAATTTCTTATCCACAATGATTTGCAATGGAGAAAGGTAACTAAGGATTGAATTATCAACAAGAAGGACTTATAGGATGAAATAGACGTTGTGAGGACTCCTAAGCATTCAATTTCTTATCAACAATGGTTTGCCATGGAGAAAGGTAACTAAGGATGGAATTGTCAACAAGAAGGACGGATAGGATGAAATAGACAATGTGAGGACTCCTAAGCACTCAATTTCTTATCGACAATGGTTTGCCATGGAGAAAGGTAACTAATGATTGAATTATCAACAACAAGGACTGATAGGATGAAATAGACGTTGTGAGGACTCCTAAGCATTCAATTTCTTATCAACAATGGTTTGCCATGGAGAAAGGTAACTAAGGATGGAATTGTCAACAAGAAGGATGGCTAGGATGAAATAGACAATGTGAGGACTCCTAAGCATTCAATTTCTTATCCACAATGGTTTGCAATGGAGAAAGGTAACTAAGGATTGAATTATCAACAAGAAGGACTGATAGGATGAAATAGACGTTGTGAGGACTCCTAAGCACTCAATTTCTTATCGACAATGGTTTGCCATGGAGAAAGGTAACTAATGATTGAATTATCAACAACAAGGACTGCTGGGTAGGTTGGAGTGTGTCTCATTCAGTAGCTGAGCAGTCACGGTCTCAATTTCATGAGTCCGGAGACGGAGGAAACTACATGCCCCCTGATTTTTTTTTATTTTATTTACCTTTATATGTCTAAGTTTTAAAAATTACATAATACTTCCCTGAAAATTACATAATGATCCCTTGATATTTTATTTTCTTTGCAATGTTTGTGTTAAAAATATTCTCCAACGAAATATACATTTAGCTTACCGTTTCAGATGCTAGCATTCGGGTCCGTTTGGTTAGAATATTAAAATTAATAGTATAAAGTGAACATGTAAAATAGTGAAGTGAATGAAAGAAAATTTAAGTTTCTAGCATGCATTCAGGATGAAAATTTTTCAAAAAAGTCATGAGAGTACCATTTTATGGTTTGGATAACATGAAAGTTAAAAGAAATATTAAGATTTACCTAAATTGTCCTCCTTTTGAAAAAGGGATAATAGGTCTAAATAGATTCTTTTCGAATAAATATTTTTGGTCTTTTTTGATGAATAAAAATAATATAAGAGTCTAAATAAATAATATTTTAGAATATTAGAGACAGAGATGGAACATTATACTACATTTATAAAAAGTTATCCATAAACACACTTTATTTAGAAAGATAAAAAAGGGCATAATTGTAAGTTCACATTATTTTCTCAAGAAAGTAAAATTTTTTATTTCTTTTGTCTCTGAAAGGAAAAATTTATAAAAAAATTAAGTGCTTATGAAATGTTTCTTTTTCTCAAAGTATTCCTTTTCCTCTTATCCAAACTCTTATAATGGTAAAAACAAAATTCATTTCTTTCGCTTTTGGGTAATTCCATCTAACCAAATGAAGGCTTGGTGAATTGAGCCAGACAATCTGAAGGAAGACAAGCTCAATTAATAAGCAATATGTACAAATCTTGCAAAGATTGACATGTAGAGTTTGATAGAGTGTATGGTCATCTTTTGTTCACAAGTTGGACAATGTTAAAGTTGCATTGTTTTTATTCTATTTTATTTTCAATTATACTACATTGAAATAACTCTTTGATAACTGTATTATTTTGTATTTTTTTTTCTTTTTATTTTTTTATTTCAACAATCTATATTTGTCATATTAATTTTTTTTTTATTTTATCAAATACACTGAGCCTCTTAAATGAAATTGTGATTTCATTCCCCCATGAGTTATGACTGGCTCTCCAATACACATATGTCATGTATTATCCTGTACAAATAAATTTAGAAGGCAAAAACGCGTAACACTATTAAATCGAGGAAGCAATAACATTAAAATATTTTACATTTATCGCTTTAATGGTTGTACAATAAGTGTTATATTCTCGAAGTGTGTGATGCTTAAATATTTACATTGGTGTAGTATGAGTGTTTGTATCCTCTATTTAATTATCTACAAGTCACTATTTACATTATCCACACAATGTTACAAAGAGAAAGAAACTGAAAGAGGCTGGAAAATGATATATGGACTGATTTTTACAATTAAGTATTTTCTTCTAACCAAATCTCTCTCTCTCAATCTCTCTCAAATTTGTCATTAAATTTTTTTTTTCTCTCAATCTCTCTCAAATTTGTCATTAATTTTTTTTTTCTCTCAATCTCACTCAAATTTGTCATTAATTTTTTTTTTTCTTGACAAAAAACTTCCTGTACTTTTGAAAACATTCAAACAACTGCCAGTAAGGCACAATGCTTGGTGGTAATTATGGCTACAAACTGGTGAAAAATAAATGAAAGAAAAGAAAATGACAGCTCTTCATCCCATATTTCTCCCGTAGAAAACAAGTTGAAACATTTACATCAAAGAAGCCTACTTTGGATGGCTTTCATATTAAACTTCAATTTTGCATTAAAGGTCAGTCAACCAACGCTAGGGGGACTTTGACTAAATTTAGAGAAGAAATTAAGCAACTAATTATGGTGAAAATTAAATGAAAGAAAATGACGACTCTGCCCAAACTTTTCCCCTAAAAAGCAAGTTGAAAAAGTCTACTTTGGATGGCAGATATTACACTTCAATTTTGCATTAATTGAAATATAACTTATGTCCAAGTTATTTAATGGAGGTTTGATTTGCTAGCTGGAGTGGCGCAGCAGTGGCTTCCGTGATTGGTTACAAAACCATCTCAAGTTCGCATCTGAATTTAACACCTGATTGTTTTGTAACCAATCACAAGAGCGACTATTAGCAAACCTCTATCGAAAGTGTATTTAAATTTGTTTAGTCACAAATCAAAGAATTTGGGAAATGATATTGTTAGCACCTAACTCATATTGTATAGATATTGTTCACTTTACACACTCTCTGTTTTCACGATTTTCAAAATACATATACACAGTTAGGAGGCTTTTACACATATAAGTGCCAGTAACTTCTCCTCCAAGATAATGTGAGACGTCACAATCATCTTCTCTTGGGATTAAGCGTCCTCGTTAGCCTGATCTTTATGGCTTGTGCGTACTTTCTCATTTTCAGCTGAGGATTAACTCTGATATCATCTATCAGGACCTGACCCACACTGTATAGATATTGTCCGTTTTGCACACTCTCCCTACTCACAATTTTCAAAACACATCTACATAGTTAAGAAACATTCATACATATAAGTGCTAGGAATTTCACCATGTGACATCCCACATTGCTTGGGGGAGAAGTTTCTGACACTTATATGTGTTGATATTTTCTAACTATATAGACGTGTTTTGAAAATCATGAGCACAGAGAGTATACAAAGCAAATAATATCTACACACTGTAGATTGGGTCCTGACAGATATATGTACTGATTTTAACTTTGATTGAATAGTTTAATTTGATGTGTAAAGTAATTATCTTTTTCTTGATTAGAAGGGATCTTTTTCTATTTGCGAAAGTATGTTGAGATAAATCGACAAATTGGTCGAACTCTTGATGTATGAAAAATTATGTAATAATAATTTTTTTTTCTATTTAATACAAATATGATTGCATAGAGATTATGCATTCAGAGTTCGTGAACCTTGTTCGGAATAATTTTCCAACCTCCTAGTCTTCAACAATTAACAAAGTAATCGATCTCCTTGGTGTACTGGCCATAAGAATCACCGCTATGACCCTTGAGGTTGATTCTCTGAAAACCTAGTTCTTATGGAAAAACTCTAGGTTTGTGAATTGATTAATCTCTTGGAATCTCCTACAATCACTCTTGTTGTAATTGCAAAATTTTAGTCTTACCACTATTTTCCACACACAATATGAGAGAGAATATGACATAATTATAGAGGAGTATATCCCAAGTCAACTTTTTGTTTCCTTATATGCAAGATATGATAAATCATATATTCATATAAAAGGAAAATGTATACACACCACACTCCATATCTTATATCCTCCCTACATAAAATAAGATGGGAAATGCTAAACGTCATGAAATTTTATCATGAATTGCCTTCATGAATGATGTGGCAAGTGATAATACCATTGACATTCCGTGTATGGGGGAAATCCCACCAATACTAACTCACCATTTAATTGCCACATCATTCAAGATAAAAATTCATGAAATATTTTCATGACGTGTAGCATTGCTCAAATAAGATATTATGTATATATATATATATATATATTAATATATATTTCAGGATATTAAAATATCTAATATATATTTATATATAATTTCACTTATGCCCTTAGTATTTTATTAAATTATAAATGCCCCTAGCACATTAAATCAATTCACATTTAACAATTCAATTGGTTTTAAATCGACCTAGTGGACTAGAAGTGAGGATCTTATTGTAGGGCCCAAACTCTTATTGGCTCCAATGGATTATATTTTGGCCCGGTCATCTCATAACCCTAAATTTCAATAATCTATTAACCACAACTTAATTCCACTATATAATTGTAGTTGCACTCCAACTTGAGAATGGTTGAACCATGTGTTGCCTTTAACCTTGTGTTACCTCAACACCAAACACCCATGCTAATTATATGAAATTACCCATCTATGCACATTGGATATGGACGTATAAGTGCCAATCAATCCAAATCAACAATTGAATATTTATTAAGCCACTTAATTATTTCTCGTTTAATCAAAAAACCTTTAATAAAACTTATGCACTTTGCCGAGGTGCATACCCATTCTATTAAAGTTGAACCAAACGCTTGAATTTATCATTGATTAAACTAATCAAGTTGTAATAAATTAACTAGCATAAATGTAAATCTTGGGAGCATGTTCCAAAGTACATAATCAACTAACACCCAACATATTTGAATTTTAGACCCTAAGGCTTACCGCATATATCAAAGTGCTAACCAACCATGCTTAGGGTTCATCACTCCCTTATACTTGAGGATAACATTCTTCATAACACTGACAAATAGTAATTGTAATGACAGCCTTACAATTACTTTGATAATGACTTGTCAGCAATATTGTTCTGTTCTCTATCAATAGGGAGTCCACCCACTATTGATGAACGAATAAAATACTTTATGATAACACAATATAACTGACTTGTGCTCCCGACTTTGGTAACAATACCATGCACGCACTAAGTCATTGCGTAGTCAATGGACATTACGATTCGGCTCTTGAGTTGAATACATACATAGCATTCATGATAATATATATAAACAGTGTTTTTATTAAGCAACAGATTTTTATTAATAAACCAATATCATTACATCCTAATTGGTGCTATAAAAGTCATACAATCCCAACATTTCTTACCAAATATCTCTCTCTCTCTCTCTCTCACTCTTATGCTATTTATCTTTATAGAAATATACCATATTCTTTGGCTTATTTAGTTGGAGAAGTATTTTAAAGTTGAAACTAGGGGTGGGGCTAAACCCAAGCAACCAAGGTCCCATCTAAAAATTTTACGAGACTAGGCAAAGTATTTGAGATCATGAGATTGGGATGAGTTTAAATCTTAGAAGTCAAATTTCTTTTGAGAAGAATTTGGGAAAGGTTTTACTAACTCAAGTAACTTGTAATACAAGAAAATTTTATATTTGTATGGTTGTTGGTTATTAATATAAAATAAGGTTAAGGTTGGATGATTTATTCTAAAATAAAATTTCGTAGTTGTTAACCTACCTTATGACACATTTACTCTAAAATATTGAAATAAAATTCTAGTAACTTATATTACGTTAGATTTACAAATAAAATAATAAATAATATAAAGTTTCAAATCCTTTCCAAATAATAATGCAAAGAACATTATTGAATTCACAATTTTAATTGGTTTTATTTCAGATTAAGTGTGTATCTTTTAGGTATTTAATACATATACTTTAGTATTTTATTTTATTTTTATTTATTTGTTTGTAACTTTCTATTTCTTAGTAGGGTATTAAAACTTTAAACAACCCTAGTAGCCTGAAAAACTTGTATGCTATGGCATGGGTCGAGATATAATGGGTTTTTTGAAATGTAGATTAAGATGTTTGTACGTTAGGTCTGGTGTGGGCTAACCCCTTGGCCTGTCTGGTTTCAGAATTCAGCTAATAACCATGGAAATTGTGCTTACAACTTTTGAAAAAAACGAAAATAATATGTAGTCCAATAGTCGGAGTAATCCAAATGTTTTATGTGAGTGGAGAATGATGCCATCAAGATGTCATCTATCATAATGACGTCATTCTTCACTCACAAAAATATAGTCGAATGCGTTCCACTTTTTGACATTGTATCACGACTCTTTAACAAATATCTGCCCTAAAATAAAAATTAATTTTAATAGATAAATACTTGTAAATTGGTTGTGAACTCAGAAATGCATTATAATAAACAAATATTATCAATAACTATTAGGATAAAGTGCAGAAACATCCTATAGTATCAATATAGTGCAATATACCCCCTGACGTTCAATAAACCCCCCCTCGAGTTAAAAAAGTGTTCAAATAAGGACCTCTTGAGTCCTGACACATTAACTTTGTGCAAAGGCTTAAATATCCTTACAACAACAAAATCCTCTATTCCTTAGCTAATTAAACAATTCATATCTCTAATTTTTTATTTATTTATGTTATTTGTTTACTTTTAAAAATTGATAAAACATTTTTAGTAAAAAAAATTAATGAAAAAATTATCTATAAATTCTAAATTTCCTTTTTGATCACAAATATATCCAATCAAATCTCAATAAAAATAGTAAGTTTTGCTTTTGGTAAATATTTTTGTAATAATTTTTACTATCTCAAATTTCAACCTTTACTCTTTGAAATTTATAATTATAATTTTAGTATATTTGAATTTTAGTTCATCAGTAGTTTTCCTAAATTTAAAATTATTTTTATCTTATTTTTAAGTTTAAATGAAATAATGAATACTAAATTATGAATTTAAATTATAATTAATTAATTCTTTTCAAGTTCAAGTTAGACAACCTCTTGAACAAAAATTACATTATAACTTTAAAAAAAATTCCCCAAAAACTGTATATACTATAAAATAAAATAAAATATTATTATTTCATTTCATTTAAAAAATTGACTATTTTTCCCATGAAGAAAAAAGACTAATTATTTAATAATAAATTTATAAAAAGAAAAAAAATCCCATTGACAATAAAATTTAAAAATTTAAAAATAGTTAGACAAGAAATTGGGTTACAAATCAATTTTTACAGAGAATTATAATTACAAATTTTAATTTCCTTTTTAATATTATGCCATGTTTGAGAGAGAGAAAGAGAGGGGGGAAATTACATATTTACTTTATGTCATTTGTCACCAAAAAGTTGTCTAAGAGACGTATTTGAACATTATTTAAAAAATAGGAGTTGGCAGCGCACATTTTAAAAATTACGAGATATATGTTAGGAGTGTTTTTTGCATTTAACCCTAAATATTATGTTCTTGTATTTATTATTTTGTTCAAAAAAAATTTATCTTTATTTTTTTAAACTTTTTTACTCTTTAATGCGTCTTCAAATTAAGGCCTCAATATCCAACAAAATGAGAAAAAAAAATTACTCGCTTGTGGATCCTCCCTTTCAAATGCATTTGGAGAAATTATTATGTATTCTTGAGACCATCTCTAGTATGAGCGAATCAGAGCATGATATATAAGCAAGTGTGTCAGTTTTATATTAGATTTATTTCAAATTTTACTTGTGTGTCAGGTTCTAATTATTCTTGACTAATGGTCCTGGGAGTACCTAATAATTTCTCATGTATTTGTCTATAAATAGTGGGTTTGGGCCAACCGTGTGTTCTCATCCCAACTCAAATCTTTTACTCTCTCTGATAGCTTAACCCTTTCTTCCAACCAAGTTAGAATGGTGGAAATGAGTGTCTCCAAATTAGTGGTGGTAATGGCTGCTTTTGTGGCAGTTACGTTGCTCATGTCCTCCGGAGTAGCCACTGCATCACTCCATAATACAATAATACCAGCTGGACATAAACTGGGTTGGTATAGAATTTCCTTACACACACACACACACATACACACAACATATACTGAGCATTTGTAATTGCAGATTATCTATATATATATATATATATATATATATAAGAAAATAAACCCCATTGTTTCTTTTATAAACATTTTGGTAATATTTTCTTTCTTTCAAATCACAAAGTGTATTGTTTAAAATGTTGCAGGAAGAAGGCTTCTTGATGAAGTTCAGAAGGACTTCTATGGTGGAAGTTATGCCGACCCATGGCCATAAAAGCCAGAGAAAATTAAATCTCTATGCAGCTATGTACTAAGGTTGAAGAAGGTACCCTGTTTGATGTTTAGGTTTTATGGATTCACGGCCCATGTTAACATTATGCTTGGTTATGAATTATTCCTAATATATCTTTTCATTTCAAGGGATGTAATATGAAATAATTGCTGTTTATTATGAAGTATTACGATGAATTAATGATGTTAATTAGGTGGATATATTTATAAATTGTTTTTAGTGTCAACTAATTAACAGTCTAGATCAATATTTGCTATACTAAGTACTAATCTCACATAAGCCCCAGCAAGATGATACTCGGTGAGTAGGGGTGACCATGGATCGGATCGGATCGTATTATGCATAATCCTAATCCAATTCGCAGATTACGGATTGACGAAAATTCAATCCGATCCGATCCGTGGCAATCTGCCAATTCGATCTGATCTGATCCATGATTGAACGGATCGGATCGGATTGGCGGATTGGCCCTGTACTCCTATTTGAATTTTTTTTTTGTTTACCTCAAAAATTCACAACACTTTTTAATTCACATCTCAAATGAACACAATTGTTAAATAAACGAATATAATATATATTGAGTTTTTAGGTTTACCTATGTAAGTATGTAGCATATTATATTATTATACATATAATTACTAATTTTATATATATATAGCCACAGATTGCCACGGATCGGATCGGATTTCTGACCCTTCAATTTGTAATCCGATCCGTGGCTAACGGATTCTAATATTTTAATCTGCCACCAATCCATTAGCTAACGGATCGGATCTGATTCGTCCGGATCGGATTGGATTGGATTCGCGGATTTTTTGTGCACCCCTATCGGTGACCGCTGATCAGTAGAGAGTGGTTGACATGGACAATTTTTTTTTTTTTAAGCATTAGTAGCAGAAATAAAATATGAGGAAGCTAAGAATTAAATAGATACATCATAGCCAATCTCAGCTGCTGAAAGCATTCGATCTAAGTTGCTTAGATCTCAAAGCATGATGAGCAAGCATATGGCCAGGCAGCCTTGTTACACTCTCTCACCCAATTCAACCAAAGTTTTAGGCTGTTGATCCATAAGATTGATGATGTACATGGACAAAAATTTCAGAGAGAGATAGAGGTATAAAACTCCAAATACTTATGGCTCTCTACATTCCTTATAACAACTATCTCTTGAGCACTAGTTTAAGTTTGACCTCAATGAAAAAATAAAATTGAGAACCTAACAAGCTAGCATCTTCATAGACCAAGAAATACGAGATCCCTTTTATTATCGAGTGATAAAGAATTGAACCTAAGACCTCCCAATGCTTTGAACCAAATTTTTTGATATTGTGTTAAATTTACTAATTGCTACGCAAGTTTAAACTACTAAAAAATGACCCGACAATAAATATCAAGCTCTAAGGATGCATAACGGCCTGGGCCAACCAAAAATGTGATTCGCCTCACGTATAAGAGGTTTTTCCTTCATCATCATCATAACTAACTAAGTTGGGCCGATTGAACTATAAAAAATTTAAGTTAAAATCCTAATTTTTAAATGGGACTTCAAACTATAAAATACAAAGAGCTCTCATACACTTACCTAATTAAATGGTGTTCTCATTTGATTCAATGATGTCCATGCACATGTTCTTCAGCTCCATGATTGATTACAAAGAATTGAACGAAAAATTACAACTCGATCAAACTTAAATAATAGAAACGTTGGTTCTATACTAAAATATAGTGTGTGACTTGTAATAACATCCGCCTCGAACAAAAATAGTATAACTCTCCCATAAAGAATTTTATTGAAAAACATAAATAACTACAAAATAAATGTAGCATCATCTAATACAATCCATAAGAATCATCGACATTATTACATAAGTTCTTATCAACTTTATTGAATTAAAAAGAAGTAGGAAAACAACTAGATCATCTCCATCTAGCTCACATGAATCCATCACGTTCTTATCAACATGTACATGAAAATTGTTAAGGAGTGAGCTCACAAGCTTAGCAAGAGATTGCTAAGCACATTCACTGCTCAGCACATCGACTCACCTTATATTTTCATATATAAAAACAACTCGTGAAAATGCATTAATTACACATATTCGTCTCAAGTCATAATTTTTATATATTATAATTACCAAAACATAAAACAAAACACAATTTCCACAATTTTAAACCATAAACTTGTTTAACAATCTTGATTAACTTGTATTAAATTCCACTTATCTCACATGAGCCCTGGGCACTCCTCCAACCAACGATGTGCATCGCATAGTCCCGAACTATCAAAAACACATATGTGGCTTGGTTGTACGTCTACTCTAGATGGTCCCGGACCACGTCCACATAATAAGGGCATACTAAGCCAATGGCCAAAACAAAAGGGTAGTGCACTCCTCCTTGACCATACCTATCAAGGTCATCATAGGAATGGTCTCGAACTACTCCTCTGACTACTCACCATTATCCATTACTTACCTTAATCTAATTTCACATATTTCAGTAAATTTGAGTTAATTAAATTGAAATACATTATTCTAGAATTCTTCATAATTTTTAAATTATTTTTACTATTTTTGTCTAATTTTCATTAATTAAAATCAATTAAAATTTAGTTAAAACAATTGGCTTTCATAAAAGAAATCAAAATAAGACTTTTCTTCTATACAATAAAATATCGAGAATATTATTACAAGAGACTATCTAGATATATCTATACACTAACAAAAATATAAAGATGGTAAACAAATTTCTTATAAATGACCAGTTCTGTTGGCAAACTCATTTCACTCACAAATGTATAACCACGTTGAGTGTCACCCCTAGCTTCTAGTAACAACAACAAAATTGTAGATTAAGATTCATCGATCCTAAACCATTAACCCTTATCAAACCCAAATTTCACATCAATAGATTTCGGTACATATACAACCATTGTCCTAAATATAATCGAATAAATATACCGCCACTGCTCTAAAGTAAATATACAGAACATTGGTTCAACCATTTTACTCTTCCCAGCTACCCTAAGTTAACTTAAAACCATTTTAAGACATTAAACAAAAAACAAATATAGTCCTATTTATTTACCAAACATAGTCCTATTTGTTGTAGTCTATGTTATATTTATATATTCAAATCTTAGATGCACAGATGCATTAAGTTACCAAGAGAATCTTAATCTATGGGGCATGGCCCGCCTAAGGGAATATTACCTAATAACAAGATTCTGTTGTAGGATTATGCCAAAAAGGTCTGTTCTTATAAAACAAAAGATACCTCACAAAGAAAGCAAATAACTCTTTCTTAATTGAGAAAAGGGGTTACAAGACCGTAAGCAGAACGCTACGGAAGAAAATTACTACAATAAAAGGGGCATCAAGAGTCAGACTCCTCGTCATCATCCCCTTTTAGCTATAAATGGGAAAAGTCCATCTCTGGCCACTCACCCTGTGTTATAGTGTAGAAAGACTCAAAGCCCTCAATGTAGGACTCGTCACATATCTTGTCGAAATCAAATGAGTCCTTGAACTACTCAAAAGCCACCTCTTGGAGCCCCGGTAGTTTGGCATTCCAGCAGGCCATCTTCTCCTCATCATTGCTATCTAGGAGTTGAGAATGTTAATCTCTCCAGCTTGAGAGGCATGAGAATCACGTAGATATTTTATCTCAGAGTTCAGCATGGAACACTCAGTATTGAAATAGGCGCGCTCGACACTGAAGGAAGCCTTCTGCTTCTCGAGTCAAATCGCCGTCCACATAAGGCGGTGGGAGACGGATTTGGAAAATGTTATGCCCTGTTGAACCACATTAAACAATGCATAAGCATATAGAAGACGAGATCGACAGAACAAAATAAGAAAAGATTCGAACCATGGCCATAGTGGCTAGGAGGTGTCCAGTAGAAGCAGGAACCCCGAGCACATCCACCTGCTTAAGGTCACTCTGAATGACATAATAACTAGTCCGGTGAATGGAAAAAGTTGGGTCATTTAGCTTCGACCGAGTGTCACTAGCAGTAGACGAGAAAGACGTCTAGGAGATGCCACTCCCAAAAAGTTGAGTCGTAGGTACCCCAAAAGAGCCCGGGTTTGGAACACTGCTACCACTAAATAATTGAGTTTGCAGGACCTAAAGGAGACCGGGTTCGAAATGCTCTCAGGGGTGACAACTTTAGCACGAGGAAGGTTCCCAACCAAGGGAGGAGACAACAAGTCCCCAGCTTTGGTAACCACAAGCGTTCTTGGTCTTTTCTGTACAGAAGGAGAAAAAGAGGAGGTGACACCTTTACCCTTGAGAAGGGCCTTCCCCAGTCGCCTTTGCGAAGCCCCTACGTGTTTGAGCCATAAGATACATGAGCATAGTTTTTCAAAGAGGTAAAGTACACAAGAATAAAAAAAAGATATACCCCTTCTGACGATATTAATGCAAGGAGGGTAACCTAATAAAATTAGCCATTCATCAAGAGTTAAGACTTAGGCATCCCTCATATTGCTGTTACTAGCTCTCACTAGTCTTCCTTCCTCTGCGTCATCCACAGGCGACACGACCTTCCAAGTTGGGTGTAAAAATGTTTATGTGTAAAAGATAAGGAATGGAAAAAGAAGGGGAAAAGAAAAAGAAAATAAGCTTACTAGAAGCATCCCCAGGATTCCATGAGCGGGGAATAATAAGGGGAGTAGCCTCCCAGCATCCAGAAAAAAGAAAGTAGCAACTTTTCTATGACTTGAGGTGGTTATTGTGGTCAACAACAACTAAGCCTTTGGTCGGATGGTTTTTGCCTGATTTACTATGAACATGACGCCAGTCGCCAGTCTTAAAAAACCCGTAGCGAGAGAAAAACCCTGCCTACTAACAACGGGGTGTCAATGGGCCAATAAATTGGCATAAGATGAGAAGGGCAGAGGTTCACCGTGTGAAGAAGTTCCTGTATGACTACCAAACTAGGAACCGGAGACCACAAGCAAAAGCGCACTTATAAAAATATGTCTCCCCTGGGTGAATTGAATAAACCCTATCCACTAGGGAAGGGGCTCGAGCTACAACTCCATCAGAAAATGAGTAACAAACAGATAGGTCCTCCACATCATTGTTGTTCATCGAACAGGCAATATCTTGGCACTCGAGGTAGTCTGCCATGAAAAAATCAAGAAATCAAACTTGGCTTCTCAAATTTATACTGGATGGTATACAAATTAAGAGAGAGGAAGAATGAGAGAGTATGGTATACAGTGCACTAAGAGAAATTCTTGCTCTATAAAAGTGAACAAAGAAGGAAAGTGTAAATGAGTTTTACAGCGATGCAAGAAGAGCCAATGACTAGAAATTAACATTAAAAAAAGTACCATCCAAGAACTCAAATGCAACATTCAGCAACATTTCAATTATAATGGTCGCAAAGCCAAAAAGTGCTAAAAGGTGTACTAACCAAAGGAGCTGGCCAAGGCCGACCCTTAAGGGCGGCCAAGGCCGGCCCTCAATGGTGGCCAAGGCTACTCCTCAAGGGTGGTCAACCCTCAAGGGCGGCCAAGACCAGCACGGCTAGGGGTGCACACAGTTCTTGGTGGAACTGAAATCAGAATTGTTCCCAATGGTTCCTGAATTTTGGAATCGAAATCGTAACTGTTGAGTATGGTTCGGTTCGGTTCGCTTCAGTTCTGATTCCCCAACGGTTC
The DNA here is from genome assembly GCA_026545225.1 of Cornus controversa. Lineage (NCBI taxonomy): Eukaryota > Viridiplantae > Streptophyta > Magnoliopsida > Cornales > Cornaceae > Cornus > Cornus controversa. Next base: position 15,391,600 of record CM048854.1, on the reverse strand, counting down.
TCTATCAACTTTTTTTTAAGCATTGGTAAGATACACACTCATACTTGTGCACCTTTAGTTATAACAATAGATTATAAGCTGTTAATATTTATTTATATAAATATATAGAACATTAAAACTTAGAATCTATTAGTATTTATCTATATATTATATATTTTATACTTTAAATACAAATAGAACACTAGAATTTAGAAGGTATTATTATTTATTTATGTTATATATATATATATATATGAACACTACAAACTTAGAAACTATTATTATTCATTTATATTTTATATATTATATTTGTTTTTTCTAATGATTCCAATTTCGGTTCCACCGGTTCCTTGTGCACCCTACACACGGTCCTACAGGACGCCCAAAAAAAAAAGAGGAGCTTGTAAGATTACTTTTAATAGCCGAATTCAAAGGAAAGATGGAGTCCATTCAAGTAACAAATGCATGATTGATAAAGCTGAGGTCCAATCTGACCAACGTCCAAGGGCTTGCTAGGTTCGGACATGATGGTCTGTTGGCCCAAAAAGCCCAATGGCAAGTTTAGGTTTGAGCCCATAGGTCAAGATAAAAGTTCAACAAAAATTCTTTGGGTCAAAGATCCATTTTTTCAACCCAGAAGGCCAACCGTAGTGTTCCTATGGACCGACAAGCGACCCTCATGAACAGGGGGCATCTAATAAAGTGTTTAACTCCAATTATGACATGTGTAAACATAAAAGTTGAGACTGACATGACGTGGAGAAAAAGTATACTTTGACCAGGACCTCTCTCTCTCAAGATAAGTTTGGAGAACTGAAGAGTCAGTCTCTTACTGGGACACGTTCCCATTTGACTGCTATAAATACAGAGACAATCTAGATACCAGGTACGTAATTAATAACCTCTAAGTGTCTTTCTAACTTCTACAAGCCTTTTTGATATCTGACTTGAGCATCGAAGTACAGTCGGCCGGTATTACGCCGGTGTCTTTTCGATTACCTTTCTCTTGTCCTTTTATAGGTTAGTGTCTAACCATCTCGGGTGGATTTCTATTTCATCAATAATGCATATGAGATTGTAGATGTGACCATTAGAGATTCAAATTTTGTGTTTGGACAATATAGAGTATGTCTTGGATCATTTATCGATGTTCACATATTATTGAGAATGTATACATGTTGTAGATTGAGAATTGAAGGAGGATTTGGTAAGAAATTGACTAAGTGTAATATAGCATAAATTCTGTCAAAGGCACTTTCGATCATGTGAAATGCCCATTTCACATAATCGAAATCCTTCGATTGTGCAAAGATTCCATCAAAAATTTTGATAATACGGACCCTAAATTTCAGCGCAATCTCGATAGTACTTCGCACGTACTTTGATCAATTGAGAATTTTGATTTTGTGAAATAGACCTTTCGATTGTGTGAATTGCAGTTCGATCATGCAAAAACCACATTTCGATTGTGCGAAATGGTGGTCTGCAGCTAGGCTTAGGTAAGTGTGGCCATGTGTAGAGCCTTAGTTAGTGATTGATGTTGAGTCATACGTGGGCAGACGTATGTAAGTAATTAAGCTTCCACGTTGATTTAGAGGTTGAGGTAGTTCATTAGGGTTTAATAGACGGACTCACCATCGGTTTCCAAGATTCTAAAATCAAGGTGTGACATGAAAGATTTCACATCTTTGTTTATTGGATATCAAAAACATGTCTGAGGAGGATAACTTATTCAATTTTGTGGCAGGTTTTCAATCATGTGCACAGATTGAGTTGCGGAGGCATGGTGTCTGTGACCTCCCTTATGCCATTGTTGCGGCATTAAGTCTTATGGATCTGTGGCTTGAGAAGCTTAACTCAGTTCATGGCAAGTCAAAGAAGAATGAGATTTTTTTGACAAGGCTAAGAAGAGTGGTGCAAGGAAATACATGGAGAAATATGAGGCACAAAATCAATAGAAACATAAGTTTGATTCTGGATGCTTCACTTGCAAGAGACCACACCGGGCAAGAGATTATCTAAAGAAAGAGAAAGCACTCAGTGCCATGACTGCCCAATAGTCTGAAGAGGAAGACTCTAACACGGAAATTCTAATTCGTGTCAACCCACTGATCTTGGTTAAAGATGATCAGGTCGGGGGCCTAAAATCAAAGAAGTGACATGCGTGCAAGGTGATTGCACTAGCTACAGGGAAGGCATTGCACATGACCAAGGTATGTCAGGGAGTCCAAGGTATGTCAGGGAGTCCTTTTAATGACAAGGACATTGTTTTGAGGCAACACAGACTGGGCCTTTTGATAGATTGTAGGTGCAGTGGTGGCTCATGTAGAGCTATTTTGTAGCTAAGAAGTGGAGTTGATTGACAGCAATGTTGCTTATACTTCATCATGAGCAGTGTGGGTTCATGGTCTACATCATTCGAGTTGGTGAGCACCAATATATTAGAGTTATAAGTAGCGATATGACTTACAATAGTTCGTGATGATCCAACGAGAATGTCAGATTCTTTTATTGGGATGGTTTGTTAGACCTTTCACATTCTGTCCCACACTAGGTCATGCCATGATATGTCTATGGTTAGGCCCTTGATAGTATTTTGTTGGTGTGAAGGGCTGTAGCATGCCACAACGTGCAATAGTGGCATCCTTGTAAATATGGTCAAAATCAAAGTTGGAAATTTTGACTTGGAAAGAATACAATAGTATCATAAAGTCATTTGAAGCTCATTCCTCAAGTTTGGTGAATTTTGGAAATACCCATATTTATTAATGGGCATTATGACTCATCAAACATAGGTAATGTTTATTATTGTCAGAGTGCTGAATTTCTATTTTACATATATATGGGGTATAAGTGGAACAAGGAATATTAGGACTAGGAGCATATGTATTTCCTATTTTGGATATTGTTCCCCATTAATCTCCTTCCTTTTGATTCCAAAGAGTGTTTATATAACATGAATGAACAAGTTATGATTGGACTCTATGTATATATTTTTGGATATGCCTCCGTTTTCAATGATGTAACCACAAGTGCAATGTTGTATGTATATGTCATAGATGCATTGGATACATATTGAAGTATTATAGAATGCATGTATATAAAGAATGGGGAATTGGACTTTAAATGGACAAGTTTGGAAATCAAGATTTCATCCTAGGGAATTACAATTGATCGTACCTCCATGACAATTCAAATAATGGAATTGGTTTAAATCTAGCAAGTTACGATAAATGATACAATACATCTATGATATATCGTAAATACAATGGATCGTAATGTTCATTACGGTTGATAGTATCCTCAGATACGATGGATCGTAATGATTGACTGGACTATTCTTAAGAGAATTGATTTAAACTACACATATACCCTAAAGAGGGGTTTATCAGTGCGAGTTGTAGCATACGTGACCATACATATTTATGATTATGCTTCCACGGTTATAAGATTTTGAATTAATGAAGGATTTGGGTGATGATAAACTCAATCACTTTCATCTTCCTTGCTCTTAACCGGGTGTCGAAAATTGGAGCGTGACAAGAAAGTCAGAGCGGGTTGAACAGTTAGAAACTAACTTTTTCAATTGCTGAATTGTCAGGGATTCTTGCACCCTGGCAATTCCAGGATTGAAAATCAACACCATCAAGTCCTATTACATGCATCTGTGCCTTCTTAAGCAAATATTCAGCATGTGTCGCCTTTGCTGAAATCTTCCTCCTTCCTTCAGTCTCAATCTCCTCCTCAACCTTTTGCTTAATAGTGATTGGCTTCGATAATTTGAGACCAGAGCCTTTGATGTCATCACCACTTTTATTTTGAGCCACTCTCTTCAATTTTTTCCCACAGAATAGCTTCTCTCACAAATTACTCTTGAGTATTGCATCCCCTGCTCATCTGACCTTGGAGCCCTAAACACCATGGGCTTGGACAAAGAAACATTCATAAAGTTCTCAGGCCCACTTCTAATATCCCATCTTAGACCCCAATTTTGTTGCTTCATAAAAATCTCATAAATTCCTCCTTGAGCCCAACAGAAAGGCCCATAAAAAATTCTTGAGGCCCTCTAATTAAAAACACACTTGATCTCCCTCCAATCAAATCTTTCCCAACACCAACTTGTGTTGAGGACTGCCATATTTGAGTTTCTTGCTAGGATAAAAATAATAGTAATAGTAGGACTTTATAAATGAAGGGATAAATTGTTCTTATAAAAAAAATACAACAGGACAGAATTGTTTAAGAAAAAAATGACCACCTAAAATATAGAACCTCATTTTTAAAAACTAGAAATTTTATTTATTTATTTTCTTCCTCTACCGAGCCTTGAACACTTGCCCTCCAGTTTCAGATAATACATTACCAAAGAAGCAAGGAGCCTCGATGAACAAATTTAATTTCATTCAAAATTTCTAGTGAATTAAAATCTCTATCATTTAAAAATGTTGTTTTTTTACCGAAAACATTTAAAAGAAATTTTTTCATAAAAAATAAATTATTATTTTTATTTGAATTAAATTACGCATAAAATCATAATATAGAGTAGTTGAATAGGTAATACTGCTGGGCATCCATTTCCTCAAAATTATGCTCCTCTTAAATGTAAGTATAATCTCTATTTAAATTATTTTTAATATCTTTTTTTTTCTCCTCGCAATTAACTCCCACAATATACTTGGAGGAGACTTGAACATTTACCTTTCAATTTGAAAGCAGAGAAAATACTACTAAGGCATGTTATCATAATATTTAATTTAATCCAAAAGATATATATATATATATATATATATATATATATATATATATAAATATATATTAGTAAACGGAACCCAAGACTATACAGCCACCTACTTTTTCCTAACCAAACAAATTAACAATCTCAAGTCTATGATATTTCCTGTCCCATATAATATACTAGGGTAGAGTTACACATAAAAAGAAATAAAGAAAAAAAATGCTAAGATTTTTGTGAACCACTTGTAATTTGTTTGGTTAATGAGATAATATGAGAAAAGAAAAGACAAATGACTGATGGAAAACCAAAGGAAAATTACGTTCTTGACTGTTTTATTAATAGAAAAAGTAACATATTGAATGAGGCTTATTAAAGAAGAAAATTGAGTGATGAAAGAAGGAAAACAATAATAAAAGAATAGTATCATTCATAATACAATATATGATATGTATCACATTAATATTTGGTAATAAGTTTTTTTGTCTGTCTTTGTTAAAAATGATATGATAATAACTTCACTTTTGTTGATTATAAATCAGTTCAAAATTATGCCATAGTTAAACATGGACCTATTTGAACAAAACATCTATATATATATACATATATATGTATATATGCGCAAAGAGAGAGAGAGAGTGTGTGTGTTAATATGTATATGATGTGTCTGTTAATATGTAAGGCACCAAATCAGTAGAAACATAAGTTTTAATCTGGATGCTTCATTTGCAAGAGACCACATGGAATAAGAGATTTCCAAAGAAAGAGAAAGTACTTAGTGCCATGACTGCCCAATAGTCTGAAGAGGAAGACTCTAACACAAAAATTCTAATTCGTGTCAACCCACTGATCTTAGTTAAAGATGCTCAGGTCAGGGACCTGAAATCAAAGAAGTGATTCACGTGTAAGGTGATTGCACTAGCTACAGGGAAGGCATTGCACATGACCACGGTCCATTGTCAGCAGTAGAGTTCCCTTCATTTTATGGGGTTGTTGTTCGAGACAGAATCCAAGGTATGTCAGGGAGTCCTTTTAATGACAAGGACATTGTCTTGAGACAACACAGACTTGGCCTTTTGATAGATTGTAGGTGTAGTGGTGGCTCATATAGAGCTGTTTTGTAGCTAAGAAGTGGAGTTGATTGGTAGCAATGTTGCTTATACTTGATCATGAGCAGTGTGGGTTCATGATGTTTATTATTCGGGTCAGTGAACACCAATATATTGGAGTTATAAATAGCGATATCACTTGCAATAGTTCGTGATGCTCCCACGAGAACGTCAAATTCTTTTAGTGGGGATGGTTTGTTCGACCTTTAACATTTTGTCCCACACTAGGTCGTGCCATGGCATGTCCATGGCTAGGCCGTTGACAATATTTTGTTGGCACGGAAGGCTGTAGCATGCCACAACGTGCAATAGTGGCATCCTTGTAAATATGGTAAAAATCAAAGTTGGGAATTTTGACTTGAAAAAAATACTATGTATCCTAAAGTCATTTGAAGCTCATTCCACAAGTTTGGTGAATTTTGGAAATACCCATATTTATTAGTGGGTATTATGACTCATCAGACATAAGTGATGTTTGTTGTCACAGTGCTGAATTTCTGTTTTGCATATATAGGGGGTATAAGTGGAACAAGGAATATTAGGACTAGGAACATATGTATTTCCTATTTTGGATATTGTTCCTTTATTCTCTTTCCTTTTGATTCCAAAGTGTGTTTATATAACATGAATGAACAAGTTATTTTTAGACTCTCTGTATATATTTTCGGATATGTCTCTGTTTTCAATGATGTAATCATAAGTGCAATGTTGTATGTATATGTCATAGATGCATTGGATACATATTGAAGTATTATAGAATGCATGTATATAAAGAATGGGAAATTGGACTTTAAATAGGCAAGTTTGGAAATCAGGATTTCTACATAGGGAATTACAATTAATCGTACCTCCATGACAATTCGAATAATGGAATTGGTTGAAATCTAGCAAGTTACGATAAATGATACAATACATCTATGATATATCGTAAATACGATGGATCGTAATGTTCATTACAGTTGATCGTATCCTCATATACGATGGATCGTAATGATTGGCTGGACTATTCTTAACAGAATTTATTTAAAGTACACATGTATCCTAAAGATGGGTCTATCAGTGTGAGTTTTAGCATACATGACCATACATATTTATCATTATGCTTCCACGGTTATAAGGTTTTGAATTAATGAAGGGTTTGGGTGATGATAAACTCACTCACTATCATCTCCCTCACTCTTAACCGGGTGCCGAAAATTAGAACGTGGAGGTGGGAGCGGTGAACGGTTAGAAACTAACTTTTTCAATTGCTGAATTGTTAGGGGATTACTTGCACCATGGCAATTCCAGGATTGAAACACAACACCATCAACTCCTATTGCATGTATCTGTGCCTTCTCAAGCAAATATTCAGCATGTGTCGCCTTTACTGAAATCTTCCTCCTTCCTTCAGTCTCAATCTCCACCTCAACCTTTTCCTTAATAGTGATTGGCTTTGATAATTTGAGACCAGTGCCTCTGATGTCATCACCACTTTTATTTTGAGCCACTCTCTTCCATTTTTTCCCACAGAATAGCTTCTCTCACAAATTACTCTTGAGTATTGCATCCCCCGCTCATCTGACCTTGAAGCCCTACACACCATGGGCTTGGACAAAGAAACATTCATAAAGTTCTCAGGCCCACTTCTAATACCCCATCTTAGACCCCAATTCTGTTGCTTCATAAAACTCTCATAAATTCCTCCTTGAGCCCAACAGAAAGGCCCATAAAAAATTCTTGAGGCCCACTAATTAAAAACACACTTGATTTCCCTCCAATCAAATCTTTCCCAACACCAACTTGTGTTGAGGACTGCCATATTTAAGTTTCTTGCTAGGATAAAAATAATAATAATAGTAGGACTTTATTATGAAGGGATAAATTGTTCTTATAAAGAAAATACAACAGGATAAAATTGTTTAAGAAAAAAATGACTAACTAAAATATACAACCTCATTTTTACAAACTAGAAATTTTATTTATTTATTTTCTTCCTCTACCGAGCCTTGAACACTTGCCCTCCAGTTTGAGATAGTACGTTACCAAAGAAGCATGGAGGCTCAAGAAAAAATTTTAATTTCATTCAAAATTTCTAGTGAATTAAAATCTCTATCATTTAAAAATGTTTTTTTTTTTTACCGAAAACAATTAAAAGAAATTTTTGCATAAAAAATCAATTATTATTTTTATTTTAATTAAATTATGTATAAAATCGTAATATAGAGTAGTTGAATAGGTAATACTGCTGGGCATCCATTTCCTCAAAATTATGCTCCTTTTAAATGTAAGTATAATCTCTATTTATATTATTTTTAATATTTGTTTTTTTTCTCCTCGCAATTAACTCCCACAATATATTTGGAGGAGACTTGAACATTTACCTTTCAATTTGAAAGCAGAGAAAATACTACTAAGGCCTGTTATCATAATATTTAATTTAATCCAAAAGATATATATATATATATATATATATATATATATATATATTAGTAAAGGGGACCCAAGACTATACAACCACCTACTTTTTCCTAACCAAACAAATTAACAATCTCAAGTCTATGATATTTCCTGTCCCATATAATATACTAGGGTAGAGTTACTTATAAAAAGAAATAAAGAAAAAAAGATGCTAAGATTTATGTGAACCACTTGTAATTTGTTTGGTTAATGAGATAATATAAGAAAAGAAAAGACAAATGACTGATGGAAAACCAAAGGAAAATTACGTTCTTGACTGTTCTATTAATAGAAAAAGAAACATATTGAGTGAGGCTTATTAAAAAAGAAAATTGAGTGATGAAAGAAGGAAAACAATAATAAAAGAATAGTATCATTCATAATACAATATATGATATGTATCATATTAATATTTGATAATAACTTTCTTTGTCTGTCTTTGTTAAAAAAAATATGATAATAACTTCGCTTTTGTCGATTATAAATCAATTCAAAATTATGCCAAAGTTAAACATGGACCTATTTGAACAAAACATATATATACATATACATATATATGTATATATGCGCAAAGAGAGAGAGAGAGAGTGTGTGTGTTAATATGTATATGCTGTGTCGATTAATATGTAAGGCACCAAATCTGTAGAAACATAAGTTTGAATCTGGATGCGTCATTTGCAAGAGACCACATCGAATAAGAGATTTCCAAAGAAAGAGAAAGTACTTAGTGCCATGACTGCCCAATAGTCTGAAGAGGAAGACTCTAACACGAAAATTCTAATTCGTGTCAACCCACTGATCTTAGTTAAAGATGCTCAAGTCGGAGGCCTGCAATCAAAGAAGTGACTCGCGTGTAAGGTGATTGCACCAGCTACAGGGAAGGCATTGCACATGACCACGGTCCATTGTCAGCAGTAGAGTTCCCTTCATTTTGTGGGGTTGTTGTTCGAGACAGAATCCAAGGTATGTCAGGGAGTCCTTTTAATGACAAGGACATTGTCTTGAGACAACACAGACTGGGCCTTTTGATAGATTGTAGGTGTAGTGGTGGCTCATATAGAGCTGTTTTGTAGCTAAGAAGTGGAGTTGATTGGTAACAATGTTGCTTATACTTGATCATGAGCAGTGTGGGTTCATGGTCTTCATTATTCGGGTTGGTGAGCACCAATATATTGGAGTTATAAATAGCGATATGACTTGCAATAGTTCATGATGCTCCAACGAGAACGTCTGATTCTTTTAGTGGGGATGGTTTGTTAGACCTTTCACATTTTGTCCCACACTAGGTCGTGCCATGGCATGTCCATGGGTAGGCCGTTGACAATATTTTGTTGGCACGGAGGGCTGTAGCATGCCACAACGTGCAATAGTAGCATCCTTGTAAATATGGTAAAAATCAAAGTTGGGAATTTTGACTTGAAAAAAATACTATAGTATCCTAAAGTCATTTGAAGCTCATTCCTCAAGTTTGGTGAATTGTGGAAATACCCATATTTATTAGTGGGTATTATGACTCATCAGACATAGGTGATGTTTGTTGTCAGAGTGCTGAATTTCTGTTTTGCATATATAGCGGGTATAAGTGGAACAAGGAATATTAGGACTAGGAACATATGTATTTCCTATTTTGGATATTGTTCCCCTTATTCTCTTTCCTTTTGATTCCAAAGTGTGTTTATATAACATGAATGAACAAGTTATGATTAGACTCTCTGTATATATTTTCGGATATGTCTCTGTTTTCAATGATGTAATCATAAGTGCAATGTTGTATGTATATGTCATAGATGCATTGGATACATATTGAAGTATTATAGAATGCATGTATATAAAGAATGGGAAATTGGACTTTAAATAGGCAAGTTTGGAAATCAGGATTTCTACATAGGGAATTACGATTAATCGTACCTCCATGACAATTCGAATAATGGAATTGGTTGAAATCTAGCAAGTTACGATAAATGATACAATACATCTATGATATATCATAAATACGATGGATCGTAATGTTCATTACAGTTGATCGTATCCTCATATACGATGGATCGTAATGATTGGCTGGACTATTCTTAACAGAATTGATTTAAAGTACACATGTATCCTAAAGATGGGTATCAGTGTGAGTTTTAGCATACATGACCATACATATTTATCATTATGCTTCCAAGGTTATAAGGTTTTGAATTAATGAAGGGTTTGGGTGATTATAAACTCACTCACTTTCATCTCCCTCGCTCTTAACCGGGTGCCGAAAATTAAAACGTGGAGGTGGGAGCGGTGAACGGTTAGAAACTAACTTTTTCAATTGCTGAATTGTTAGGGGATTACTTGCACCATGGCAATTCCAGGATTGAAACACAACACCATCAACTCCTATTGCATGTATCTGTGCCTTCTCAAGCAAATATTCAGCATGTGTCGCCTTTGCTGAAATCTTCCTCCTTCGTTCAGTCTCAATCTGCTCCTCAACCATTTGCTTAATAGTGATTGGCTTCGATAATTTGAGACCAGAGCCTCTGATGTCATCACCACTTTTATTTTGAGCCACTCTCTTCCATTTTTTGCCACAGAATAGCTTCTCTCACAAATTACTCTTGAGTATTGCATCCCCCGCTCATCTGACCTTGAAGCCCTAAACACCATGGGCTTGGACAAAGAAACATTCATAAAGTTCTCAGGCCCACTTCTAATACCCCATCTTAGACCCCAATTCTGTTGCTTCATAAAACTCTCATAAATTCCTCCTTGAGCCCAACAGAAAGGCCCATAAAAAATTCTTGAGGCCCACTAATTAAAAACACACTTGATTTCCCTCCAATCAAATCTTTCCCAACACCAACTTGTGTTGAGGACTGCCATATTTGAGTTTCTTGCTAGGATAAAAATAATAATAATAGTAGGACTTTATTACGAAGGGATAAATTGTTCTTATAAAGCAAATACTACAGGATAAAATTGTTTAAGAAAAAAATGACTACCTAAAATATACAACCTCATTTTTACAAACTAGAAATTTTATTTATTTATTTTCTTCCTCTACCGAGCCTTGAACACTTGCCCTCCAGTTTGAGATAATACGTTACCAAAGAAGCAAGGAGGCTCAATAAAAAAATTTAATTTCATTCAAAATTTCTAGTGAATTAAAATCTCTATCATTTAAAAATGTTTTTTTTTTTTACCGAAAACATTTAAAAGAAATTTCTTCATAAAAAATAAATTTTTATTTTTATTTGAATTAAATTATGCATAAAATCATAATATAGAGTAGTTGAATAGGTAATACTGCTGGGCATCCATTTCCTCAAAATTATGCTCCTCTTAAATGTAAGTATAATCTCTATTTATATTATTTTTAATATCTTTTTTTTTTCTCCTCGCAATTAACTCCCACAATATATTTGGAGGAGACTTGAACATTTACCTTTCAATTTGAAAGTAGAGAAAATACTACTAAGGCCTGTTATCATAATATTTAATTTAATCCAAAACATATATATATATATATATATATATATATATATATATTAGTAAAGGGGACCCAAGACTATACAACCACCTACTTTTTCCTAACCAAACAAATTAACAATCTCAAGTCTATGATATTTCCTGTCCTATATAATATACTAGGGTAGAGTTACTTATAAAAAGAAATAAAGAAAAAAAGATGCTAAGATTTATGTGAACCACTTGTAATTTGTTTGGTTAATGAGATAATATGAGAAAAGAAAAGACAAATGACTGATGAAAATCCAAAGGAAAATTACGTTCTTGACTGTTTTATTAATAGAAAAAGAAACATATTGAGTGAGGCTTATTAAAAAAGAAAATTGAGTGATGAAAGAAGGAAAACAATAATAAGAGAATAGTATCATTCATAATACAATATATGATATGTGTCATATTAATATTTGATAATAACCTTTTTTGTCTGTCTTTGTTAAAAAAAATATGATAATAACTTCGCATTTGTCGATTATAAATCAATTCAAAATTATGCCATAGTTAAACATGGACCTATTTGAACAAAACATATATATACATATACATATATATGTATATATGCGCAAAGAGAGAGAGAGAGTGTGTATGTTAATATGTATATGATGTGTCCGTTAATATGTAAGGCACCAAATTAGTAGAAGCATAAGTTTGAATCTGAATGCTTCATTTGCAAGAGACCACATCGAATAAGAGATTTCCAAAGAAAGAGAAAGTACTCAGTGCCATGACTGCCCAATAGTCTGAAGAGGAAGACTCTAACACGAAAATTCTAATTCGTGTCAACCCACTGATCTTAGTTAAAGATGCTCAGGTCGGGGGCCTGAAATCAAAGAAGTGACTCGCGTGTAAGGTGATTGCACCAGCTACAGGGAAGGCATTGCACATGACCACGGTCCATTGTCAGAGTAGAGTTCCCTTCATTTTGTGGGCTTGTTGTTCGAGACAGAATCCAAGGTATGTCAGGGAGTCCTTTTAATGACAAGGACATTGTCTTGTGACAACACAGACTTGGCCTTTTGATAGATTGTAGGTGCAGTGGTGGCTCATACAGAGCTGTTTTGTAGCTAAGAAGTGGAGTTGATTGGTAGGAATGTTGCTTATACTTGATCATGAGCAGTGTGGGTTCATGGTCTTCATTATTCGGGTTGGTGAGCACCAATATATTGGAGTTATAAATAGCGATATGACTTGCAATAGTTCGTGATGCTCCAACGAGAACATCAGATTCTTTTAGTGGGGATGGTTTGTTAGACCTTTCACATTTTGTCCCACACTAGGTCGTGCCATGGCATGTCCATGGCTAGGCCGTTGACAATATTTTGTTGGCACGGAAGGCTGTAGCATGCCACAACGTGCAATAGTGGCATCCTTGTAAATATGGTAAAATCAAAGTTGGGAATTTTGACTTGAAAAAAATACTATAGTATCCTAAGGTCATTTGAAGCTCATTCCTCAAGTTTGGTGAATTTTGGAAATACCCATATTTATTAGTGAGTATTATGACTCATCAGACATAAGTGACGTTTGTTGTCAGAGTGCTGAATTTCTGTTTTGCATATATAGCGGGTATAAGTGGAACAAGGAATATTAGGACTAGGAACATATATATTTCCTATTTTGGATATTGTTCCCCTTATTCTCTTTCCTTTTGATTCCAAAGTGTGTTTATATAACATGAATGAACAAGTTATGATTAGACTCTCTGTATATATTTTCGTATATGTCTCCGTTTTCAATGATGTAATCATAAGCGCAATGTTGTATGTATATGTCATAGATGCATTGGATACATATTGAAGTATTATAGAATGCATGTATATAAAGAATGGGAAATTGGACTTTAAATAGGCAAGTTTGGAAATCAGGATTTCTACATAGGGAATTACGATTAATAGTACCTCCATGACAATTCGAATAATGGAATTGGTTGAAATCTAGCAAGTTACGATAAATGATACAATACATCTATGATATATCGTAAATACGATGGATCGTAATGTTCATTACAGTTGATCATATCCTCATATACGATGGATCGTAATGATTGGCTCGACTATTCTTAAGAGAATTGATTTAAGGTACACATGTATCCTAAAGATGGGTCTATCAGTGTGAGTTTTAGCATACATTACCATACATATTTATCATTATGCTTCCACGGTTATAAGGTTTTGAACTAATGAAGGGTTTGGGTGATGATAAACTCACTCACTTTAATCTCCCTCGCTCTTAACCGGGTGCCAAAAATCGGAACGTGGAGGTGGGAGCAGTGAACGGTTAGAAACTAACTTTTTCAATTGCTGAATTGTTAGGGGATTACCTGCACCCTGGCAATTCCAGGATTGAAAAACAACACCATCAACTCCTATTGCATGTATCTGTGCCTTCTTAAGCAAATATTAGCATGTGTCACCTTTGCTGAAATCTTCCTCCTTCCTTCAGTCTCAATCTCCTCCTCAACATTTTGCTTAATAGTGATTGGCTTCGATAATTTGAGACCAGAGCCTCTGATGTCATCACCACTTTTATTTTGAGCCACTCTCTTCCATTTTTTGCCACAGAATAGCTTCTCTCACAAATTACTCTTGAGTATTGCATCCCCCGCTCATCTGACCTTGAAGCCCTAAACACCATGGGCTTGGACAAAGAAACATTCATAAAGTTCTCAGGCCCACTTCTAATACCCCATCTTAGACCCCAATTCTGTTGCTTCATAAAACTCTCATAAATTCCTCCTTGAGCCCAACAGAAAGGCCCATAAAAAATTCTTGAGGCCCTCTAATTAAAAACACACTTGATTTCCCTCCAATCAAATCTTTCCCAACACCAACTTGTGTTGAGGACTGCCATATTTGAGTTTCTTGCTAGGATAAAAATAATAACAATAGTAGGACTTTGTAAATGAAGGGATAAATTGTTCTTATAAAAAAATTACAACAGGATAAAATTGTTTAAGAAAAAAATGACTACCTAAAATATTGAACCTCATTTTTAAAAACTAGAAATTTTATTTATTTATTTTCTTCCTCTACCGAGCCTTGAACACTTTCCCTCCAATTTGAGATATTACATTACCAAAGAAGCAAGGAGGCTCAATAAAAAAATTTAATTTCATTCAAAATTTCTAGTGAATTAAAATCTCTATCATTTAAAAATGTTTTTTTTTTTCACCGAAAACATTTAAAAGAAATTTTTTCATAAAAAATAAATTTGTATTTTTATTTGAATTAAATTATGCATAAAATCATAATATAGAGTAGTTGAATAGGTAATACTGCTGGGCATCCATTTCCTCGAAATTATGCTCCTCTTAAATGTAAGTATAATCTCTATTTATATTATTTTTAATATCTTTTTTTCCCCTCGCAATTAACTCCCACAATATATTTGGAGGAGACTTGAACATTTACCTTTCAATTTGAAAGCAGAGAAAATACTACTAAGGCTTGTTCTCACAACATTTAATTTAATCCAAAAGATATATATATATATATATATATATATATATATATATATATATTAGTAAAGGGGACCCAAGACTATACAACCACCTACTTTTTCCTAACCAAACAAATTAACAATCTCAAGTCTATGATATTTCCTGTCCTATATAATATACTAGGGTAGAGTTACTTATAAAAAGAAATAAAGAAAAAAAGATGCTAAGATTTATGTGAACCACTTGTAATTTGTTTGGTTAATGAGATAATATGAGAAAAGAAAAGACAAATGACTGATGGAAATCCGAAGGAAAATTACGTTCTTGACTGTTTTATTAATAGAAAAAGAAACATATTGAGTGAGGCTTATTAAAAAAGAAAATTGAGTGATGAAAGAAGGAAAACAATAATAAAAGAATAGTATCATTCATAATACAATATATGATATGTATCATACCAATATTTGATAATAACTTTTTTTGTCTGTCTTTGTTAAAAAAATATGATAATAACTTCGCATTTGTCGATTATAAATCAATTCAAAATTATGCCATAGTTAAACATGGACCTATTTGAACAAAACATATATATACATATACATATATATGTATATATGAGAGAAGAGAGAGAGAGAGTGTGTGTGTGTTAATATGTATATGTTGTGTCTGTTAATATGTAAGGCACCAAATCAATAGAAACATAAGTTTGAATCTGGATGCGTCATTTGCAAGAGACCACATCGAATAAGAGATTTCCAAAGAAAGAGAAAGTACTCAGAGCCATGACAGCCCAATAGTCTGAAGAGGAAGACTCTAACACGAAAATTCTAATTCGTGTCAACCCACTGATCTTAGTTAAAGATACTCAGGTCGGGGGCCTGAAATCAAAGAAGTGACTCGCGTGTAAGGTGATTGCACCAACTACAGGGAAGGCATTGCACATGACCACGGTCCATTGTCAGCAGTAGAGTTCCTTCATTTTGTGGGCTTGTTGTTCGAGACAGAATCCAAGGTATGTGAGGGAGTCCTTTTAATGACAAGGACATTGTCTTGAGACAACACAGACTGGGCCTTTTGATAGATTGTAGGTGCAGTGGTGGCTCATACAGAGCTGTTTTGTAGCTAAGAAGTGGAGTTGATTGGTAGCAATGTTGCTTATACTTGATCATGAGCAGTGTTGGTTCATGGTCTTCATTATTTGGGTTGGTGAGCACCAATATATTGGAGTTATAAATAGCGATATGACTTGCAATAGTACGTGATGCTCCAACGAGAACGTCAGATTCTTTTAGTGGGGATGGTTTGTTAGACCTTTCACATTTTGTCCCACACTAGGTCGTGCCATGGCATGTCCATGGCTAGGCCGTTGACAATATTTTGTTGGCACGGAGGGCTGTAGCATGCCACAACGTTCAATAGTGGCATCCTTGTAAATATGGTAAAAATCAAAGTTGGGAATTTTGACTTGAAAAAAATACTATAGTATCCTAAAGTCATTTGAAGCTCATTCCTCAAGTTTGGTTAATTTTGGAAATACCCATATTTATTAGTGGGTATTATGACTCATCAGACATAGGTGATGTTTGTTGTCAGAGTGCTGAATTTCTGTTTTGCATATATAGGGGGTATAAGTGGAAAAAGGAATATTAGGACTAGGAACATATGTATTCCCTATTTTGGATATTGTTCCCCTTATTCTCTTTCCTTTGGATTCCAAAGTGTGTTTATATAACATGAATGAACAAGTTATGATTAGACTCTCTGTATATATTTTCGGATATGTCTCCGTTTTCAATGATGTAATCATAAGTGCAATGTTGTATGTATATGTCATAGATGCATTGGATACATATTGAAGTATTATAGAATGCATGTCATAAAGAATGGGAAATTGGACTTTAAATAGGCAAGTTTGGAAATCAGGATTTCTACATAGGGAATTACGATTAATCGTACCTCCATGACAATTCGAATAATGAAATTGGTTGAAATCTAGCAAGTTACGATAAATGATACAATACATCTATGATATATCATAAATACGATAGATTGTAATGTTCATTACAGTTGATCGTATCCTCATATACGATGGATCGTAATGATTGGCTGGACTATTCTTAACAGAATTGATTTAAAGTATACATGTATCCTAAAGATGGGTCTATTAGTGTGAGTTTTAGCATACATGACCATACATATTTATCATTATGCTTCCACGGTTATAAGGTTTTGAATTAATGAACGGTTTCGGTGATGATAAACTCACTCACTTTCATCTCCCTCGCTCTTAACCGGGTGCCGAAAATCGGAAAGTGGAGGTGGGAGCAGTGAACGGTTAGAAACTAACTTTTTCAATTGCTGAATTGTTAGGGGATTACCTGCACCCTGGCAATTCCAGGATTGAAAAACAACACCATCAACTCCTATTGCATGTATCTGTGCCTTCTCAAGCAAATATTCAGCATGTGTCGCCTTTGCTGAAATCTTCCTCCTTCGTTCAGTCTCAATCTCCTCTTCAACCATTTGCTTAATAGTGATTGGCTTCGATAATTTGAGACCAGAGCCTCTGATGTCATCACCACTTTTATTTTGAGCCACTCTCTTCCATTTTTTCCCACAGAATAGCTTCTCTCACAAATTACTCTTGAGTATTGCATCCCCCGCTCATCTGACCTTGAAGCCCTAAACACCATGGACTTGGACAAAGAAACATTCAGAAAGTTCTCAGGCCCACTTCTAATATCCCATCTTAGACCCCAATTCTGTTGATTCATAAAACTCTCATAAATTCCTCCTTGAGCCCAACAAAAAGGCCCATAAAAAATTCTCGAGGCCAACTAATTAAAAACACACTTGATTTCCCTCCAATCAAATCTTTCCCAACACCAACTTGTGTTGAGGACTGCCATATTTGAGTTTCTTGCTAGGATAAAAAAAATAATAATAGTAGGACTTTATAAATGAAGGGATAAATTGTTCTTATAAAGAAAATACAACAGGATAAAATTGTTTAAGAAAAAAATGACTACCTAAAATATACAACCTCAATTTTACAAACTAGAAATTTTATTTATTTATGATGTGACTGACTAAAATACTGAGGTGACCGACTAAAATTCGAATTTGGAGAAGCATTTTTGACCCCACAGTGAACGCCTAATATAACTTTTTTAACATTTAAACCACTCAACAATCACAACATACAAAGTTGCAAATTTAATATATAAATATAACACACACAGATAGATATATATATATATACACACACACACAGCATCAAGACAAAAGTTGTCCTTGACAAAAGATAAAGGAGTGCAACATTTCTCAGTGTTATTATCATATTGGAGTTCTGCAGGCATATGTTGCATGAGTATTTCTTAATGGCATCCACAAAGCTTAAAACATTTTGCCCACATGCGCTTCTAATGAGTTTGCTACTTCCTGATGACTCAAAGTTAAGAGGAAAATGAAAATGAAAATGAAAATGAAAATGAAAATGAAAAATAAAACACCAAGTCAATTGGTAATCTAACAATCAAATACTTTGGTGTCTTTATTTTTGGAGGGCAGAAACAGTACAGTGAAGGAAATTGATAGGACCTAAAAATTCAATCTATCTTCCATGTAGGTCAGAGGATTCTTTCAGTGAACTTTCACATCATTTAACGGACCAATCAACCAATTAAACTCTCAAATAAAAGTGAAAGAAGTTAAAGACAAGGTAATAATTATTCATATCGAACCTGGCTTTCACCAATATCCAACCTATTGTAGGGTTAGCAATTTAGAAGAGATGTTTTGCTAATAGTGTAGCGATTAAGGGTTATTACAATTCACCCTCCTACAAGGCCCGACGTCCTGGTCAGCACATTTTCGGTGGGGTCAGACTCTAATTGTAGTAATTCTTGTGGACGAGTGTGAGTGGGCGGGTGCGAAGACAGACACTGGGCTGAGCTACCACAGTGACAGGTACAGGGTGCTCAATTCCACATCCCCTGGATGTGAAAAAGGGGACGTGCTTATATGTAATATGTTCTCTTCAAATGGTATGAAGCCTTTTGGGGTAAAACCCAATAGTAAAACTGTGCGGGCTTATGCCCAAAGCGGACAATATCATACCATGTGTTGGAGTGGGGTATTACAGTTGGTATCATAACCTGAACCCAGTCGGAAATGTGTCAACGAGGATGTCGGGCCTCATATGGGGGTGGATTGTAATAAGTTTTGTTTTAGTGTGTGGAAGGTACTTTAAATGTGCGGAAAAGTTCTTTAAATGTGTGAAAAGTGAGTAAAATAAGAATGAAAAATGTAAATATAATTTTTTATGATTTTTTTGTGCAAAAACATTCTTCAAATATGCCTAAAAGTTCTATAAAAAATTGGATGGAAAAAACATAAAAAAATATTGTTCTAAGTGTGTGGAAAAGTACTTTAAATGTGTAGAAAAGTAGTTTAAATGTGTTGAAAGTGAATGAAAATGAGAAAAAATGTGAATATAAATTTTTAGGATTTGTTTGGTCAAAAACAACCTTCAAATATGCCTAAAAGTTCCTAAAAAAACTGGGAAGAAAAAACATAAAAAAATATTTGTTTTAAGTGTGTGGAAAGTACTCTAAATGTGTGGAAAGTGAGTACAAATGAGACTAAAAAATGTGAATATAAATGTTTATTATTTATTTCTGAAAAAAATATTCTTCAAATATCCATAAAGTTTCTAAAAAATTTTGAAAGAAAAAACATAAAAAAAAAATTGTTTTAAGTGTTTGGAAAAGAACTTTAAATGTGTGGAAAGTGAGTAAAAATGAGACTAAAAAAATGTGAATATAAGTTTTTATGATTTTTTTGTGCAAAAATATCCTTCAAATATGCCTAAAAGTTCCAAAAAAAACTTGGAATGAAAAAACATAAAAAAATATTTGGTTTAAGTGTGTGGAATGTGTGAGTTGCGCGGTGCGGAAGCAGTTTAGTTAATTTAGAGTGAGATGCTAATCATTAGACCTAGAAGGGGGTGAATAGGTCATCTTGCCCAATTTTTATGATTGATTAATTACCCACAATTATTATCAATTAAGCATCCAAACCAATCATAAAATAAATAAAGCAAGTAAGAAAAAGTTAGAGGTGACACCAGGAATTTTACGTGGAAATCCAAGATGGGAAAAAACCACGGGGGTGAGGCAGAAATCCCAGAGAAACCAATCCACTATCTCGAAGCAAAGTACACCAGACTCTGTCCCAGACTCACACCCACTCCACGTAGTGATTGTTTCTCTTCCTCTTCAGATAAAATCCTGTAGTTTGAAGGAACCACCTCTGCTGCTCTTGATCAACCTTTGTAGACTGATGATGTCTTGAAGATTCCGTTGATCAGATGAAGAAGAATATCACAACTTAAACACTCCGTGAGTGTGTGCTCTCAAAAATAAAAATCAATAAAGATTTTCTCACATAAATTCCTCTTTTAGTTCTCAAAAATATATTCCTGGCTCTGAATATTAAATCATTGAGTTCCTCATCTCTCTCTTTTTGATTGTAGCATAAAGAGGTATTTATAAGGTTTAGAATCCTTAGTCTACTTGGAAAACAAGTTTAAAACACCTAAGAAAAGTTTTAGAGATGTTTTGGTTGACTAAGAAATCAATTCGGATCAAAAAAGAAATTTTCGCGCATGTCAGCTAAGTCGGACCGGTCCTAAAAATTGGGGACCGGTGGGACTTTTCAGACATGTTGAATTTTCAAAGTCCCGAGACAAGTTGGACCGGTCCTCATTTTTGGGGACCGGTGGGACTTGGCAAAAATTCAATTTAACATTTAAAGCATATTTTCCAAGTCCTAAGCCCACCAAACTTCAAAACATAGTGTCCTCACTCACATACCTGTTCTAAGTGATGTCCTCATCAAATCCACGGTATCGAGACACCTTCCGTTCAACTCCGAAGATCGCGACACAAGATCAAACAAAAATTACAACTCGATCAACAAGTTTTGACACCGAAATTTGCCAATTACAATTATATATCTCACAGAATGTACTTCAAGTATGTGAAAAAGTACTTTAAACGTGTGAAAAGTACTTTAAATGTGTGGAAAATGAGTAAAAATAAGACTAAAAAATGTAAATATAATTTTTTTTTTTTGTGCAAAAACATTCTACAAATATGGCTAAAAGTTCCTTAAAAAATTGGAAAGAAAAAACATAAAAAAATATTTGTTTTAAGTGTATGGAAAGTTCTTTAAATGCGTGAAAAAGTTTTTTAAATTTGTAGAAAGTGAGTGAAAACAAGAATAAAAAATGTGAATAAAATTTTTATGATTATTTTTTATTCAAAAAATCCTTCAAATTTGCCGAAAAGTTCTTTATAATGTTGGAAAGAAAAAACATTAAAAAAAATATTTTTTTAAGTGTGTGGAAAAGTACTTTAAATGTGTGGTTATGTAGTTTAAATGTGTGGAACGTGAATAAAAATGAGAAAAACAATGTGAAGATAAATTTTTAGAATATTTTTGTGCATAAACATCCTTCAAATATGCCTAAAAGTTTCGAAAAAATTTGGAAATAAAAAACATAAAAAAATATTTGTTTTAAGTGTGTGGAAAGTGAGTGAAAATAAGAATAACAAATGTTAATATAAATTTTTATTATTTTATGCAAAAAAATCCTTCAAATATGTCTAAAAGTTCCTAAAAAAATTGGAAAGAAAAAACATAAAAAAGTTTTTGTTTTTAGTGTGTGAGAAAGTACTTTAAATGTGTGAAAAGTGAATAAAAATGAGAATAAAAAATGTGAATATAAATGTTTATGATTTGCTTTGTGCAAAAACATTCATCAAATATGCCTAAAAGTTCCTAAAAAATATTGGAAGGAAAAAACATAAAAAAATATTTGCTTTAAGTGTGTGGAAAGTACTTTAAATGTGTGAAAAAGTATTTTAATTGTATGGAAAGTACTTTAAATGTGTGAAATGTGAGTAAAAATAAGACTAAAAAATGTGAATATAAATTTTTATTATTTTTTTGTGCAAAAACATCCTTCAAATATGTCTAAAAGTTTCTGAAAAAATTGGAAAGAAAAAACATAAACAAAAATATTTATTTTAAGTGTGTGGAAAAGTACTTTAAATGTGTGGAGAATACTTTAAATGTGTGGAAAATTAATAAAATTGAGGATAAAAAATGTGAATATAATTTTTTATTATTTTTTTTTGTGCAAAAACATTATTAATCAAATATGCCTAAAAGTTCCTAAAAATATTGGAAAGAAAAAAGATAAAAAATATTTGTTTTAAGTGTGTGGAAAGTACTTTAAATGTGTGGAAAATTTCTTTAAATGTGTGAAAAGTGAGTAAAAATAAGAATAATAAATGTGAATATAATTTTTTATGATTTTTTTGTGCAAAATTATCCTTCAAATATGGCTAAATGTTCCTAAAAAAATTGGGAAGAAAAAACATAAATAAATATTTGTGTTAAGTGTGTGAAAAGTACTTTATATTTGTGCAAATTGAGTAAAAATGAGAATAAAAAATGTGAATATAAATTTTTATGTGAAAAAACATCCTTCAAATATGCCTAAAAGTTCCAAAAAATAATTGGAAAGAAAAAACATAAAAAAAAATATTTGTTTTAAGTGTGTGCAAAAGTACTTTGAATGTGTGAAAAGTGAATAAAAATGAGAATAAAAAATGTGAATATAAATTTTTATAATTTTTGTTTGCAAAAACATCCTTTAAATATGCCTAAAGTTCCTAAAAAGAATGGAAAGAAAAAACATAAAAAATATTTGTTTTAAGTGCGTGGAAAATTACTTTAAGTGTGTGAAACGTACTTTAAATGTGTGAAAATGACCTTTAAGTACATGGAGAGTGAGTGAAAATGAGACTTAAAACTATGAATATTATAAATTTTACAATTTATTTGTGCAAAAAGATACTTAAAATATGCCTAAAAGTTGCAAATAAAATTGGAAAATAAAAAATAAAAAAATATTTGTTTTAGGTGCGTGAAAAATTACTTTAAGTGTGTGGTAAAATATTTTAAATTGATGAAAATGACCTTTAAGTATGTGGAAAGTTAGTGAAAATGAGACTTAAAAATGTGAATATAAAATTTTATGATTTATTTGTTTTAAATTTTTTTTTCAAATATGCTCAAAAGTTGCTAAAAAATTAGAAAGAAAAAAAAAATAAAAAATACCTATTTTTAGGGCAGGAATTTTTTTAAGTGTGTGAAAAAGTACTTTAAATGTATGAAAATGTACTTTAAGAATCTGAAATTGAGTATAAATGAGGCTAAAAAATTTGAATATAAATTTTAATTATATAAAATGACTTTAATGTTGTGAAAATGACTTTAAGTGTATGGACATGATTTGAAATTTTTTTAACTTTTTCGTTTTAAATCAAAATATAGTCTAAGTGGTACTCAAATTGAGCCTCTCAAAATATTCTTTTGAACAAAAATTATTTCATAAAAAAATTTAATTTGTAAGAGAAGTTATGGACTTTTAAGTGAAAGTAAGAAAAAGAATTAAAAACACACATATATATATATATAGTGTATCGATATTACAAAACTATTCTCATATATATATATATATAGTGTATCGATATTACAAAACTATTCATTTGAGAGTAATACTATTATATTTATTACTTTCTTTATACTTTATAAAAATAATATTATTTTATTAATTATTTAATAATTTTTTTTGTTTGTAATCTGTTAAGCAAACGAAACATATATGGCACCATCTAACTACCGCAGAGGATCCAGGTCCCACTAGTAGATGGCCAACTGCTGGGACAATTCCCGCAATTCGATTTGTCTAAGGTAGCTTTTTGAGCAGCTGGCATGGCAAGGACATCCTATATAAGTCGCTTAAAAAGTTGCAATTTTCCATGAAATAATGGTATATGTGATGAAATAGATAATGGGAGGTCTCCTAAACATTCAATTTCTTATCCGCAATGATTTGCCATGAGAAAGGTAATTAAGAATTGAACTATCAACAAGAAGGACTGATAGGATAAAATAG
This sequence comes from Cornus controversa, assembly GCA_026545225.1. NCBI lineage: Eukaryota > Viridiplantae > Streptophyta > Magnoliopsida > Cornales > Cornaceae > Cornus > Cornus controversa. The sequence goes on along the minus strand of CM048854.1, from coordinate 15,367,367 downwards.
ACAATGTGATGACGCCTAAGCATTCAATTTCTTACACACAATAGTTTGCCATGGAGAAATTTAACTAAGGATTGAATTATCAACCACAACGACTTCTAGGACGAAATAGACAATGTGAGGACTCCTAAGCATTCAATTTCTTATCCACAATGGTTTGCCATGGAGAAAGGTAACTAAGGATTGAATTATCAACAAGAAGGACTGCTATGAAGAAATAGACAATGTGAGGACTCCTAAGCATTCAATTTCTTATCCACAATGGTTTACCATGGAGAAAGGTAACTAAGGATTGAATTATCAACAAGAAGGACTTCTAGGATGAAATAGACAATGTGAGGACTCCTAAGCATTCAATTTCTTATCCACAATGATTTGCAATGGAGAAAGGTAACTAAGGATTGAATTATCAACAAGAAGGACTTATAGGATGAAATAGACGTTGTGAGGACTCCTAAGCATTCAATTTCTTATCAACAATGGTTTGCCATGGAGAAAGGTAACTAAGGATGGAATTGTCAACAAGAAGGACGGATAGGATGAAATAGACAATGTGAGGACTCCTAAGCACTCAATTTCTTATCGACAATGGTTTGCCATGGAGAAAGGTAACTAATGATTGAATTATCAACAACAAGGACTGATAGGATGAAATAGACGTTGTGAGGACTCCTAAGCATTCAATTTCTTATCAACAATGGTTTGCCATGGAGAAAGGTAACTAAGGATGGAATTGTCAACAAGAAGGATGGCTAGGATGAAATAGACAATGTGAGGACTCCTAAGCATTCAATTTCTTATCCACAATGGTTTGCAATGGAGAAAGGTAACTAAGGATTGAATTATCAACAAGAAGGACTGATAGGATGAAATAGACGTTGTGAGGACTCCTAAGCACTCAATTTCTTATCGACAATGGTTTGCCATGGAGAAAGGTAACTAATGATTGAATTATCAACAACAAGGACTGCTGGGTAGGTTGGAGTGTGTCTCATTCAGTAGCTGAGCAGTCACGGTCTCAATTTCATGAGTCCGGAGACGGAGGAAACTACATGCCCCCTGATTTTTTTTTATTTTATTTACCTTTATATGTCTAAGTTTTAAAAATTACATAATACTTCCCTGAAAATTACATAATGATCCCTTGATATTTTATTTTCTTTGCAATGTTTGTGTTAAAAATATTCTCCAACGAAATATACATTTAGCTTACCGTTTCAGATGCTAGCATTCGGGTCCGTTTGGTTAGAATATTAAAATTAATAGTATAAAGTGAACATGTAAAATAGTGAAGTGAATGAAAGAAAATTTAAGTTTCTAGCATGCATTCAGGATGAAAATTTTTCAAAAAAGTCATGAGAGTACCATTTTATGGTTTGGATAACATGAAAGTTAAAAGAAATATTAAGATTTACCTAAATTGTCCTCCTTTTGAAAAAGGGATAATAGGTCTAAATAGATTCTTTTCGAATAAATATTTTTGGTCTTTTTTGATGAATAAAAATAATATAAGAGTCTAAATAAATAATATTTTAGAATATTAGAGACAGAGATGGAACATTATACTACATTTATAAAAAGTTATCCATAAACACACTTTATTTAGAAAGATAAAAAAGGGCATAATTGTAAGTTCACATTATTTTCTCAAGAAAGTAAAATTTTTTATTTCTTTTGTCTCTGAAAGGAAAAATTTATAAAAAAATTAAGTGCTTATGAAATGTTTCTTTTTCTCAAAGTATTCCTTTTCCTCTTATCCAAACTCTTATAATGGTAAAAACAAAATTCATTTCTTTCGCTTTTGGGTAATTCCATCTAACCAAATGAAGGCTTGGTGAATTGAGCCAGACAATCTGAAGGAAGACAAGCTCAATTAATAAGCAATATGTACAAATCTTGCAAAGATTGACATGTAGAGTTTGATAGAGTGTATGGTCATCTTTTGTTCACAAGTTGGACAATGTTAAAGTTGCATTGTTTTTATTCTATTTTATTTTCAATTATACTACATTGAAATAACTCTTTGATAACTGTATTATTTTGTATTTTTTTTTCTTTTTATTTTTTTATTTCAACAATCTATATTTGTCATATTAATTTTTTTTTTATTTTATCAAATACACTGAGCCTCTTAAATGAAATTGTGATTTCATTCCCCCATGAGTTATGACTGGCTCTCCAATACACATATGTCATGTATTATCCTGTACAAATAAATTTAGAAGGCAAAAACGCGTAACACTATTAAATCGAGGAAGCAATAACATTAAAATATTTTACATTTATCGCTTTAATGGTTGTACAATAAGTGTTATATTCTCGAAGTGTGTGATGCTTAAATATTTACATTGGTGTAGTATGAGTGTTTGTATCCTCTATTTAATTATCTACAAGTCACTATTTACATTATCCACACAATGTTACAAAGAGAAAGAAACTGAAAGAGGCTGGAAAATGATATATGGACTGATTTTTACAATTAAGTATTTTCTTCTAACCAAATCTCTCTCTCTCAATCTCTCTCAAATTTGTCATTAAATTTTTTTTTTCTCTCAATCTCTCTCAAATTTGTCATTAATTTTTTTTTTCTCTCAATCTCACTCAAATTTGTCATTAATTTTTTTTTTTCTTGACAAAAAACTTCCTGTACTTTTGAAAACATTCAAACAACTGCCAGTAAGGCACAATGCTTGGTGGTAATTATGGCTACAAACTGGTGAAAAATAAATGAAAGAAAAGAAAATGACAGCTCTTCATCCCATATTTCTCCCGTAGAAAACAAGTTGAAACATTTACATCAAAGAAGCCTACTTTGGATGGCTTTCATATTAAACTTCAATTTTGCATTAAAGGTCAGTCAACCAACGCTAGGGGGACTTTGACTAAATTTAGAGAAGAAATTAAGCAACTAATTATGGTGAAAATTAAATGAAAGAAAATGACGACTCTGCCCAAACTTTTCCCCTAAAAAGCAAGTTGAAAAAGTCTACTTTGGATGGCAGATATTACACTTCAATTTTGCATTAATTGAAATCTAACTTATGTCCAAGTTATTTAATGGAGGTTTGATTTGCTAGCTGGAGTGGCGCAGCAGTGGCTTCCGTGATTGGTTACAAAACCATCTCAAGTTCGCATCTGAATTTAAATATACCCTCACTTTTAAATATTTTACAGTTATTAGTGCATTTTAAATTTAGCAACTGAATCTAGAGTGCTGTTGCCTACTGTAGACATTAAAAAAAAATCTACACGATAGACCCAAAATTAATTTGGGCTTATCTTCAATTTAGTCCACTTTGAAATATGGCCCAATGAGTCAGATAATTTAAAGACCAAGCTCACTACAAATAAATGAGTTATGGACTGATTTAAATTATTTGAGAAGTCCAAGCCCACTTGAAAATGGGTCTGATGGATAAATATAATTATATTTATATATATATACATATATATTATATTGGATAATTATTAAAATTATCATAAATGATAATTATAGGATAATTATCAAAAGAACAGAAAGTTACAAATTTAGCCCTCCGGTGAGCCTATAAATAAAGGTCCAGAGGTGAGGAAAGGAGGACCGGAAGATTCTCAGAAAAAGCTGAAGCTCTGCAGAACTCTTCACTCAAAGTCCAAAACTCCAAAGCATCTAAACCCTGAAGGAGAAGAACAACAAGCACATCAGCCACGTGCCGTTCTTCACTAAAGTTTCAATCCAACTCAAGATCAAGCTCTAGCAGCCCTTGAAGCCAGACTACCAAGGAGATCGAATCAGAGGACTTTATCTTCATATTTCTTTTGTAAAGATTTACAGAGGATTGTACCCCTTTTTCTTGAATCAATAAAAATTGTTTATTTGTCACTAATTTTCGTTCCTATATTTTCGGACACGAAATTTGTGTGTACAAATTTTTGGCACGCCCGGTGGGACGATCTCTGCCTCTCATCTCTGTCTCCTACATCATATCTCCCAAACTCCGTTCGTCAGAATCTATGGCTCCTTCCAAGGTTCCGGCTACAAACAAGAAAACTGCAAAAGACACCACTGCTACAGTGACCAGCATCAAAACTACAGCAAGTAGTGGCAAAAGTACCAGGAACCTGTCAAGTGCTAGCAGCACCTCAGCAGGTCCAATGACGCGTAGCAAGGCCAAAACAATTGCTTCGCTCAAGAATCAGCAAGATTTGGTGAAAATCAATCCTTCTAAACCAATGGGTGTGAAAATTCAACATGTGAACACCTGTGACCCTCAGGCGCCAAAGAATTTTGGTGTTGTCCCAGAAAAATTGGCGCCACCACATTCACCTCACTCCGTCTCTGACGCCAACTCTAGCGTTGGTTCACTCTCAGATTCGTTACCTGAGATTTCAGAACATTCAGTCACTTCAAGGAATGTTGATTCTCAAGGTCTTTCCTATTCGAATATTGTCGCAGCCATGATGACTGGAACAGCCTCGGTGGAAGACCAACTGGCGACGATGGCGCGCGCAATCGAGAACCTTACGAAAACTGTTGAAGAGAAGGACATGCAGATTGCCGCGCTATTGAGTAAGCTTGAAGTCCAGAATCCTGACGAGTCAACACAACTGCCCGCAAATACCTCAAATCCAGCCCTTCAAGGGGCCCAATCAAAAGATCGTCGTCACACAGCTGCGTCAGGACACGTGGCTGACGAAACTAACTATGCCTCGCTAGTCGCTTCGCTATCTGTCCAACAATTGCAGGATATGATAACGAACACAATCCGAGCATAGTATGGCGGCGCTCCTCAAAGCATTCTCATGTACTCAAAACCCTACATAAGGAGAATTGATAGCATGAGAATGCCTGCAGGGTACCAACCTCCGAAGATCTAACAGTTTGACGGAAAGGGCAACCCAAAACAACACATCGCTCATTTCGTCGAGACTTGTAACAATGCTGGAACTGAGGGGGATTTACTGGTTAAACAGTTTGTTCGTTCCCTTAAGGGAAATGCCTTTAAGTGGTATACTGATTTAAAATCTGAATCGATTGACAGTTGGGAACAAATGGAACGAGAATTTCTAAACAGGTTCTACAGCACCCGTCGCACTGTTAGTATGATAGAGTTGACTAACACAAGACAATGGAAAGATGAGCCTGTAATGGACTATATTAATCGGTGGCGAGCACTTAGCTTGGATTGCAAGGATCGGTTGACAGAATTCTCTGCTGTTGAAATGTGTATGCAAGGTATGCATTGGGACCTCCTTTATATTCTTCAAGGTATAAAGCCTCGCACCTTCGAAGAATTGCCGACACGCTCACATGATATGGAGATTAGCATTAAAACCCGTGGAGGCAAAGATTCTTTGATTTCAGAGCCACGCAAAGATAGAAAGGATGAAAAGAAGGTGGTAAAATCGTCGAAGGGTCCTGCCAAAGAATCCATGATTGTCTCTGCTGTCCCGATAAAGGTTGCTGTCAAAGATAAGAGAAAAGAAGACAATAAGCCACGACAGTTTCAAGAGAAGCAAAACCAACGTCCGACGCTCAAAGAATTAGAGATGAAGGAATACCCATTCCCAGACTCTGATGTTCCTGACATATTGGAATGCTTACTTGAAAGTAAAGTTATTGAACTTCCAGAATGTAAGCGCCCTCAAGAAATGGGACGTGTTGATGACCCAAAATACTGCAAATATCATCGTATTGTCGGTCACCCAACTGAGAAGTGTTTCATTTTCAAGGAAATAGTGATGAACTTGGCAAAGCAAGGAAAGATCTTGTTAGACACAGACGAGATAGCAACTTCAAATCATACTGCTGTCGTATTCCCGTCTTCAAAGTTCGAGCATACCTGTGCTCATCACCAATTATTTTTAAGCTCTGGTATCTGTTCCACAACTGTTCAATTTGGTTCATTCGAACCAATTCAGATATACCTCCCCCAAGGTAGGATTCTTGACAATCCAACAAATAAGAAGAAACTTCTCCAACACGATGACGAAGGATGGACCTTGGTGACGAGGAGACGACGAAAGCAACAAGCTCATGTTCCTCTGACCAACCACTTCGACAGGGGGTAAAAGAAAAAGAAGTCTCGATATACCCCTAAGAAATGTGTCCAGAATGGGAAAAGTGCCAATAAGACGGCATTGACAAAACATACAAGGTGGGGTGAAGAAATTTGCAAGCCCATTACTTTACGTGATTTCTTTCCAAAAGGATATCTCGATGATGAAGTTGTGCCAACTTACATGGTGTCAACTGTGAGGATCGATTCAGAGATCGAAAGTGATAAGAGCCAAAGTGAAGTCCAAAGTATAGGAGAGCTTGAGAAACACACGATCACCATCGAAGAATCCAACGACGAAGATGGAGTTGGAGCTACATCTGACTCATGTTGTGCAACAATCACTTTCACCGACGAAGACCTTCAACTGGGATCAAAGCCACACAACCGTCCTCTTTTTGTCTCCAGATACATAAGGGAGCAAAAGGTAAACCGCATCCTTATTGATGGGGGCTCCGCAGTGAATCTAATGCCAAAATTTACAATGAATAATCTTGGCATTACAGTTGATGATTTGGCTCGCAGTCGCCTCATCATTCAAGGTTTTAATCAAGGTGGGCAGAGAACTATTGGCATGATTCGTGTAAGCCTCACAATTGGAGGGTTGCAAGCTGAAACCTTATTCCACGTAATCGATGCAAAGACATCCTATAATTTGTTGTTAGGACGACCTTGGGTGCATGACAATGGCGTTGTTCCATCAACTCTTCATCAGTGTTTCAAGTTCTGCAAGAATGGTGTACAGACAGTGATGGCAGATAACAAGCCATTTACTGAAGTAGAAGCCCATTTTGCAGATGCAAAGTTTTACATTGAGCAAGACACATCTTTGAGCGTCTTTACAACAAACCGTCCATCTACACAAGAGGTTGAGTCTACAAAAACAAAAGAAGTGTCGTCCATCCCTTTAGATGTCTCGGTGATAGACAGTACAAAGGTAACTCAAAAGCAAGAGGTCGTGGTTAAAACACATCGTACTACACCAATTTTCAAGTATGTTCCAAAATCTCAACGACGAGAAGGGCAATCACCGGTCGTGGAGGTACTTGAAACGGAAGAAGTTAAGTTAAAGCTGTCTCGCACAAAAGAAAAAGAAGATCTACAGTGCCTGAGAGAAGAATTAACTCTTCCCCTCACAAAGATTGAAAAGTCTACTCCTACTAAACTTCCGTTGAAAGGATTCGTCCGACCATCAAAAGCTCCAGTTGAACATGGATTCCTTCCAATACAAAGAACTGATGAAGGGTTCGATCCAAAGGCATACAAACTTTTGGCTAAGTCTGGGTATGATTTTGCAAATCCCACAGGCCTCGGAAAGCTCAGTCCGGAACTTACTGGTGAGAAAATACACGGCCTTAATGAGACACAAAAGAAATTGAGGGAACAAGGGCATAGGGTAATTCCGCCCAAGACTGGTCTTGGTTTCGCATCAACTAAACCTATTCGCATCCAAATCACAAAGAAAGATAAAAAGTTGAACACTTTGTATATTGGCATTGAAGAGGTTGGTGATAGCGAAGATCGACATTCTGTTTCTAACAAGTCAGTTTTTGATCGTGTAGAGGTTTCACGCACTATAATATCTGTATTCGACAGGTTGGGCCCGTCAACTCAAAAATTGAATACCTCAAGTTCACATGTCAATAATTCACCATGTACTTCAGTCTTTAAGAGAATAAATTCTCCTACCCAAAGAGACTCACAACCCTTCTCCTACCGAAAGTCTGTCTTTTCTCGAATTAAAGCTCCGAGAGAGGTATTGGTAACGAGAAATGAGAAAAAAAAATTGGGGAGAACTGGCGCCAACATAGTGAAAGATAGTGACGTTCGGAGTTTGATTCCTTCACGAATGAAACGTAAAACAGAGGTGGATGTCACTAATGACGTTACACTAAAAGCGAAAAGACGAACTATTGTGTTCACTGCCCAGTCTGAGGAGTCCGACACGGATGGAAAGAAGGATGAAATATTTTATGCCACTGCTTATCACATTGTTGTCGAAGAACAATCAGATTCTGATGATGAGATCAAAGAAGCTCCTTCAACACTTGAAGACGGGGGGCAAGCGACCGTTGATCAACTCAAGGAATTCAATTTGGGGACGATAGACCAGCCTAAACCAGTTTTTGTTAGTTCATTCTTAAGTGCCTCAGAAGAAAATGAATACTTTCAATTGCTGTCAGAATACAAGGAAGTATTTGCTTGGACATACAAGGAAATGCCAGGTCTTGACCCTAAAATTGCAGTTCATAACCTTGCTGTCAAACATGGGACATGTCCAATTAAACAATCTCAACGTTTCTTCTGTCCAGAACTTATCCCAAAGATAGAAGAAGAACTCAACAAATTGATTGACGTGGGATTTATTCGGGAGGTCAAGTATCCGACATGGATTTCGAGTATTGTGCCAGTAAAAAAGAAGAATGGGCAGATAAGAATCTGTGTGGATTTTCGTGACCTAAACGAGGCATGTCCAAAGGATGATTTTCCTCTTCCTATCCCGGAGCTCACTGTGGACGCAACAACCGGACATGAAGCTCTCTCTTTTATGGATTGTTATTCTGGGTATAATCAGATTAGGATGACTCCAAAAGACGAAGAGTTAACTGCATTCCGCACCCCAAAAGGTATTTATTGTTACAAAGTTATGCCTTTTGGACTTAAGAATGCGGGGGCAACATACCAGCGTGCCATGCAAAGGATCTTCGATGACATTCTTCACAAAAATTGTTGAGTGTTATGTCGATGACCTTGTGGTTAAGACAAAGAAAAGAGGGGGTCATTTACAAGATCTTCGTACAGTTTTCAATCGTCTTAGAAAATACCAACTCAAAATGAATCCTCTCAAGTGTGCATTTGGTGTTACTTCCGGAAAATTTCTTGGATATGTGGTTCGCCATCATGGTATTGAAATTGATCCGTCTAAAGTTGAGGCTATACAAAAGATGCCACCACCCAAGAATTTACGCGAGCTTCGAAGCCTGCAAGGCCAGCTTGCTTTCATCCGTCGGTTTATCTCAAATTTGGCCGGTCGCTGTCAACCTTTCAATCGACTCATGAAAAAGGATGTCCCATTCGAGTGGGATCAAGCTTGTCAAAATGCTTTTGATAGCATTAAGCAATACCTTCTTAATCCTCCAGTGTTGGGGGCACCTGTATCTGGAAAGCCTCTCATACTTTACATTGCCGCGCAAGAAGAATCTCTTGGCGCCCTTCTTGCACAAAATAATGAAGAGCACAAAGAGAAGGCATTGTATTACTTAAGTCGCAGGCTCACTCCAACAGAGCTGAAATATCCTCCGATTGAGAAAACGTGTCTCGCGCTAGTCTTTGCCTCTAAGAAATTGAGGCACTATTTTTTGGCACATACAATACATCTCATTGCAAGAGTTGACCCTCTCAAGTATGTAATGTCAAAACTAGTCCTTTCTGGACTCTTGGCGAGGTGGTCAATTTCGTTCAATGAATTTGAAATTATTTATGTACCACGTAAGGCAGTAAAAGGACAAGTCTTGGCAGATTTTCTAGCTGATTATCCTATTCCAGCCGATTGGGAAATTTTAGAAGATTTTCCCGATGAAGAAGTCTTTCAAATTGACATTCTTCCTCCACGGATAATGTTCTTTGATGGAGCAGAGCGGTTTGATGGAGCGGGGACAGGCGTAGTGTTTGTCTCTCCACAAAGGCAAATCCTCCCATACGCATTTGCGCTCACTGAAAACTGCTCAAATAATGTTGCTGAGTACCAAACATTGATCATTGGTCTTCAAATGACAAATGAGATGAACATCATGGATCTTGAAATATATGGAGATTCTAAATTGGTGATCAATCAACTCCTTAAGGATTATGAGGTCAAGAAAGAGAACCTAATACCATACTACAACTATGCTTCCCACTTGTTGACAAAATTCGACAATGTGATTCTAGAACACCTTCCTAGGAAGGAAAATCGTATGGCGGATGGTTTGGCAAATTTAGCCACAACATTGGCATTAGTTGATGATGAAATAGTCAATGTTCCAGTATGCCAACAATGGGTGCTACCACAAGTCCTTGAAGATAAAATTGAGGAGAGTAATGTAATCTCTGTTTCTATTGTCGAAGGGGACGACTGGAGGCGACCTATAATTGAGTATTTGGAACATGGAAAGCTTCCTGAAGATCGACGCCACAAGACCGAGATACGTAGGCAAGCACCTCGTTTCGTTTATTATAATAACACATTATACAGACGATCATTTGAAGGTCTCTTCCTTCGTTGTCTCGGAGAAGACGAAGCAACTCATGCAATGGAGGAAGCCCATTCTGGGGTATGTGGTGCACATCAATCTGGCCCTAAGCTTCACTTTCGCGTAAAGAGAATGGGGTATTATTGGCCCACCATGGTCAAAGACTGTATGGAGTATGCAAAAAGGTGTCAAGCTTGTCAATTCCATGCTAATTACATACACCAACCGCCAGAGCCATTACATCCTACAGTTGCTTCATGGCCGTTTGATGCATGGGGATTAGATGTGGTAGGACCTTTGTGCAAGTCTTCTAAAGGCCACTTATACATCCTGGCAGCTACTGACTATTTTTCCAGATGGGCTGAGGCTGCACCCTTTAAAGAAGTAAAAAAGGAGACAGTTGTTGACTTCATCAAGTGTAACATCATTTATCGGTATGGTGTCCCTCGATACATCATTACTGATAATGGGTTAAATTTTAAAAATAGCTGGGTGACTCAACTATGTGAGAAATTTGATTTCAAACAGTATAAATCCTCCATGTACAATGCTCCAGCTAATGGACTTGCAGAGGCATTTAATAAAACACTTTGTGATTTATTGAAGAAATTGGTTTCCAAATCAAAGAAAGACTGGCATGAGCGAATGGAAGAAGCATTGTGGGCGTACCGAACTACATACCGCACACCTACCCAAGCAACTCCTTATTCTCTCGTCTATGGTGTAGAAGCTGTTCTTCCCCTCGAACGACAAATTTCTTCGTTAAGGATAGCCATACAAGAAGGTCTCACGAATGAGGAAAATGCCATTTTACGTCTTCAAGAATTAGAAGCACTGGATGAGAAGAGGCTAGAAGCTCAACAACAGTTAGAATGTTATCAAGCTCGGCTTTCCAGAGCCTTCAACAAAAAAGTTCGACCTCGGTCATTTCGGGTTGGAGACTTGGTACTTGCTGTTCGCAGGCCCATCATCATAAATCACCACACTGGAAACAAATTTTTGTCAAAATGGGATGGACCATATGTAGTTCGTGAACTCTACACCAATGGAGCATATAAGATTATTGATGAAGATAGAGTGTTGGTTGGTCCCATTAATGGCAAGTTCTTGAAACGCTACTATCCATGAATGTGTAATGCTCTTGGCCCGCATGAGCTAAAACTGTGAAAGGCACCCAAAAAAAAATAATAATAAATAAATAAATAAATAAAAAGTTTTGTTCCTTTGAACTACGTAAATGACTTGATCCCTTTTCGAGGGTACGTAGTCAGCTTGGAGATTTGTTCCAAGTTCAGTCACCAAAAAAAAAAAAAAAAAAGTGTACTACTCCTGGCCCACAAGAGTATAAACTGTGAATGGCAGAACAAATAACTAATGACAATGTTATTTTTCAAAGCAATGATTCTTTTATTGATGAGGTTGAAGACTACAATTCTACTTTGCTAGTTAAATAGATTGCTCTGAAAAAAAAATAAAAAAATAAAAAAAATAAAATAAATAAAATAAAAAATGATGGTTCACTTTAAAGCTGCAAAGCCAGAATCTCTTCACGTTCTGTTTGCAATAATTCTTCTATAGTCCTCATTACTTCAAGATCCTGAGCTGCAAGAATGTTAGCTTCTTCAACTGAGGCTCGTTCTTTTTTGAGCTTGGCAACGGCCTCCTTCCTGCGAGATAATTGTCCATTGCTCTCTTCTATGGAGGCTCTAAGTTGCGTAGCCTCCTCCCTTACTTGTTGCAACTCCTTCAACAACATGGTCTCTTTGTCCTCAACGTCATTCAAAGCATCTTGAAGTGATTGCACCTGCTTCGAATCAGTATCTTCCAAAGTAGTGGCATCAACGAGCAATGTATCAATGTGAGTGAGTTGCTCTAACTGTTGATCTGAAGTCATTATAGAAGCATAAGAAGATTTTGCATCAACATAATGAGCAACATTCTTCATATATGACTCGATTCGTTTCTTTAGACCAGAGTAATCTCCAGGAAGTTTTGAGAGTTCATTATAAAGTTTTTCAAGCTTGGGCCCCAAGGAGGGAACCTTGTGAATGGGAGTGTTGATCACAATACTTTTGATACTCTTAACAAGGGCTAAAACATTTTTGCGTCGGGCATTTATGATGATGTCTTCCGCATTAAAGGCTGACACTTCAGATGGGATAATTTGATGTGAGAATAAATCAACCTTTTGAAGTTCTTGCACGACCGCCCGGGGCGTTTGGTTACTGATTTCATGCCCTGCTAAAACATCCGAACCTTGAGGAGTCTCATTTCCTACCGGAAAGACTTGTGACAATGCATTTATCTCAGGTATCAAATCAAATGAAGATGGCCCACAAACAGATGCTCCACTACCAGTAGGATTATCAATGAGGACGAGATCTTCTTTAAGGTTTCCTTCTACCTGAAAATAAATAAATATGAGTAAAAAAATAAAAAATAAAATAAATAAAAATAAAAATATGGCGTAAAGGGTGGGAACCTTACTCGTATTGGTTCGTTACTACTGGAAGCCATTCCAAAATATCGATCCACGCCGCGAGAAGCAATAAAATCTGTTCGCTTGGAAATACGCTTCGTCTTATCACTCATATGTTTCCAATTGCGATCCTCATCATTTCCCCCCATGTCTTCATCTGAATATATCACTAAGTGGGTAATAGGACGGGTGTTGATTTGTAGTGGAATATGTTTGGCCACCTCTACATGACTTTCGAAACTCTCCTCAATACCATGATCACTATGAGATTTAGAGGCTGCCCCAGAAGTTGGCCTAGAAGGGGTCGACTTAGGTACATCGTTAATAACCTTTCTAACTTTGGCTGGTTTCCCTCTTGGAGAAATTGCACGCTTAATATGCCCCGAAGTACCTCATTTCACTGTGAATGGATCAACATAAACTTTTGACCACCATTCAGCATAAGTTTTGGTGATAGAGAATTTTTGGAAATTAGAGTTCGAAGGAATTTGCACTTCACATCCAGTATGATAACGAGTGGTCGATCTCCATAGTGTCAAAATCTATTCCAAAGCACCAGTACGAATATCCTCCTTCAATTTGCCCGGAACATCCTAGTGATAACAAAACTGTCGACCGAATCTGTGTGGACTGTAAGGCTTAATAATTCGTCGGTCACCTTGGCGCAACGTCAAGTAACTGGACCGGAGGCTAGCCAAATACTCAAAGTCATAAAGAGGTAGATGTTCCTCATCCGTTAATAATCTCCTTGTCGGTGATGTTCTGGATAAACAAGATAAGTCAACACCTTTACATAACCTGAACAACTCTTGGGCCTCTGTCTCATCAAAATGTTTCGCAGACCCTTCCCCCGCGTACCGAGTCATTCGAGGCAGGTAATTACGGTTTGGGACAGAAAAGTTTGTTTTGAAGTATTCAGCTAACCAGCCATATACATAGTGTATGGGAAATGACACATTAGAGTTTCCAGGATCAGGGGAAGAAACAATATCATTTAAACCTCTGTAAATGCTGGCTAGAACGGGAACAGAAAGACAAAATTTATTACCGTCTGCCATCATGCTAGCAATCTTGAACACCTCAGGACGAATTATATTTCCAGGACTGTTAGGCAAGACAAATTTGCATAACCAACACGCTATGAATGCTGCTAAATAAGTTTTGTTCCTCATCTCTGGCTCTATTCCAAGACTGGTGAACATCTCATCTTCTTGTGGCGACCAATTATTAACAGGATCAATTATTCCAGAAGGGTTGTGAGTCTCTTTGGGGCGTTGAGTCTTGTTTCTCGACCCTCTTCTCGGCGGTGGTTTATTATACTTAGTGGCGCCTCTGAACCAAAGCTTTGTCCATTCAGAAATTTTCACAATTCGGTCCCGTTTATATTGCTTGCAAAGCTGGTGGAAAGCTAAAAATAAGTACCGGCAACTCAAAGGAAGAAGAGAATTTCCATCTTTGTCAATAGCAGATAATTCCTTTGCACAAGGAACGACTTCTTCGTAAAATCTTCCACAAAATGGGAGACCTCCTATCAAATACAGATCGCGAAGGGAAATCGATAACTCCCCAATTGAGCAGTGGAGTGTATTAGTTGAAGGACACCAAGACTCAAGGAAGGCTCTGATTACATTCACATGTCGATCATAGGAGAACAAAAAAGCGAACATAGCGCCATATAATTTGTTGTCTCTAAGGAATTTACCGTGACGACCCAAAACATCCTCTGACCATTCCCAATAACCTGGTGTGTACGCCAAGTCAACAGAAGCTTTAAAAGAAACACCCCATTCCATTTCTCTAGCACGCATTTTATGACCCATGAGTGAAAATTGCTCAGGTTCTTCTTCTTCAATTTCGTGCAGCGCAGACTTTAACACTAAAGCATTTGAAACTGATGCCCGTACCTTATTCTGGTTATAGCCAAGATTCACAAGCATGCAGGAAAATTCTTGGGACCATTGTGACAAGTGGTATGAAGTATCAGGCGGAGGCACCCGTGGAGCAAAACGACCAACCAGTGGGGTCCCTACATCAAGAGTAGTGCCTTGCTCCATGACTTCGTTCTCTCGTTCTAAAATAGTTACGGTGTTTATCTTGAAGCTTTTGAAGAAAACCATGATGGGCGGGTGTCAAAGGATATTTACCTGAAAAAAAAAAAGTGTGAGAGAAATAAAAAAAAAAAAAATGTCCGAAAAGAACTGACAAAAGCGTGCCAGATAATAAAAAAGTGACACCGAAGTGCACTAAGGGACACCGAAGGGATGAGTGACACCGAAGTGCACTAAGGGACCCTGAAGGGACGAGTGACACCGAAGTGCACTAAGGGACCCCAAAGGGACAATAAGAGTGACACCGAAGTGCACTAAGAGACCCCGAAGGGACGAAAGAGTGACACCGAAGTGCACTAAGGGACCCCGAAGGGACAGTAAGAAGTGACACCGAAGTGCACTAAGGGACCCCGAAGGGACAATAGGAGTGACACCGAAGTGCACTAAGGGACCCCGAAGGGACGAGTGACACCGAAGTGCACTAAGGGACCCCGAAGGGACAATAAGAGTGACACCGAAGTGCACTAAGGGACCCCGAAGGGACAATAGGAGTGACACCGAAGTGCACTAAGGGACCCCGAAGGGACGAGTGACACCGAAGTGCACTAAGGGACCCCGAAGGGACGAGTGACACCGAAGTGCACTAAGGGACCCCAAAAGGACAATAAGAGTGACACTGAAGTGCACTAAGAGACCCCGAAGGGACGAAAGAGTGACACCGAAGTGCACTAAGGGACCCCGAAGGGACAGTAAGAGTGACACCGAAGTGCACTAAGGGACCCCGAAGGGACGAGTGACACCGAAGTGCACTAAGGGACCCCGAAGGGACGAAAGAGTGACACCGAAGTGCACTAAGGGACCCCGAAGGGACTAATGAATGGCGCCTGGAACTCCATATTCTGAGAAAGACGATTTGACCTGCAAGAATTTAAAAAAAAAAGATTTTTGAAACTTGTCAAGAAAAGTTAAGTGACTTACGTAACGTTATCTTCCTCAATGAGTTCGATAGATCTATTTGTTGTTCCAGAGACCGCACAAAATTCCAGCAGGGCCTACAAGTGGAATCTGATAAAAAAAAAAAAAAAAAAAATTCAGCAGCAGTAGGAGAAAAGAAAGAAGAAGAAAAAAAGACAAAAAAAAAAAAAAAATCCAGCAGCAGTAGGAGAAAAAGAAAGAAAAAGAAGAGAAGAAGAAAAAAAAAAAGACAAAAAAAAAAAAAAATCCAGCAGCAGTAGGAGAAAAAAAGAAAGAAGAAGAAGAGAAAAAGAAAAAAAAAAATCCAACAGGAGTAGAAAAAAAAAAAAGAAAGAAGAAGAAGAGAAGAATAAAAAGACAAAAAAAAAAAAAATCCAACAGTAGGAAAAAAAAAAAAAAGAAAAAAGAAGAAGAAGAAGAAAAAAAAAAAAAAAAAAAAAAACGGCGCCTGGAGAGAAGAAGAAAAAAGAGAAAAAAGAAAAGAAGAAAAAAAAAAAAAAAAAAAACGGCGCCTAGAGAGAAGAAGAAAAAAGAGAAAAAAAAAAAAAAGAAGAAAAATAAAATAAAATAAAAAAAAAAGGAATCCAACAAACTCCAACAGTGGCGTGAAGAGGGGAAAAAAAAAAAAAAAAAAAGAAGAAGAAGAAGAAGAAGAGAAGAGCGTACCGTTACAAGAGTTCAGGAGATTTCCTTCAATTATCTCTGATGTGAAAAGTCTCAAGCATAAGTCACATATATATAGATGTGAATTAATCCTATTTGCTATTGGATTTTAAGTCTACAATTTCAGTTGGACAAGGAAAAAAATTCTATTTGTAATAGGATGCTCAGGTCTTCAATTCCACTTGGATAAGGAAAAAAAAATTCTATTTGCAATAGGATGCTCAAGTCTTCAATTCCACTTGGATAAGAAGAAAATTCCTATTTGCAATAGGATCCTCAAGTCTTCAATTCCACTTGGATAAGAAAAAAAAAAATCCTATTTGCAATAGGATCGTCAAGTCTTCAATTCCACTTGGACAATGAAAAAAAAATCCTATTTGTAATGGGATCCTCAAGTCTACAATTCCATTTGAAAAAAAAAAAAAAAACTCCTTGCAGTTGGATTTTCGCAAAAAAAAAAAAAAAAAAAAAAAAAGTTTTGCGAAAGTTAAATACTTCAAGTCTCGCTTTAGGTTCGTAACAAGCTCAATATAGCGCGACACTTGAAGTGGGGGCAATTTGTAGACATTAAAAAAAAATCTACACGATAGACCCAAAATTAATTTGGGCTTATCTTCAATTTAGCCCACTTTGAAATATGGCCCAATGAGTCAGATAATTTAAAGACCAAGCTCACTACAAATAAATGAGTTATGGACTGATTTAAATTATTTGAGAAGTCCAAGCCCACTTGAAAATGGGTCTGATGGATAAATATAATTATATTTATATATATATATATACATATATATTATATTGGATAATTATTAAAATTATCATAAATGATAATTATAGGATAATTATCAAAAGAACAGAAAGTTACAAATCTAGCCCTCCGATGAGCCTATAAATAAAGGTCCAGAGGTGAGGAAAGGAGGACCGGAAGATTCTCAGAAAAAGCTGAAGCTCTGCAGAACTCTTCACTCAAAGTCCAAAACTCCAAAGCATCTAAACCCTGAAGGAGAAGAACAACAAGCACATCAGCCACGTGCCGTTCTTCACTAAAGTTTCAATCCAACTCAAGATCAAGCTCTAGCAGCCCTTGAAGCCAGACTACCAAGGAGATCGAATCAGAGGACTTTATCTTCATATTTCTTTTGTAAAGATTTACAGAGGATTGTACCCCTTTTTCTTGAATCAATAAAAATTGTTTATTTGTCACTAATTTTCGTTCCTAGATTTTCGGACACGAAATTTGTGTGTACACCTACCATTTCAACTCCAAAAGATCATGACCAAGTATGTCTCTTCCTCGTGAATATAGAGTCTTACTCAATCTAGAGTCCCATAACAATTCCAAAACAATAATAATAAAAAGAAAATTTTAGATGATTATTTTACGAAGTCTGTAGAAACTTATACATTTTTGACACTTTTTTTTTTTTAAAAGAAAGAGATAATGAGATATTTGAAAACACGTGATAGAATAAAATAAAATAAAATAAGAAATCAACACCTGATTGTTTTGTAACCAATCACAAGAGCGACTATTAGCAAACCTCTATCGAAAGTGTATTTAAATTTGTTTAGTCACAAATCAAAGAATTTGGGAAATGATATTATTAGCACCTAACTCATATTGTATAGATATTGTTCACTTTACACACTCTCTGTTTTCACGATTTTTAAAATACATATACACAGTTAGGAGGCTTTTACACATATAAGTGCCAGTAACTTCTCCTCCAAGATAATGTGAGACGTCACAATCATCTTCTCTTGGGATTAAGCGTCCTCGTTAGCCTGATCTTTATGGCTTGTGCGTACTTTCTCATTTTCAGCTGAGGATTAACTCTGATATCATCTATCAGAACCTGACCCACACTGTATAGATATTGTCCGCTTTGGACACTCTCCCTACTCACAATTTTCAAAACACATCTACATAGTTAAGAAACATTCATACATATAAGTGCTAGGAATTTCTCACTGTGACATCCCACATTGTTTGGGGGAGAAGTTTCTGACACTTATATGTGTTGATATTTTCTAACTATATAGACGTGTTTTGAAAATCATGAGCACAGAGAGTATACAAAGCAAAGAATATCTACACACTGTAGATTGGGTCCTGACAGATATATGTACTGATTTTAACTTTGATTGAATAGTTTAATTTGATGTGTAAAGTAATTATCTTTTTCTTGATTAGAAGGGATCTTTTTCTATTTGCGAAAGCATGTTGAGATAAATCGACAAATTGGTCGAACTCTTGATGTATGAAAAATTATGTAATAATAATTTTTTTTTCTATTTAATACAAATATGATTGCATGGAGATTATGCATTCAGAGTTCGTGAACCTTGTTGGGAATAATTTTCCAACCTCCTAGTCTTTAACAATTAACAAAGTAATCGATCTCCTTGGTGTACTGGCCATAAGAATCACCGCTATGACCCTTGAGGTTGATTCTTTGAAAACCTAGTTCTTATGGAAAAACTCTAGGTTTGTGAATTGATTAATCTCTTGTAATCTCCTACAATCACTCTTGTTGTAATTACAAAATCCTAGTCTTACCACTATTTTCCACACACAATATGAGAGAGAATATGACATAATTATAGAGGAGTATATCCCAAGTCAACTTTTTGTTTCCTTATATGCA
Source organism: Cornus controversa (assembly GCA_026545225.1). NCBI lineage: Eukaryota > Viridiplantae > Streptophyta > Magnoliopsida > Cornales > Cornaceae > Cornus > Cornus controversa. Next base: position 15,348,290 of record CM048854.1, on the reverse strand, counting down.
AGATATGATAAATCATATATTCATATAAAAGGAAAATATATACACACCACACTCCATATCTTATATCCTCCCTACATAAAATAAGATGGGAAATGCTAAACGTCATGAAATTTTATCATGAATTGCCTTCATGAATGATGTGGCAAGTGATAATACCATTGACATTCCGTGTATGGGGGAAATCCCACCAATACTAACTCACCATTTAATTGCCACATCATTCAAGATAAAAATTCATGAAATATTTTCATGACGTGTAGCATTGCTCAAATAAGATATTATGTATATCTATATATATATATATATTAATATATATTTCAGGATATTAAAATATCTAATATATATTTATATATAATTTCACTTATGCCCTTAGTATTTAATTAAATTATAAATGCCCCTAGCACATTAAATCAATTCACATTTAACAATTCAATTGGTTTTAAATCGACCTAGTGGACTAGAAGTGAGGATCTTATTGTAGGGCCCAAACTCTTATTGGCTCCAATGGATTATATTTTGGCCCGGTTATCTCATAACCCTAAATTTCAATAATCTATTAACCACAACTTAATTCCACTATATAATTGTAGTTGCACTTCAACTTGAGAATGGTTGAACCATGTGTTGCCTTTAACCTTGTGTTACCTCAACACCAAACACCCATGCTAATTATATGAAATTACCCATCTATGCACATTGGATATGGACGTATAAGTGCCAATCAATCCAAATCAACAATTGAATATTTATTAAGCCACTTAATTATTTCTCGTTTAATCAAAAAACCTTTAATAAAACTTATGCACTTTGCCGAGGTGCATACCCATTCTATTAAAGTTGAACCAAACGCTTGAATTTATCATTGATTAAACTAATCAAGTTGTAATAAATTAACTAGCATAAATGTAAATCTTGGGAGTATGTTCCAAAGTACATAATCAACTAACACCCAACATATTTGGATTTTAGACCCTAAGGCTTACCGCATATATCAAAGTGCTAACCAACCATGCTTAGGGTTCATCACTCCCTTATACTTGAGGATAACATTCTTCATAACACTGACAAGTAGTAATTGTAATGACAGCCTTACAATTACTTTGATAATGACTTGTTAGCGATATTGTCCTGTTCTCTATCAATAGGGAGTCCACCCACTATTGATGAACGAATAAAATATTTTATGATAACACAATATAAGTGACTTGTGCTCCCGACTTTGGTAACAATACCATGCACGCACTAAGTCATTGCGTAGTCAATGGACATTACGATTCGACTCTTGAATTGAATACATACATTGCATTCATGATAATATATATAAACAGTGTTTTTATTAAGCAACAGATTTTTATTAATAAACCAATATCATTACAGCCTAATTGGTGATATAAAAGTCATACAATCCCAACATTTCTTACCAAATATCTCTCTCTCTCTCTCTCTCTCTCTCTCACTCTTACGCTATTTATCTTTATAGAAATATACCATATTCTTTGGCTTATTTAGTTGGAGAAGTATTTTAAAGTTGAAACTAGGGGTGGGGCTAAACCCAAGCAACCAAGGTCCCATCTAAAAATTTTACGAGACTAGGCAAAGCATTTGAGATCATGAGATTGGGATGAGTTTAAATCTTAGAAGTCAAATTTCTTTTGAGAAGAATTTGGGAAAGGTTTTACTAACTCAAGTAACTTGTAATACAAGAAAATTTTATATTTGTATGGTTGTTGGTTATTAATATAAAATAAGGTTAAGGTTGGATGATTTATTCTAAAATAAAATTTCATAGTTGTTAACCTACCTTATGACACATTTACTCTAAAATATTGAAATAAAATTCTAGTAACTTATATTACGTTAGATTTACAAATAAAATAATAAATAATATAAAGTTTCAAATCCTTTCCAAATAATAATGCAAAGAACATTATTGAATTCACAATTTTAATTGGTTTTATTTCAGATTAAGTGTGTATCTTTTAGGTATTTAATACATATACTTTAGTATTTTATTTATTTGTTTGTAACTTTCTATTTCTTAGTAGGGTATTAAAACTTTAAACAACCCTAGTAGCCTGAAAAACTTGTATGCTATGGCATGGGTCGAGATATAATGGGTTTTTTGAAATGTAGATTAAGATGTTTGTACGTTAGGTCTGGTGTGGGCTAACCCCTTGGCCTGTCTGGTTTCAGAATTCAGCTAATAACCATGGAAATTGTGCTTACAACTTTTGAAAAAAACGAAAATAATATGTAGTCCAATAGTCGGAGTAATCCAAATGTTTTATGTGAGTGGAGAATGATGTCATCAAGATGTCAGCTATCATAATGACGTCATTCTTCACTCACAAAAATATAGTCGAATGCGTTCCACTTTTTGACATTGTATCACGACTCATTAAAAAATATCTGCCCTAAAATAAAAATTAATTTTAATAGATAAATACTTGTAAATTGGTTGTGAACTCAGAAATGCATTATAATAAACAAATATTATCAATAACTATTAGGATAAAGTGCAGAAACATCCTATAGTATCAATATAGCGCAATATACCCACTGACGTTCAATAAACCCCCCCTCGAGTTAAAAAAGTGTTCAAATAAGGACCTCTTGAGTCCTGACACATTAACTTTGTGCAAAGGCTTAAATATCCTTACAACAACAAAATCCTCTATTCCTTAGCTAATTAAACAATTCATATCTCTAATTTTTTTATTTATTTATGTTATTTGTTTACTTTTAAAAATTGATAAAACATTTTTAGTAAAAAAAATGAATGAAATCTATAAATTCTAAATTTCCTTTTTGATCACAAATATATCCAATCAAATCTCAATAAAAATAGTAAGTTTTCCTTTTGGTAAATATTTTTGTACTAATTTTTACTATCTCAAATTTCAACCTTTACTCTTTGAAATTTATAATTATAATTTTAGTATATTTGAATTTTAGTTCATCAGTAGTTTTCCTAAATTTAAAATTATTTTTATCTTATTTTTAAGTTTAAATGAAATAATGAATACTAAATTATGAATTTAAATTATAATTAATTAATTCT